>OY992879.1:29799181-29904181 GCA_963921405.1 Cepaea hortensis | reverse complement strand
CACCAGATCGGGAAGGCTTGAGCAGCATACGGTACCTGGAAAACCTGGAAACTGAACTGGCAATGGCCCTCAAATGTCAACTCATTCTCAACCACAGCGAGGTGCCTTTCATGTTTGTCCGTATCATCGACATTATTATCGAGCTTCGAGGCATCTCAACCTTGTACCTGGACTCAGTCCTGGACGCCAGAGTTGAAAACAGCAACGTGAAATCACCCAGCGATGAAGCAGGTACGGAAGAGAGATTGTTATCACAACATGGGAATGTTACAGCAGTGGATATCATCAATGGGAATATACCCGTTAAGCAAGCAACGGTTTCCAATAGTGGTTGTATACAAGACGAGCCTACAGATAATTGTGAGCTGGACTCTGTTAGTGGTGGTTCTGAGCGTGGGAGTAGAAGTGATGTTGGTCTAAATCTTTCTGATAATCTTCAGTTGTTGATAGATGAGCGGAGTGTGTTGAAGGTTAGTGAACTCTTCACGGCAACAAATATTTCAGAGTCTGATTCGTCCAACTGCAGTGATGATTCCGATAATACCTTCAGTGATAAGGCCTCTGTGTCTAGCGCCAGAAGTTCCACGTCGTCTCAGAGTGTTGCCTTTAGGCAGTCTGAGGGGGATATGATGCCTTCTTTAGAGATGGCTTCTATTGAACCGGCAGCTTCAAATGGACCAGCTGAGAATATTGTTTCAGCTTTGGAAGATGTTGTTTGTGGTATTGAGGAGAAGATGGTGTTTGATGGAGCCAGTGATGCTATCATCACTGGTGTTAGCGGGGGCGACGATGTCGATGCTGCTGGTTGTAAAGATACAGATGGAGCAGATGGTACAATGTTTGTGACACAAGAAAAATATGATGAGGACAATAAAAATACAGGTTCTATTAGAAGTCTTATAGAGTGTGAGTTTGGTATTAAATATGATAACAATAGTTCATTTGACACTTCAATAACAAAACCGTCTGATTCACAAACGCCTGGTACTGATACAACATTGAAACCCGAAGGAATTTCACAGACAATGAAAGACAAGCTTGTGTCTGAACAGAATGATTACAATGTGACTCCGCCATCATTACCAGGAGAATGGAAGACACACATTACAGATACAAAACAGGATGTTGTAGAACTAAAAGATGTGAAGATGTGTCTTCAGTCTTCCAGTGCGAATCAATCCTTGCAGGTGGCAGCAGACAGTCAGTCTGGAACCACTTCCAACATGCCAACCAGGACTTGTGGGACGGCATCACCTGAGGTGATTGAAGTTAACGAAATGCCACATCGAACAAGTTCACAGATTTCTGCTCAACAGTATAGTAGTAACAACGATAAAACAGTGTTAGCGGTAAAACCGTTGCCAAAAGCAGAAATGAAAACTTCATTTGAATGCAGCTCAACGGTTTCCGGTTCAGCACTGAACTTGAAAACCAAAGACAAAGTCAGTGCTCCTTCCGCGAATGAGGGTGTTAAAGGAACCGAGAATAGACTTCGTTTACCATCTGAATGTGGTAATAAAAATGTGGGTTGTGTGGTAGGTTGTGTGAATGACATTTTACAACAATGTAAAGATTTATCTACAATGAAAGATACCAACAGCATTACAGCTACAACATTTAGTCACAACAAATCACCTGTGATGGAAATAACTGCATCAAACAATGAAATATTAGTGAAACGATCACACAGCATTTGCGACGGTGAGAAAGGACAAGCCTTAGATTTCTCGACCAAAACATCGTCTACCAGCGCTGGACCCCCATATAACTGCAGCTCTTTATCTCTGAGAACTGTAGCCAGTGATCAGTACTGGCAGAGCTGCAACAGACTTAAGCTCCAGGACCAGCACCATTCCGTGTCAGAGGTTAGTCAGCTGAATCCAAAAGATTCTCTTCAAAGAAGACGGTTACCAGAGCTTTTGCGAGTACCCCCAGAAGGTATCCAGTCATTGATGAATCATCTCGAGAGGCCAGTTTCCATTGGGGACTACAGCAAACAAAGTGTTATGTTCATTGATGATAACCCAGCTAGTCCACAGCAGAAGATAGAAGGAATCAATATGCTGGCTATTTCAAAGCACGCCCAGCATCCAGGAATGGTAATCAGTAATCAACATTCGATGTCAGATGTAAGTCAGTATTCATTTGGGCACTCACAGTTCTATCGCCGCAATACAATGCCAACTAAACTTGAGCGACCAAGAATATTTCACATGCCATATCCATCTCGGTTTGTTACGAAACAAAACCAAAACATTCCACGACTTGAAAGATATGATCCAACTGTTCACGGAAAACACCAGCAGAGTGAGCAATTGTTGCCCTTACATATAGTCCCATCAACGCATCAGCAGTTTCCTTCGCAATACATCCCTTCCCATGGGATTACCACCTCAGCCATTGCCACTCCCTCATACTGGACACAGCCTCATCAACATCCTAGACTCATTATCAATGAAGGGCATACCGGTATGCGACATGATCCTACATTACAAAGTAGAAATGCCACGGCAAGCGCTGATATACCCATGTATAGACACCCTAACTTCCAAAGGATAATATCACATCAAGCTGGTGATAGTTCTTCTTTGAACACATGCTCACAGTTCTCTCAGGGCGACAATACAATGATTTCAAGATGCTCCCAGATGTTTCCAAATACTGGGTACAGTACAAGCATCATGAGAACCACACAGGCTGGAACTAGAAAATCCCATCTGATGGAGACGTCCATGAACCAAGATGTATTTAAGATACCAGTATCTCACCCAGTATCCAGTTCCTTTCAACACTCTACTCCAACATCGTCATCATCATCGCCATCAGCATCGTTATCAACATCCATGTGTACTGACGACGAACCTTTAGACATGACATCCCCAATAAAACTTGTAAAGAAAGATCACATGCTTTTTCTGAAAGGTCCAGGAAATTCTTTGGCATTTCCAGAATCCTTTCACAGAGACGTGCCGATGCCTCACTACAAAACTACCATGTCTTCATGTTCCCAACCCAGTGTCACATACAGACATGTCCACCACCAAACACCTTCTAGAGTGTTCGGAAGCCACACGCAAACCTCCTCACAACCTTCACCTTGTACCAGATCCCCGGTCTCTAATACATACCCACATCCACAGAGCATTCACCCCCATTCCTTTCAAAGATCTCCCGGTATCAACTTGCCTGGCTCACTGTGCCATTCTAGTCCTCCTTCCCCCAATACAGATCATCAGTCTCACTATCGAAGACCTGCTCTAGCCTTGCCTTTCAAAATAGATAACTCACTGCAGGCTTTGTGTGATGATGACATTGATCCTCTCCTGGGCCGACCACGATCTCAAAGCTTCTCCTGTGCCGCTAATAAACGCCGTTTGACGCGAAGCAACCTCCACAGACTTCTCACGGAACAGCCACAGATCAACCTCATCAATCCAGAAGAACATACAGAACATATGTGCCTACATCACTGATTCCTTTATATGTATGTTGGTTTTACATTAAGATTAAGTAATTCTGCTTTAAACATAGAAGACACAAACAATAAATTGCACGATTTATTACTTGACATATTTCGGTGCATCTTGTCGGGTGCATCCTGAAGGGTTATATAACGTATGAAGTGAATAAGTGAATTAGACTTCGGCTGAAATATTTAAAATACATAGCCACTGATTTTGTTAGAATGTAGCGCATTGGGTATCTCCGCGTTAATCGCAAATTTAAAACAAGTCTTTCTGTCTGTACAAAATTGAATGGATCCGTGTAAATGTTAACGCCTGCATATATTAGAGCAACTTCATATGATACATAGCTGGCGTTATTGCGAAGGGAGTTACGATCGCGATTCGCATTCCTTCATACCGCGTTCGAAAACAGCTGCGGAAGATTTGGAAGCACACCGCCTTGTGCTGTTATGATAATGCTGTGAGTGTCGGTCGTTCAGAAAGCACTGGCAAACCATTGAACGTAAATTTGCCAAATAATCACAAACAGCCAAACAATGCTGGGGTTGACTACGACGTCTTGTAAACGATATACATCTAACTACAAAACACGAGATATAACTCAGCAGTATGCACCTGACGAGATGCCGAGAAATATGCCGGGCAATAAATCAGGCAACGTATTGTTTGTAGCTTCCCTGTTTAAAATCACTACGTGAATAATTCTTGTTGCTCATGTTCCATTTCGTCTATTTTAATGACTTTTAGCCTGGGAAGGACTTTTCTTATTATTATTAAAGCTTTTGGTGTGTGTCGATTTTCCCTTCAGAAATCAGCTGTGTGTGCATTGCCAAGTGTACTGAGGTGTAAAATAGGGTATTATCTAGCCAAGGATGTGAATGAATGCTAATGAATTCATATGTACTATGTCCCGGTGTTATGAGCTGGGGTGACACATTCCCTTCCTCACTTGTGGCACCTTATTGGCTAACGATTAACTCATCAGATGAAAAGTAGCTCACCATACATGTAAGGGTTACTTCATACATTATATAGGAAGCGGCCGTGGCACATCGGCAAACCCGTTGGCATGCCAACGAATGCTAATGTGGTCGAATCCCATCGAGGCAAGGATTTGTGTAAATTGGCCTTTACGCTAAGGACGACCTGGTCTTGAATAGGTAGCAGGAAATGTTGTGGGGTATAATGGTAGCCGATGTGATATTGAGATCCCAACCCGAATCCGAAGAGCAAAGAAGAGATAATATAACTAATCCGGTTTATGGTCAACTCAAAAGAGAACAAAGAAAGGAAGAAGAAGCAGAAGAAGAAGAAGAAGAAGAAGAAGAAGAAGAAGAAGAAGAAGAAGAAGAAGAAGAAGAAGAAGAAGAAGAAACAGCAGCAGCAAGAAGAAGAAGAAGAGAAGAAAGAGCAGGAGGAGGAGGATGACGAGAAGAAAAAGCAGCAACAAGAGCAGCAGCAGCAGCAGCAGAAGAAGAAGAAGAAGAAGAAGAAGAAGAAGAAGAAGAAGAAGAAGAAGAAGAAGAAGAAGAAGAAGAAGAAGAAGAAACAACAGCAGCAGCAAGAAGAAGAAGAAGGAGCAGGATGAGGAGGAGGAGAAGAAAAAAAAATAGCAACAAGAGCGGCAGAAGAAGAAGAAGAAGAAGAAGAAGAAGAAGAAGAAGAAGAAGAAGAAGAAGAAGAAGAAGAAGAAACAACAGCAGCAGCAAGAAGAAGAAGAAGAAGGAGCAGGATGAGGAGGAGGAGAAGAAAAAAAATAGCAACAAGAACGGCAGAAGAAGAAGAAGAAGAAGAAGAAGAAGAAGAAGAAGAAGATGAAGAAGGAGGAGGAGCAGGATGAGGAGGAGGAGAAGAAAAACCAGCAACAAGAGCGGCAGAAGAAGAAGAAGAAAACAAGAAGAAGAAGAAGAAACAGCAGCAGTAGCAACAACAAGAGCAGAGGAAGAAGAAGAAGAAGAAGAAGAAGAAGAAGAAGAAGAAGAAGAAGAAGAAGAAGAAGAAGAAGAAGAAGAAGAAGAGGAGGAGGAGGAGGAAGAAAAGGAAGGAGAAGAAGCATCAGCAGAAGAAGAAGAAGAAGAAGAAGAAGAAGAAGAAGAAGAAGAGGAGGGGGAGGAGGAGGAGGAAGAAAAGGAAGGATAAGGAGCATCAGCAGAAGAAGAAGAAGAAGAAGACAAAGAAGAGGAGGAAGAAGAGGAAGGAGAAGAAACATCAGCAGCAGAATAATAATAAGATGAAGATGAAGAAGTAGAAGACGAAGAAGAAGAAGAAGAAGAAGAAGAAGAAGAAGAAGAAGAAGAAGAAGAAGAAGAAGAAGAAGAAGAAGAAGAAGAAGTTGGTATTAAAAACAGACCGCAATGAGTTAACATCCTTCATTTTGCGTTGTTGAAACATTCTTAAAATGTTTACTTTCCTGCATGTTTACTTATCCTTCCTGATAATGAAATGAAAGATACTGCCCTAAAATCCACAAAATCCCCAATCAACCAAGTGCCATTTAAAACCCATTTCATGTGGTATGCTCTCTTCCATGCCATATAAATGCACCATATATGTTAATATGTCGTTATTATATTACTGTGTACACATTCTCCTATTTTAATATACATTATTGTGTCCACATCTTTATTATGATATATTTTGATGTGTACATAATCCTTATTGTAATATATGTTATGGTGTACATAGTTCTCAATATAATATACATTGTTGTGTTAACAATGTACATAGTTATTATTATAATATAAGGTTTCGTGTACACGAGGTCCTTATATTTCCGTGTGTACATTGCCCATATTAAAATACACGTGACTGTGTACACAGTCGTTGTTATAATTCATACTTTTGTCTACGTTATTTATGGTGTACGTACACTCTAATTATAATGTGTTACTGTTTACATAACACTTGTTATAATTTGAGTTACTGTGTACGTAGCCTCTAATTATAATATGACTTACCTATACGGAGCCCTAATTGTAAAATGTTATTGTGGGCATACCAATTGCTATAATTTGAGTTAATATGTACGGAGCCTCTAATTATAATGTGTTGCTGTGTACATAACACTAGTTATAATTTGAGTTGCTGTGTACGTAGCCTCATATTATAATGTGTTACTGTATGTTTAGGAAGCCTTTATTATAATATTTGTTACTGTGTTCGTTGACCGTATATAATATGTGTTACTATGTACATATGGATCTTATTAAAATATGTCAATAAATAGATAACTATACATATTGTTATAACAGATATATGTGTTACAGTACACATCTTCTTCTTTTCCCCCGCCCCTCCCCTTTTCTTGTTCTTTTTCTGCCATTTATCCTCCATTGCGACACAGGCCCTCAACCAGACCACGCCAAGTCGTCCCATCTATTGCTATGTCCTGCAGCTCCTCCTATGTCCTCCCAGTATTATTGATCTTTATCCGTAATTCTCTTCTCCATGTGTTCTTAGGTCCCACGCTATTTCGCTTGCCTTGTGCGTTCTAGACAAGCGAGTGTCTAGTTATATTGTCTTCTGGTTTTCTCAACGTGTGTCTTATCCAGCGCCAGTCTTTTCCTTACTTCTTGGTTCGCTGGAATGCGTTTAGTTCTGTCCTGGAGCCCCACATTGGTGGTTCTCTCATACCATGTTATTCCCACTATTCTGTCCAGGAGCCCCACATTGGTGGTTCTCTCATACCATGTTATTCCCACTATTCTGTCCAGGAGCCCCACATTGGTGGTTCTCTCATACCATGTTATTCCCACTATTCTGTCCAGGAGCCCCACATTGGTGGTTCTCTCATACCATGTTATTCCCACTATTCTGTCCAGGAGCCCCACATTGGTGGTTCTCTCATACCATGTTATTCCCACTATTCTGTCCTGGAGCCCCACATTGGTGGTTCTCTCATACCATGTTATTCCCACTATTCTGCGCAGGCATCATTTAGTGAATGCTTGTAGTTTATTGCTAGTTATTTTGGTTGTTCTCCATGTTTCTGGCCCATACATGACGTCGCAGTCAACCCCTACATTTTTGTTTGGCTCTATGTTATTTCTCGGCAAGTTTGCGTTCAGTACTTGGCCATTGCTATCTAAAATACCCGTAGCTACAGACGCATACAGTAGTACTCTCCTTTAACATTAGAACTGTACGCATACTCTTCAATATAATATGTGTTACCGCGTACATTGCTTTTTTTTTTTACTGTGTGGTACTGTGTATTTGCTTCGTCGGGTTCAGAATTAGCGGGTTGGCATATCTAGTCAAACCTTCTGGTCTAGAGAAACAACAGTGGAAGATAAACTCTATGAACCGGTAAGTGAACTAAAGAGACAATGAAATTCATACAAAAGACAACATAGCAGATACAGACAAATTTCAAGCGAAGGATAGAAGACGCGCTTGTCATAAGGAAATTCCCGTGCACCACGGAGAATATTCATTATTGAACACTGATGTTTCCATGTGAAGATGTAATACATTTCATAATATGCACTTCATCTCTGACCCGTAAATTATATACGGCATATAAACAAATATTGAAATCTGCTGTACGATCTCCGGAACAAAATCTGTTTGTGTAAGTGTACATAATAATAAGGTTATATGTTAAATCTCATCATTATTCCTCAGTTGGTTACTGAGTTATGATTATTTATACGGGGGAAAACATTTGTGAACGCACTATAATAATATAGCTAGAAATTACTTTCTCTCGAACCCACACGAAAAAATAAAATGAAGGAGACCTAAATACACGCGGAGAAGAGTACAGGAGACAGAGATGAATAACATAGCGGAGCCGTGGAGGGGGTGCAAGAGATAAGAAACGGCTTAGTGTGAATCTGTGAGGATCGATGCTTCCTTGGAGGGTAAAGAAGAAGAATAAGAAGAAGAAGAAGAAGAAGAAGAAGAAGAAGAAGAAGAAGAAGAAGAAGAAGAATTAATTCTGATACCGACACTCCCCCATGCCATGCCAAACTGTGCAGCATCTCCTTCCCTGGTTTCCCCGTGCCTCGTTTCCCCTAAAGCATTCCCTGTTGTGACGACACACTCCAGCTTTTCCCTTCTCACGGTATGCCAACGGATGTTGACTGTCTTCTTCTGATGTGAGTGCAGTTCTCTTTATGAATGAACGCCTTTTAAGATATTGTTTATTACTCTTTCTATCAGCCCACGGTGTCCTGATCGTTCTTCTATAAAACCACATCTCCGCAGCTTCCATGTAATACCTACTTGCCTGCTAATCATCCATGATATCATGATAACTTTCTATATTTTGAGAGTTCTCGTTATTATTATATTTGGAGAGTAATTGTTATTGTTGTGTTAAAACTGCATTTTGCCTTTGGATTGCCAGATCAATTTGAGAGCTTTCATTGAACGACAATGTTTGAAATAAACACTAAATGTTGATCGATCTCACAGCCATGAGTTGTATATCATTGTTTGAATCTCGCTGTCATTTCATTTAGATAATGCAGTAATCTTGTCCATGGTTTAAAAAAACAATTGGTTAAAGGCAAGACATTGACCCCATTGCTTCTGGTTTTATCCCATATGACTCGGTCTTTCTCCGTCTGCCCAGACATCGTACACAGCATTAACTCTGTAGCTCCAACAATGATCCTCAGTGATCTCGGACACAAGTGCGATCTTTGTCTGAGTAACATAGTTCGATAACAAACCTGCGACCTTTCACCACACAAGGATGACCGCTTGATTACATCGCCACAATGCTATTTCTTGTCAAGAGGTAGCTCTAGATTGTTGAAAACTCACTGTGACTTTACTTACCCCCCCCCCCCCCCCCCCCCACCAAAAAAAAAAAAATACAGTAGTCATTTCGACAGGTAATCTTAAGCTGCCTCAATCGCACAGTGAGGTTAGTTATAAAATGCAGTAATCTTTCCCAAAGAAAGTCCAGCATTTACTGAATCTCAGTGACTAACGTTAGGTAATCCAGTGACCATGCCCTCATTGCTTAAAAGTTACTGACTAAATTTGGGCAAGTCAGTGATCATGGCCTCAGGTAACTCAACATTGCTTGAAAGTTACCGACCAAAGTTAGGCAAGTCAGTGATCTTGGTCACAAGTAATTCAACATATCTTAAAAGTTGCCGATTAAAGTTATGCAATTCAGTGAACATGGCTTCAGATAATTCAACATTGCTTGAAAGTTACTAACGAAAATTAGGTAATTAAGTGATCATAGAATTGAATAATTTAACATTGCTTGAAAGTTACTGACTAAAGTTAGGTAATTCAATGATTATAGAATCGAGTAATTCAACATTGCTTGAAAGTAAGTGACTAAACTACTAAGGGCGAGAAGGTCGACTTCATTCCATCTGGCCCGGTCTCTTTCCTAAGAACGGCTAGCTGCTTGTCTAGAGCAACCCACAAAGCACAAACACCGTAGCTCCAGCGATGACACCCCAGGAATCTCTAGAAAAACTGCACTCGTGGCCTGAACGACGTAGTTTGGGATACGACCCATGACCTTCAGAGCGAAAGGTGTAACGACCTACCACGAACGAACGAACTGAACCATCCAATAAGCAATCCAACCCACGGGTAGTTAAACTTCGCTTGACGGTAACTGAAACACTGAGTGAGCAATCAAACCCACCGATAGTTAAACATTGCCTCAAAGAGTCACCTGTTAAGCAATAAAATCCACAGGCACATGGCCAATGGGATCAGAGCGTTCACCCTTAAACTTCCAGTGTACTGGTGTCAAGGTAGCGGGTTTAACTCCTACACCGGTCAGTTGGACTAAAATGTCGACTTCTCATTCCTGACTTGGGGACGTAAATTCCAAGTGCATAAGAAGCTGGAGTTGGTTCGCCTTATGGCAAGAGACACTGGTAATAGAGAAAGCGAATCCACACGCAAAAATTATTACTGCGTCTATTACGCTCGAGTTTAAAGTGAGGGAACCAACAACAAAACATCTACAGGTGTTTCAACATTGCCTCTAAGCAACTGAGACTTTAACTAGACAATAGCGCAATCACGTCCAATGGTGTTTCAACATTACCTCAAAGTAACTAAGGCATTAACTAGACAATACCGCAATCACATCCGATGGTGTTTCAACATTGCCTCCAAGCAACTGAGACTTTAACTAAACAATACCCCAATCATGTCCAATGGTGTTTCAACATCACCTCAAAGTAACTAAGGCATTAACTAGACAATACCGCAATCACGTCCAATGGTGTTTCAACATTACCTCAAAGTAACTAAGGCATTAACTAGACAATAGCGCAATCACGTCCAATGGTGTTGTCAGAAGTCGGGGTACCCCACCGGCTAGATGAAAGTATTTTTCACTGGCGAGCAACCCCAAATAGTCAGAAACTGACTAGGGACAAAAACTATATGGCTGAACTATAGATTAAGCCCTGAATATCCAACGTACAGCTCCAAGTGGCTCGTTACAAAATGAAATGAACTGTGCTGAATATTCGCCAAGGAATGGGAAAGAGAAGGTTAGCTAAGATAGATGTTTAAGTCTAAATATATGAGTATAGACGACTATCTCAATACAGGTTTTTCTCCCTGACTGCTCCCTTCCTTGGTGTCTAAGTGAACCCCCACCAATGTACACACACAACACGTATGCACAATTGGAATTAAAATATAACGACAGAACTATGAGTTACAATACTACAACATTTATTTATTAATCATAATCATAGACATCTGATGGTTCAATATGAGGATGATGAAATCATATACATATTGATATTGATGACAAACATTACATAACTTTTACTTGAACTATCTGGATCTGTGGTCCAGATCCCCACTCTCCAGTAGCAACAAAAAGAAACAGCTTGCCGGTATTCTGACGATCCTGTCAGTCCTGACACTCCTAGTCGTCACTCGTTCTTGAGATCTACAACATAGGTGCTCCTTGTGAGAGCTTGAAAGAAAGTCAAGTATGTGTTATACCTAGTTCTACATCAGCGCAATCCTAATTAAAACATAGCATAACACAAACATATACAATGACCAGTCTGGCCAAGTTTATCTTCTAGCTCTACTGCGTTCACCATCCTCCTTCTCCCTCCTACTGTCTTAGTCGGGGACGGGCTTTTCAGTTATCTCACACGCCTGTAATGATTACATTTCTGCCGCCCATGTCCATGTCGCTAATACAGAAATTCTGTGTCGTACAGCCGCTCCGTCCAAAGTTGGTTTAGCAGCTCACAGGATCGGTAATGGTATTATAATAATGCCGGGTCATCCGGGCTTACAAGCCTTGACCAGTATCTGTGCCAGACTTCCGTGAACTACCCTCCACCATACGATGAAAAGGTTTAGCACCATATACCCTATAACAATTGTGGGTAATGTCTGTACCATTACACCTCTGCTTCCCACACAATTGTTGGCCAATGTGCCAATGCGCAGACAATAGCATAACACTTCATATTGGTAGGTTTGCATATGACAAATCAATATATCAAACATCCAATACACATAAACATATTGATTAAACTAGACATATTATGATACTTTAACATCATAGCACAATGCACTAGTTAGTTTGTATGTATATGAAATGAGACGTATATACACAAAAAGAATATGTACGAAGCATATTCCTAGCATCGTATATTCATATGAAATTACACATACATACATCCAACATATCCGTAAACATTATATTACTTCAAGATGGACATATAATGATACTCAACATAATAGCATCAGGCATTATTAATGAGTACCAATATTGTATAGCTACAAAATGAGATATACAACAAGTCTAATTGACGTGACCACACAGACCAGCCATATTTGCTGATCTGCCCGGTTTAATCACCACTTAGTTACTGCTGTTGTAAGAATTAAATAAATAGTCAGTTGACTATATTCTGTACAACCAATGCACACACCAAAAGGCAACTAGGATAGTGTACAAAGAAATGACAAGCATCTACCAAGACACCTAAAAGTATACTTAGACAATGATATGCCTTTCACAAGTTTCTACTTCTCAGAAGAGTAATCCATGAAACACAATGATATTGAACACAGAACTTAGAAAGAACACTCAAGTAACATGACAATGATAGTTCTTGAAAATAACCTAGGTCAGATATAGACTGAAAGTTCATATGTCTAAAAGACTGTTGCATAGTTACTAAGAAATCCTTCCTAGAAGCCAACATAATAATCATGCATATGACTACAAACACTGAGCTGGCTGCCTACCTGTTCTGAAGTCAGACTTAATCTAAAGGGAACAGGTCTATCGTGGGTTTTTATACCTAGCCTAGCAGTAGACACTTATCTCCCAGGAATTCCATTCATAAATTCTTCTTATCTCCCCCTGACGTTAATTGCACTTATCTCCAAGTCTGTTCAGTCATAAAAATTCTTTCTGCATGCACACTAGCCTTCACACCTGTGGGTCTGACAATTATTAGCCCCTTGAGTCTTATCAGTGATTTCACACCTTTTGCCTCTAGTCTCTACCAGATGGGGTCAGCCATCGCGGTTGGGCGATTTCCTAGCTATTCTTATCAGGTGTCATGTCAAGGGAACAATTAGGTTCTCATGGTAAACAGCCAGTTTTCAACTCTGTTGGTAAACCAGGTTTGCTTGCGTCATGCCTGGTTGGTTTTAATTACTATTCAGTCCCCTGAGTCTGCCCTCCAGTCTGGCTGGATTGATAACCTCTGGGGGTGACCGGTACTGGTGTCAAATTAACTTCCCAAATAGAAAGCCATTCCTGGTGGTTTGTTTACTTGCAGGTTTTGCAAGCTTACGTCAAGACAGTATAGCCTTGAATATAGAGAAAACAGTTTTTTTCGTCTGTTGATCCTCTACATGGCCCATCAAAAGTGAACCGAAAATTGTTCTGGGAAGTAAAGGCTGCAAATTCGTGACAGGTGTTTCAACATTACCTAGAAGTAACTAAGGCATTAACTAGACAATACCGCAGTAACTTCCAATGGTGTAACAGAGACTTTTACTAGACAAATCACGTCCAAGGGTGTTTCAACAACAGCCTCAAAGTATTGTGTTGTTTGTCCATCAATAATGATGATGACCATTCATTTCATCCTGTGGGGTTGAAAGTATGGAGCCGTGAGTCCTAAGATGGCTAATAAGGAGTATTTTGGCTCCAAATGTTCTTTGACGTTCCCGGAGGAGGGTCTCCTGCAGTGGGTTTTTTTCTGTTCAGCCTTTTCTTCACAGCTCTTGCAGTCTTGGTTGCTTCACAAGTGACTGCACCCTTGCGTACTAATGTACGCCACGAATTTCGGTCTTTGGCAGCAGTCTCCCGGGTGTCAAGATGAATTCCAAAAGCTTTCAGTGAGATTTTCAGTGTCTTTAAAGCGTTTCCTCTGGCCGCCTTGGGAGCGTTTACCACAACGCAGCTCGCCGTAAAAAAAAAAAAATTCGTTTAGGGAGCCTGTGATCTGGCACGCGAGTCAAGTGACCAGCCCAACGAATCTGATTCTTCATTAGTAGAGTGTGGATACTGGGCATTGAGGCTCTTTCTAGAACTTCAGTGCTTCAAAGTAACTGAGACTTTAACTAGACAAATCACGTCCAGTGGTGATTCAACAACAACCTCATAGTAACTGAGACTTTTACGAGACAAATCACGTCCAGGGGTATTTCAACAACAGGCTCAACGGAACTGAGATTTTTACTAGATAAATCACGTACAGTGGTGATTCAACAATGCCTCAAAGTAACTGAAACTTTTATTAGACAAATCACGTCCAGGGGTATTTCAGCATTGTTTGAAGTTAAATGAAAAACCAGTCACACGGTAAAGTTCTCAGCTAATTCAACATTACTGAAGTAATTGATACTGCACTTAGACAATGCGGATCTACGGTGGCGCAGGGGGTAGCATGCTTACCTGCCGGTACGGTTATCACGGATTCAAATCTCCATCAATCCGGTTTTCTTAATAATGACCCGGGCAGCCGTATCTAGCCAGCCTAACATATGTGCGAGGAAATTTCTGGGAAAGTAAAGCAGCTGGTTTAATGTTGACCAGATTGTCCACGAAACGCTGAGTCTATAAAATGATGGAGCTTACACAAAATATCGCCGAAAATAAGGATATTTGACTAAGATATTGCAGGATGACATTTACGAATGAGAGGTGTGCATGCTCATACTGATCCAGACACTTTCTCTAAGGCCCTTAGCTGCGGAATACGGTTGAACGCCTCTAAGTCAAGTCTTACGGATGTGAGGGTCTGGCCACCACTCATCTCCTGCTCTTGGGGGTGCGACTCACCTCCTGCTGCGCTTGGAGGTGTGATGCTGAGCGGCCAGCATCTGCAGCCTACTTTGTTCCAACCGTACTGGTTATCCTTTCCTCTGGAGTAAACAAGGCAAAGAAGAGAGAGGGATCATGCTGAGTGGGCAACACATGTTCTCTGAATCCATGCCCAGGCTTTGTGCGATGGGATTTTGGCCAAATTTAAATCCACATACTTTCGTCTGTCAAGACGTTAAGGTGCCACTCACTTATAACTCATTTTCATACTGATCACTACAGAAGTCAGGCGAAAGTGATATTTCTACAAAAACTCTGCTGTCAGTGTCAATCATGGACATTGTCTAAATCCTCACTAAGGGTAGTAAAAGTAAGTAACAGAGGTAAAAAATAAAGATATAAAGGTACATTACTAGATGGCTTGACCATGTGGCATGATCGAGATAAGAACACGAACTGATTCAAGACTGTGGTGATCACGTGATGTTATCATCATGTGCCATGCCGATAAGCGTGGGCGGTCATGTTTCATCATCTCACATGATCATCAGAGTCGTGGATCAGCTCTGTGTTCCTTTCTCGATAATACCACGTAGCCAAGCAATCAATGTATCTGCCTTCTCCTGTTTCTTTTCCCCTCAATCTTGCCAGTTGTTACCAAGTTCTCCTATTTATTTCTTATCATCATGTGCCCAAATAATTGTGACGGTCTACGTCTAATTTCTCTAATCAGTTTACAATTTCCATTTGCCTCTTGTATGACTTGGTCATAGGTTTTTCTGTCTGTCCATGGTATTCTTGGCAGCTTCCTCAGAAACCACATCTCCGCGTGAGATGAAGAAATTAGTTGCATATCCTTTACAGGTCGTCACAGTCAACACCATCATTTTTTGCTGTTGTCATTTCTTGGCATGTTAACGTTCAGTAGTTTGCCACTGCTTTCTGAACGACCGGCACTCATAACATTTCGTAAAAAAAAAAAAAAACAACAACGCAAGGTGATCTGCTGCCAAATTGCCCACAGCTGTGTTTCGAACGCTGGTATCCGGGATCACGAACTGCGCCGGTAACCCCTTCACCACGTGAGATGGCAAACCATAAATCCCAGGTGATCTGACATGACACATGAGTAAAATAACATTAACAGCGAAAATGAGGAATCTAAGTATTCAAAGAAGTCACGTTAGAACTGCAAATTGTCACTGACATCAAAGGCTGACAATCCACTTGTGTGATGCTACCTTGTGAGGAGCATATCACCTGCATCATCATGTACCCTGCTCAAAGGCGTAGGCATTCATGTCTCTCCACAGATCTCGGCCCTTGATATTTAACTTTGGGTCAACCTTGCTGATGATATTCCTCCATGTCACTGTCTCAATTTATCCAGCATCATTTCTCTAGGTCTACCTCTCTTCCTGGTGATCTCCACAGTCGTCACAATTTTTTCCAATGTCTCTTTTCTCATCACATAGTGAAAACTTGGAAAAATAATGTGATGGATTTTATTTGTATGTGCGGTTGGGACTTTTCCTTCCTACAGTTAAAGAAGCCATGATGGTATGCCTCAAAATTCATGAAAGGAGACAAGGCCCATCTTATTGCAATTATATTCATTCCTCCGTTGGATCAATGATATCAAACACTCGTATTTAATTTTTCCCATACTGTCTTTCAACTGTCTTCTATTCTCAGCACCTCTCTTAGGCTGAAGTTCTTGAGTCTGTGCCCCGACGTCTTTGTATGCCCGTCTTATTCTTTCATCTTTAATCCATCAATGGGGCATAAGCAATCAGCCATCTCACTCTTAGCACTCAGCCAACTCACTCCAGGACCTCAACCATTCTCACTCTAAGCACTCAACCAACTCACTCTAAGCCCTCAACTAACTCCCCTAAGCCCTCAACCATCTCACTCTAAGCCTTCAACTAACTCACTCCAAGCCCTCAACCACCTCACTTCAAGCCCTCAACCAACTCACTCAATGCCCTCAACCAACTCACTCTAAGCCTTCACCCAACTCACTCAAAGCCCTCAACCATCTCTCTCTAAGCCATCAACCAACTCACTACAAGCCCTCAACCATCTCTCTCTAAGCCATCAACCAACTCACTACAAGCCCTCAACCATCTCTCTCTAAGCCATCAACCAACTCATTCAAAGCCTTCAACCACCTTAATTCAAGCCCTTAACCACCTCACTTCAAGCCCTCAACCAACTCACTCCAAGCCCTCAACCACCCCACTTCAAGCCCTCAACCACCTCACTTCAAGCCCTCAACCAACTCACTCCAAGCCCTCAACCAACTCACCCTAAACCCACAACCATCTCACTCTAAGCCCTTAATCATCTCACTCCAAGCCCTTAAAAATCTCTCTCTAAGCCCTCAACCAACGCTCCCTAAGCCTTCAACCAACTCACCCTCAGCCTTCAGCCAACTTACTCCAAGCCCTCAACCACCTCACCCCAAGCCCTCAACCATCTCACTCCAAGCCCTTAACCATCTCTCTCTCTAAGCCATCAACCAACTCGCCCCAAGCTCTCAAGCAACTCATTCTAAACCCTCAGCCAACTCACACTAAGCCACCAACCAACTCACTCTAAGCCCTCAACCAACTCACACTAAGCCACCAACCAACTCACTCTAAGCCCTCAACGAACTCACACTAAGCCACCAACCAACTCACTCTAAACCCTCAATCAACTCACACTAAGCCACCAACCAACTCACTCTAATCCTCAACCAATTCACACAAAGCCACCAACCAACTCACTCTAAGCCCTCAACCAACTCACACTAAGCCACCAACCAACTCACTCTAAGCCCTCAACCAACTCACACTAAGCCACAAACAAACTCACTCTAAACCCTCAACCAACTCACACTAAGCCACCAACCAACTCACTCTAAGCCCTCAACCAACTCACACTAAGCCACCAACAAACTCACTCTAAACCCTCAACCAACTCACACTAAGCCACCAACCAACTCACTCTAAGCCCTCAACCAACTCACACTAAGCCACCAACCAACTCACTCTAAACCCTCAACCAACTCACACTAAGCCACCAACAAACTCACTCTAAACCCTCAACCAACTCACACTAAGCCACCAACCAACTCACTCTAAGCCCTCAACCAACTCACACTAAGCCACCAACCAACTCACTCTAAACCCTCAACCAACTCACACTAAGCCACCAACCAACTCACTCTAAGCCCTCAACCAACTCACACTAAGCCACCAACCAACTCACTCTAAACCCTCAACCAACTCACACTAAGCCACCAACCAACTCACTCTAAACCCTCAACCAACTCACACTAAGCCACCAACCAACTCACTCTAAGCCCTCAACCAACTCACACTAAGCCACCAACAAACTCACTCTAAACCCTCAACCAACTCACACTAAGCCACCAACCAACTCACTCTAAGCCCTCAACCAACTCACACTAAGCCACCAACCAACTCACTCTAAACCCTCAACCAACTCACACTAAGCCACCAACCAACTCACTCTAATCCTCAACCAATTCACACAAAGCCACCAACAAACTCACTCTAAACCCTCAACCAACTCACACTAAGCCACCAACCAACTCACTCTAAACCCTCAACCAACTCACACTAAGCCACCAACCAACTCACTCTAATCCTCAACCAATTCACACAAAGCCACCAACCAACTCACTCTAAACCCTCAACCAACTCACACTAAGCCACCAACCAACTCACTCTAAACCCTCAACCAACTCACACTAAGCCACCAACCAACTCACTCTAATCCTCAACCAATTCACACAAAGCCACCAACAAACTCACTCTAAACCCTCAACCAACTCACACTAAGCCACCAACCAACTCACTCTAAACCCTCAACCAACTCACACTAAGCCACCAACCAACTCACTCTAATCCTCAACCAATTCACACAAAGCCACCAACAAACTCACTCTAAGCCCTCAACCAACTCACACTAAGCCACCAACCAACTCACTCTAATCCTCAACCAATTCACACAAAGCCACCAACAAACTCACTCTAAACCCTCAACCAACTCACACTAAGCCACCAACAAACTCACTCTAAGCCCTCAACCAACTCACACTAAGCCACCAACCAACTCACTCTAATCCTCAACCAACTCACACTAAGCCACCAACAAACTCACTCTAAGCCCTCAACCAACTCACACTAAGCCACCAACCAACTCACTCTAATCCTCAACCAACTCACACTAAGCCACCAACAAACTCACTCTAAACCCTCAACCAACTCACACTAAGCCACCAACCAACTCACTCTAATCCTCAACCAACTCACACTAAGCCACCAACAAACTCACTCTAAACCCTCAACCAACTCACACTAAGCCACCAACAAACTCACTCTAAGCCCTCAACCAACTCACACTAAGCCACCAACCAACTCACTCTAATCCTCAACCAATTCACACAAAGCCACCAACAAACTCACTCTAAGCCCTCAACCAACTCACACTAAGCCACCAACCAACTCACTCTAATCCTCAACCAACTCACACTAAGCCACCAACAAACTCACTCTAAACCCTCAACCAACTCACACTAAGCCACCAACAAAATCTCTCTAAGCCCTCAACCAACTCACACTAAGCCACCAACCAACTCACTCTAATCCTCAACCAATTCACACAAAGCCACCAACAAACTCACTCTAAACCCTCAACCAACTCACACTAAGCCACCAACAAACTCACTCTAAGCCCTCAACCAACTCACACTAAGCCACCAACCAACTCACTCTAATCCTCAACCAACTCACACTAAGCCACCAACAAACTCACTCTAAGCCCTCAACCAACTCACACTAAGCCACCAACCAACTCACTCTAATCCTCAACCAACTCACACTAAGCCACCAACAAACTCACTCTAAGCCCTCAACCAACTCACACTAAGCCACCAACCAACTCACTCTAATCCTCAACCAACTCACACTAAGCCACCAACCAACTCACTCTAAGCCCTCAACCAACTCACACTAAGCCACCAACCAACTCACTCTAAGCCCTCAACCAACTCACACTAAGCCACCAACCAACTCACTCTAAGCCCTCAACCAACTCACACTAAGCCACCAACAAACTCACTCTAAGCCCTCAACCAACTCACACTAAGCCACCAACCAACTCACTCTAAGCCCTCAACCAACTCACACTAAGCCACCAACCAACTCACTCTAAGCCCTCAACCAACTCACACTAAGCCACCAACAAACTCACTCTAAGCCCTCAACCAACTCACACTAAGCCACCAACCAACTCACTCTAAGCCCTCAACCAACTCACACTAAGCCACCAACCAACTCACTCTAAGCTCTCCTTTCCTTAGCCATCCTATGCAGCCCGTCTAAGTTTTGTCCGCACTATTCATTACTGTCTTTGCTTCTCTTCTCCACTTATGTTTGGCGTCGTCCCCTATTTTCTTTGTCTTGTCGATGCTTGCTTGCTGTAGTTTGTCCTAAGGTTTCCTCATCTTCGCGTGCCTTGGATCTCACCCTGCAGTATTTTCAGTTTGTCTTCGCATAGTCCATGCTATGTGCTGCTGGCGATCATGTATGTCCACAGCTCGCTGCTTCGTGTGCTACCAATCATTTGAAACTGATGTTCCTCCATGCTATGAGGTCAAACTGTCCAGCATCTTCTCTCTTGGTTTTCTCCTGCATATCCCACCTCCAACTTTCCTTTTATGAAGACACACTCCGGTTTTCCTCTTCTCAAGACATCGCCAATAAATGTGGACTGTCTACTTATGATGATAGTGACCAATTCCCTTTGCGAGTTAAATCATTTCAAGATATCTTCATTTCGCTTTTGATTCTTCCATGGTTTTTTCACGCATTCTTCTATAGAACCACATCTCTGCGTCCTCTACGTAACTCTTCGCGTATCAGTTATAAAGGTCTATACACAATTGCGAGCAGGCAACCATTTAAAACAAAACAAAGTATTCCGTGAGAGAATACACAAGCCATAAACAATATACTGCGCGATATATTATACCCGACGAGATAGCACGAAACATCATCATCATCATGTGCCAGGCCGGTAAGCGTGGGGTGTCATGTTTCGCCATCTCCAGAGTGCACCGATATATGCCAGACAAGAAATCGTGCAATGCGTTTTTTTTATATGCCTTGTGTGTTTAAACATTTCTGTTTACTCGGATTCTCAATAAATGCATGTTGTCTCGGGTCTTTAAGAAAGTGTTCAATTATTTTAAACAGTTGAAAGGTCATCGACCCTTTTATAGGTCTTCAGGCGTGTTGGTAGCTGGTGCTTGTCCCATATTGCATCGATACTCGATGTGTGATGTGTAATGTGTGATGTGTAATATGTGATGTGTAATGTGTGATGTGTAATGTGTGATGTCTGATATGTGATGTGTAATGTGTGATGTGTAATGTGTGATGTCTGATGTGTAATGTGTTATGTGCGTTGTCTGATGTGTAATGTGTGATGTGTGACGTGTGACGTGTAATGTGCGATTCCTGATGTGTGATGTACGATTTCTGATGTGTGATGTGTAATGCATGATGTGTAATTTGTGATGTGCGATGTTTGATGTGTGATGTATAATGTGCTATGTCTGATGTGCAATGTGCGATGTGTGAGGTTGTGTTATGTGTGATGTGTGAGGTTTTGCAATGTGTAATGTGCGATGTCTGATGTGTGATGTGTAATGTGTGATATGCGATGTCTGATTGTGATGTGCGATGTGCGATGTGCAATGTGTGAGGTTGTGTGATGTGTGATGTCCGATGTGTGATTTTCAATGTGTGATTTGTGAGGTTGTGTGACGTGTGAAGTGCAATGTGCCATGTGTGAGGTTGTGTAATGTGCGATGTGTGATGTGTGATAATGTGTGATGTGTGAAGTGTAATATGTCATGTGTGATGTGTGAGGTTATGTGATGTGTGAAGTGCGATGTGCCATGTGTGAAGTGTGAGGTTGTGTGATGTGTGAAGTGCGATTTGCCATGTGTGAGGTTGTGTGATGTGTGATGTGCAATGTGCCGTGAGCCATTGGTGATGTGTGAGGTTGTGCAATGTGTAATGTGTGATGTGTGAGGTTGTGTGATTTGTGATGTGTGGTGTGCCATGTGTGATGTGTGAGGTTGTGTAATGTGTGATGTGGTCAATATCTCACACACTGTCTATACTTCCAGTAAAGTTATTTGATACCCATTTTAATTGGGGTCCTAACGTTCACACACACACACACACACACACACACATACACACACACAGGCACACAGACACACACACACACACGCACACGTACACACACGCACACACACACAAACACACACACACACATTTATATGTTTCACACTCTCTTTCACACCTCATTTGTGTTTTTATTTCGTGTGTGACACCTGAAGATGGTGTTACAAATTTGATCAAAACGTTTTATGAACAAACAATTTCTGTAATGAATTATGACTTAATATGTCAGAGTTTCATGGAACATTATATATCTATATTGGACAAGTCAGGGGCTTATCTGTTCTTACCAAAACATAGTTTTTCAAATTCCAAATTTATCATGTTTTGCATCTTTCCTCCGGTGGTCAACATGAACGAATGGATAAGAGTGCTCTATCTTAAATTTCCGCTGTGCTGAATGAACTACTACACAAGTCTGCTGGGCTACAATTTTGACTTCTCGTCCTTGATTTTATGACTTAAATTGCAAAGTACCCTAGAGATCGGAGTGGGTTGGTGTGATGGCGAGGGAAACTGGTAATAGGGAAAGCTAGCCCGCAAGCAAAAATCAGTTCGATGTGGACTACGCTCGAATTTAAAGCGAGCGAACTTGAGAAACAAATCTTCTCTTGCTCTTCAACTGATTCTTCAGATTGCGATACCGATTCTTTCCCCTTGGCCATGCTTATCTCCCATTAGCAATGTTTATCTCACCTCGACACAGAATCTCTCTATTCAAATAACTGGAATGACTCTTGCGCATGTCACGAACGTGATAGTAAGACATTGGAAAACCGTCTCATCTTCCATTTGGGTTCACTCTCCCCTCACGGCCTCAATGTCCAGGACAGTTGTATTTAACTAGTCCACTACTAATCCATATTTTACCTTTCACTGACATTGGCGCCTCCCCTTCTACCTAGAGGGTGTTCTCCCCTCGAGTGGCTAGGCCAATCCTTGAGCTTGTGACGTTATTGACCTTTAGTCCATTGACCTGCCAAAACCACACATCCGGTTCATTCACTCCATTGTAAGTCATCATACGCACTGATCGTCTTAAAGACGTATCCAGTCACAACAAGGATACATATAAGTAACTTTAATATATACATGTTTTTCATGTAGTGTTTTTCATGTAGTTGTGTCGGTATGTGTTTGTTTATTCTGTGCTCACGAGGGCTTTAGCCCCTCAACGTCATTTTTTCTTTTAACTTGTAATCGTTTTCTAGTACAGCTCACAATCTACGTTTCGTTTTCTGTGATTGTCTCTCAAATAACCATTGACGCCTATAGACAATGCTTCACTCCAATGTTTATTTCTGCTTTCTCGTCGAAAATGCCGCTATCCCTTGAAAAATGCCTTTACTTTATCGTCGCTGCTTCTCTTCATAACTCATCTCATCTTATCATGTTCCTCTGGTATCTTGCGATGTCGAGGTGAATGATAAACAGCGGGAGAGTGCCCGTTTACGGGCTTAGTGTATAGAAATTCCCATGGACTCTTCTTCTGCTTCCAATTGGTCTGTACATAATTCCCGAAAATCTTGACTGTCTTTGTCTAATTTCTATGAAATCTTTACGGTTGTCATTTGTTTCTTGGGGGATAGTCTATATCGTTATTCTGATTGGTCGTTGTATATTTTGCATTTTTCTCCGTAACCACATTTCCACTGCCATTTGATGTTTCCCACCGTGTCTCTTTCTGTGAAATATACATACACAAGTATAGGTTCTATATAATACTTCAACATTCTTTGTTTCATTGCTATTGACAGCGTTTGATTGATGAGTATGTTTTCCATCTTAAAATAGACCAACTATTACAATAGTGATTTATGTTCTAATCTCTGCAAGACACCTTCCTTCAGGTGTTATGAGTGTTCCAATATAGCAGTGTCCATTCCCCTGTTTAACGACTGTCCCATTTACTTGGGTGTTACATACCTGTACAACAACTGGTATTGAAGAAAACATGAATGTGATGTGAGATAATTAGGGTGCTTCAACCATATAGAGTTAGTCTGCTGGTTAGGTAGTATTCTATCAGGACAAATGGAGGCAATGTATACCAGTGTGACAAAGTTACATCAAGGTGGACACAAGCCAGAGAATGGCGGACAAATGAAGGCAATGTATACCCGGGTGATAAAGTTTCCTGAAGGTGGACACAATCAAGAGATGGGAGGAGAGACGTCTATATGAATATAGTAGAGGTCTGCATGTCCGAATGGATAAGAAAGTTTGTTCTTAAACAGCCAGTGTGCTGATTCTGAGGTAAAGGGTTCAACCCTTACACAGGATATTTGGAATAAAAAGTCGGTGTGGGTTCGCCTGATGGCGAGGGACACTGGTTTTAAGGAAAAGCTAATCCAATGCTACCAGAAGTAGTGTGTATATACTACGCTTGAGTTCAAAGCAGGCGAGAGTTTAAAAAATATGAATATAGGCTGAAGACTCCGGACATAAGTGGTGGATACCTGTTACAGCGCATTTTTATTGCTGAGATGAGATTTGGTGCTGATGTCTTGACTCCAGTAGTTGAAGCTCTACAAATCCAGAAAGCAAAATATACGAACCCATTACAATATATCTACATATCACTGTTGGTCATTTTTGAGTTGACATGGGGTGGAATTTTCAATCATAAGTAGATGAGAAGCGATGAGCTTCATATTAATTTTATCAGTTATGAAAATAAATTGACTCCTAAACGGGAGATTGTAACATGAAAGTCGTTGAGGGTGTACAATAACATTTATCAAAGGTATTCACCAATGTTGATGGAAAGAAGCATGAACAAGGCTATTATAGTTAGTACAGTACGGAATCGGCTGGCAAATAATGCATCAATAAAGACGGGAAGAACTATGAACATGACTGATATAGTCAATATATGAGGACTCGGCAGGCAAAACATTCATCAACATAGACGGGAAGAAGCTCGAACAGGGCTGGTACAGTTAGTAAGGTACGGACTCGGCAGATAAAAATGCATCAATATAGTCGGGAAGAAGCATGAACAGGACTGATAGGGTCAATATACTAGGACTCAGAAGGAGAATACTGCATCACTATACTCGGGAAGGAGCATGAACATGACTGATATAGTCACTATACTAGGACTCGGTCGGCAAATAATGCATCAATATAGTCGGAAAGAAGCATGAACAGGGCTGGTACAGTTAGTAGAGTACGGACTCTTGACTCGGCTGGCAAATAATGCATGAATATAGACAGAAAGAAGTGTGACTAGTATTGATATTGTCAATATACCACGCTCTCGGCAGGCAAATATTCCATGAATATTGACGGGAAGAAGCAAGAACAGGGCCGATATAGTCAATAAACAAGGCCTGGCAGGCAAATAATGGATCATTATAGTCGGAAAGAAGCATGAACAGGGCTGGTTTGGACAATGCCGTACAGACTCCAGTCTGACTACATGAATTGGAAGTGAAGCCTGGTCAGACACATCAAAGTCGCGTTGAGGTCAAAAGGGAAATAGCAAGGTGAATTCCTAAAGGGAAAAGTGAGCAGAATTACCTTGGGATGGCTGGTGCATTGGAGGATTAATGACACATGGAAATGCCCGGTGTACAGTCATGTCCTTTAACATAACATCACATAACATAACGTAACATAACAAAACATTATAAAACATAGATAACAAGCGTATATCATGTAATCGTATACTGGACAGCCAGGACACGCCCGGGCCTGGGCTTATATAGAATGACTTAATGTACAAGAAATCCGGAGAAGACGATGTTGACTTCAGAATCTGTGGGTGTGCTGTTGCTGGTGATGTCAGTCCAGACCTCCTGTCCTGATTTCAGTGAGGTCAAGAGGTCAATTTTCTGTTGTCGTTCCTCGCTGGTTGTGGCGATGGCGATGACTTCGTGATCAACAATGAGACAGGCCTCAAGACTCACTTCCGGAGGCTGAAAGCATATATATAATCCTGCCAAATATGAAGAAATTCATAGAACAGTCAGAACATTATGTTAGGTGGCAAAAGAAGCATGGCGTGAGAAAAATTGCATAGAAATTGAGAAACAACACAACAGTAACAATATCACATTAAAGCACACAAGAATTCGGGAACTTACTAATAAAAGAACACATACATCAACAGACTGCCTAAAAACAACAGATGGAATAAATCTTAATAGAAACAGATAAAATTTTACATGTATGGTCAGATTATGTGAAAACCCTTTGTGAAGATAGCAGAGAAGAACGGTATGGTGTTCGAAATAATGCTGACGGACCGTCAATTTTGAACAGGGGAGTTCGGAATGTTCTTAACTATATGAAATCTGGCAAGACCTCCAGTTCTGACAACATCACAACAGAAATGATTAATGCTTTAGTTGAGAAGAATATGGAATAGATCAAGTCACCAGACTGCTAAACACAAAATATGATACCGGAGATATACCTCCTGAATTATGTAATTCTGTATTTATTGCAATGCCAAAGAAATCAGGAGCCTTGAAATGCGATCAACATTGTACAATTAGTATAATGAGTCACATCACGAAGATTTTTCTGAGAATTATCATGCAAAGAGTTACGAAGAAGATACAACCTGAAATAGGAGAAGAACAGCGTGGTTTTGTGGAAGGTGAGGGTACAGTAAATGTTATGTCTATGCTGAGAACAGTAATTGAACGTTCTATTGAAGTAAACAAAGATATACATCTTTGCTTTATCGACTATACAAAGGCTTTCGATAAAGTAAGACATGTCAACATGATTGAGATGCTTGCGGATCTACAAATTGATGCGAAAGACATTAGACTTGTAAAAACCATATATTGGAAACAAAAAACTGCAATCAGGATTGCTAATGAAGTAGGTCAATCTCAGCTATTAAGAGAGATGTGAGACAGGGATGTGTAATGTCTCCATATCTTGTTTTCCACGTACACTGTAAATATTTTCAGAAATGCACAAAATATGAAAGGAATCATGATTGGAGGAAGAAACATCAATAACATTAGATATGCAGGTGAAACAGTATTGATAGCAGACAATGAGTAGGATCTGCAACATCTAGTAGATGCGGCAGTTGCACACAGAGAACAACTAGGGTTAGAATTAACTTTGTAAGAAGACACACATTATGGTCGTCACTAGGAAGAGCGAAATAGCACAATCTAATATACAAATAAAAGGGAATGTTCTTAAACAAGTGAATCGGTACAATTATCTCAGATCAGTCATAACATCTGATGAGAGATGCCTTGAAGAGATTTGAACAAGAATCGCCATGGTGAAGGTAGCCTTTTGCAAGATGAAAACCATATTGATCAATAAAATTATGTCAATTGCTACGAGAAAAAGAGTGTTGAGGTGCTACATAGAGCCTGTCCTATTGTATGGATGTGAAGCGTGGACAATGAGCAATCA
The DNA here is from genome assembly GCA_963921405.1 of Cepaea hortensis. NCBI lineage: Eukaryota > Metazoa > Mollusca > Gastropoda > Stylommatophora > Helicidae > Cepaea > Cepaea hortensis. The sequence goes on along the minus strand of OY992879.1, from coordinate 29,876,786 downwards.
ACCTGAAAAACATCTGATGGCTGTGGAAATATGGTTTCTGAGGAGAATGCAATGAATACCATGGACAGACAGAAAAACCAGCGACCAAGTCCTACTAGAAACATGAAAATCATAAACTAATCAGGGAATTTAGACGTAGTCAATCACCAATTTTTCGTCACGTTATGAGAATAACTCAATTGGAGAACTTGGTGATAACTGGCAAGATCGAGTGGAAGAGGACGATGAGAAAATATTTGGATGGCTTGGCCACGTGGTATGATCGAGACAAGAACATTGAACTGATCCACGACTCTGGTGAGCGAGTGAAATGGCAAATCATGACCGCCCACGCTTATCGGCATGGCACATGTTGGATGGATGTAAAGAAGAGAGGAAAATCAAAAATGATCAAATCAGAACATGGGGGTAATATTAGCGCTAGGTTTCATTATACAACAACGAGTGAAATTATTTGTACAGATATCTAGGCGAACAACTGACAGCATACCACAACAAGCAATGGTGTACGGAGTTCAAGGGAATATCGATACATGAAGCCCATAATCGGACACTCCACCGCTGTTTATGCTTCACCTCAACACCACTAGGCGCAAGAGGAACAAGATGAAATGAGATGGTGATATATTGCATTGCCCTATACAAACTAAAGCAACTGGAATCTCTATCTATTTGAACCGACAGAATAACAACAGTCATAGTGTTAGGAGTATGCATATCTTCTGCCTCAGGTGTACGTGATATGTGTCAGCATATTATATTAAAGCTTTCAGACACTGTGTTCTGTGTAGAACTAGCTACTGAAGGGTATTGTATCAATCAATCAATCAATCAATCAATCAATCAATCAATCAATCAATCAATCAAGAAATCAAGCAAGCAATCAACCAACCAACCAACAAATCTATCTACCAACCTATTAAAAATCTACCTAAGTGGCTACTTACCTAACTACCCGCCTACCTCCCTACTTACCTACCCACCCACTCACCCACCCACCTACCTACTTACCTACCTACCTATCTAACTACCTATCTACCTACTATCTACCTAACTACCTACCTACTATCTACCTAACTGCCTACCTACATACCTAGCTACCTACCTGTCTGTCTGTTTGTCTGTCTATATAGACACACATGCGCAAATACACAGACACATACACAAACACACACACACACTCACACACATATAGTGGTAATAGAGACTGCAAAGATATATCAACAACTAGAAGATGCTAGACAGAGATTGAAAACAGAATAGAATAGGCAAAGCAATCGCTGCATTTCAGAAAATGAAAGTGACACATACAATAAGTCCTTGCCATTTACTACCAGAAAGAGCATTGCTATATAGAACCTGTTCTTCGGTTTGGTAGGCCAACATATTCAGAGCAGAGCAAACTGTTTTGGCCTACACCAGGATCCATTTGAGAACACATTATACGGAGACGCTAACAAGCTTTAAGTTAACTGCTGCTTTCTGTGGATGTTTTAAAAGCAACGACTGAAAGTTGAAGGAGAAGACGAAGAAGAAGAAGAAGAAGAAGAAGAAGAAGAAGAAGAAGAAGAAGAAGAAGAAGAAGAAGAAGAAGAAGAAGAAGAAGAAGAAGAAGAAGAAGAAGAAGAAGAAGAAGAAAAAGAAGAAGAAGAAGAAGAAGAAGAAGAAGAAGAAGAATAAGAAGAAGAAAAATAAACCACAGCAGCATCAATTAATTTCAGTCTGTGTTGCATTTGCGGAGTCTGAAGATCTCTTCTGTCTAGCTGGTAATATCCACTATCCATTTTATGGCATAGATACTCTGATTTCCATTGCAGTTGCTCTACCTGGCCTCACCATAGGTTACATCTGCATCTCGCTGAAGTATCCTTACACTCCCAAGGCCAGCCTGCTACCTTCTTCATTCCAGAGCCGCTATTTGCTTGCTTGCTTGTTTGCTGCTTGCTTGCTGGTTTTTACTGGCTGTGAACTCCAGCGTGAAGTCCTGTATGTCGGATGAAGACATTCTGTTGTCCAACATCAGTGTGATGTCATACAAAGACTGAAGTTTACGTGAGTATCTGTTGTCCCATGTCTGGCTTATTGGTGTGCAGACTGGTGGTTCCTCGCCGTGCAGGCACATACTCACCAACTTCGGAAGAATCAGCGATCCTACTACGTTAGCCAGAACCCCGAAGTTGTTGCCCTGGACGCACGACTATGGCGTGTTAGTAGGTCTTGGCCAGTATAGAACCTGGCCCTGGCTGCTATTTTCTTGTTGTCATGATAGTGATCCGTGTATATTCTCTAAACGTGGCAGGGTTATTTATTTTCCAAATGGGTCGACCCAGCTCAGTAAACATAAGTACTAGAAAATCTTCAGATTTCTCTGGGAAATGTCAGGGGAGGAAAGGCAGCAAGGGAGAGACCGACTTCCTTTTCTCATAATCTCACAGCCTAGAATATGTGAACCCCGACCCTAGCCTGCCTTTCCTAACCTATAATAGACCTGGGCACCAGTGCCCAACCTTAAATATGTACCTAGAAATATCATGGGGAGTAAAAGTAGCCGGTGTATTATTGACCACACCACGGGTCGAGTACCAGTTAGTCTATAGAATTGTGGGTCTGGCACCATCTGTTTATTGGGCCTTCGTGCGGGTAAAGGCGCATTTTACTTTTTCTTCGTGTAACTGCAACCCCTACGCCGACCCGCAAAAAACACACACACACACACACACATGCACACACACTACTCAGCCCCCGCCCTAACCGCACTAACACACAATCCCAATCATACACACACACAATCCCACACAGACACACAAACACATAATTCCCTCCTCTCCCCCTCCACCCACACACACACAACCCCACAAAAACACATCATCCCACACAGACACACACAATCACTCACAGGCACACAAACACAATCGCAACCGACACACACACACACAAACACACACAAATCCACACAGTCACATATACGCACAATACCACGCATACAATCCCATACCGACACTCAATTACAATCCCACACAGATATACAAACAGAATCCCACACCCAACACTCACATACACACACACACACAAATCCACACACACACACACACACACACACACACACACACAATCCCACACAGATACACACACCCCGGAAGTCTTGTCTGCCGTGGAAATATCTTCATCTGTTACTCTCTGTACCCATCTGCAAATGCATATCAACATCTATCACCAAAAATCACCCACCTTTTGATAGCTCAGCGTAAAATGGTAGATCCCATCAAATGGGGCTATGAAGATCCCGTTGACGGCATCGAAGTAGGGTCCAGTGTTGACACTGGCGCTGTAGTTGAGGATTTTCTCGTGAGTGAAGTTTCCAATATTCTCTTTCCTGTTAGCATAGAAGGCAGCCGATCTCTTGATCTGTTCTGAGGAAGTGATGATGGAGGTGATCATGGATGCTTGGTGAAGGATGTGTTGATGAATGTGTTGATGGAAGTGTTTATGGAAGTGTTGATAGATGTGATGATCAATGTGTTGATGGATGTGTTGATGGATGTGTTTATTGAAGTGTTGATGGATGTGTTGATGGGTGTGTTGATGGAAGTGTTGGTGAAAGTGTTAATAGATGTGATAATGGAAGTGTTGATGAATGTATTGCTGGGAGTGTTGATGTAGTGTTGATGGATATGTTGATGGGAGTGTTGATGGATGTGTTGATGGGAGTGTTGACTGATGTGTTGATGGAAGTGTTGATGTATGTGTTGATGAAGTGTTGATGGACGTGTTGATGGATGTGTTGATGGATGTGTTGATGGGAGCTTTGATGGAAGTATTGATGCATGTGGTTATGAATGTTTTAATGGAAGTGGTAATGGAAGTGTTGGTGGTTGTTTTGATGGATGTAGTGAAGGGAGTGTTGATGGAAGTGTTTATGGATATTTTTGATGGAAGTGTTGATGGATGTGGTTATGGGAGTGTTTATCTAAGCGTTGATGGAAGTGTTGATGGATGTGGTTATGGGAGTGTTTATCTAAGCGTTGATGGAAGTGTTGATGGATGTGGTTATGGGAGTGTGTATCTAAGCGTTGATGGAAGTGTTGATGGATGTGGTTATGGGAGTGTTGATGGATGTCGTGATGGAAGTGTTGATGGATGTCGTGATGGAAGTGTTGATGGATGTGGTTATGGGAGTGTTTATCTAAGTGTTGATGGATGTGGTTATGGGAGTGTTTATCTAAGTGTTGATGGATGTGGTTATGGGAGTGTTTATCTAAGTGTTGATGGAAGTGTTGATGGATGTGGTTATGTGTTTATCTAAGTGTTGATGGAAGTGTTGATGGATGTGGTGATGGAAGTGTTGATGGAAATGTTGATGGATGTCGTGATGGAAGTGTTGATGGATGTCGTGATGGAAGTGTTGATGGATGTGATGATGGATGTTGCCATGAGTCTAGTTATGAGGACAACAACTCAGCTAACAGTTGTTAGTTGTAACAACTGGTCACGATAAGGATCGCTGAGAGGGAAACGGTAAAGATTGAAAGAACGAATAGAATCGCGAGCTGAGGCCACTTGATGTGTTAGGCGAGCGATTAGCAGGGAGTTGAGAATTCAGTCTACCGAAAAGCACAGCCAGGTACACATCGTAGAACGTACACAAGCAGCGTTCCAATATGAAGATGTGGACAGAAATTCGACTATGCTGAGAAACCAACGATTGAACAACAGGGGAAGAGCGAAAATAGTTACTGAGATCAGGTGTACCGCAAGCAGGATGGTCAGGTTAATACGCCAGGTCGTTTATCACGCTACTGCACAGAGAGTGAGGCTAGCCGTGTAGCTGAGGGGGCTGAGGGCCTGTAGTGAACGAGTACTGCAAGTTGTAAGTAGGACTTGCTAGAGTTGAGCTTGTTGCTATATGAACTTGTGAAGAAAATAAAGGAAATGTATTCTGTATGTTTTGCACATGGAAAGCTATAGTGATTCAGTGTATTCTGGTACGCGTTTAAGCTGAGTTTCTCCAGACTCAGGTTTGAGTTAGGAGGAAAACGGAGCACTTATGGGTTACACTCGTGTGCCGTGATGTTGATCCAATAACTAAACTAAACTAAACTAAACTAAACTAAGCTTAGTTTGCCAGTGTAGCTACAGCATACCCGTATCAGCACATTGGCAACTGTGATAAAGGTAATATTGATGGATGTGTTGATGGAAGTGTTAGTGGAAGTTTTGATGGAAGTGTTGACTGATATGGTGATGGGAGTCTTCATGGAAGTGTTGATTTATGTGTTGATGAATGTGGTGAGTGTTGATGGAAGTGTTGATGGAAGTGATGATGAACGTGGTTATGGATGTGTTAATGCAAGTTGTGATGGAAATGGTTATAGAAGAAGTGACGGAAGTGTTGATGAAAGTGGTGATGGAGTGGTGATGAACGTGTTGATGGCGTTCGTTTAGTCTGCCTCAAACAGCTCATGTAGAGAAATATAGTCTAGAATTCCAGCCTGTCGCTTTGAACTCAAACGTAGTCAATACTTGTACAACTACTTCTAGTGCACCGGACTGAGATTTGTGTGGATTATATTTTCTTATTAACGGTGCTCCCTGCCATCAGGCGATCCCACTCCGACTTCTGAGTTACTTGTAATTTAAGTCCCCAAGTCAAAGATGAGAAATCAACATTTTAGTCCAACTGATCTGTGTAGCGATCGACCGATACAGCATCTCTCTCTACCAGGAAGACATTTTAATAGTCCTGTAGCTGTATCTATCACCACGTATGAAGCACACACCAGAACTGCTATCTTAACTGATTAAATGTCATTGGATGATTAATCGACTTAAGCGAAATCCCGTATCCGCCATGGAGTTATATAATTCCGAAATGTTGTCATTGTGATATAATACAATATGCCTGTTACAATATTAACAACATTGAAATGATAACTGTGTTACATCCTTTACTTTCCATTTTCGCGATATATTTTTGTTTTTCAGAGCTTCACACCTGTCCAGTACAAACGGGGCTTAGTACGGACCCTGTTTGACCGTGCTAGAAATATATGCACCCAGAACACACTGACAGAGGAATTTGAAACTCTGAAGAATGTCTTAAACCTGAATGGGTACTCCACAGGATTTATAAAGCGCCACTGCCAACAGCCCAAACCTAAACCAGACGTAACTACAGTCCCTAAACTCAAGGTATTCATCCAGCTAACCTTTCGAGGGGATGACGTAATGCAACGTCTACAAGACAGGCTTACTACAGTAGTAGGCCGAACATTCTGTGCTGCAACTCCAGTCATTATATATAAAACCGTACCGATTCCTACACCACCAGTCAAAGAGCCTGTTCCTCTGTACGCCACAAACAATTGTATTTACCAATTCACATATAGATGCCAGGCCTTCTACATTGGTAGAACAGAGAGACAGCTTAACAAACGAGTGTCAGAACACATACCTCAATGGGTCAACAAGATACAACACACAGGAGATGCTAGCCTCGTGGGGGCGACACACCGGAAGCTCCCGGCGTCTTCAATTGGTAGGCACATTATCGAAAGCGGCCATGTGGTTGACAGAGACACTGTTTTTCGCGTGTTGTTTAACACACAAAATACTCGCTTGTTAAAATTTGCAGAAGCAATTATGATCAATCAACGCAAGCCAGAATTGTGTAAACAGAAAGACATGTTAGTCAGCTTAAAATTACCGTGGTAGATAATTGACATTACTGTGCGAATATGTGTATATTTCAACTTGAAGGATTTATCTAGTTAATTCACGTAAGTTGTGTGATTTCTGCAGTATGTACCTGACGAGATGCAGCGAAATATGCCAGGCAATAAATCGTGCAATCTATTGTTTGTGTCTTCGTTATTCACATTTTTGTTTGATCCGAAACTTACTTTTTGTTTTACACTGAATCTGCTAACCACACGCTGAAAGACAAAACAGGGACGGAGAAGAAGATCCGAGAGAAACACGTTATTTCATACATACTGATTTCTTCTCTGAGCTTGGCGATCTGTGTGAACGGCTTGTTGTGGTCGTCGTCATTGTTGTTGTGGGGGTTACGTGAGAACAGGAGGTTGACCTTCGCGGCCAGCCCGTTGACTTTAGTGTCCAGGGCTGCAATCCGGTCACACAGTTGGGTCACTATAGACTGGCTGCTGGTCATGTCAATGCACGGCCTGGTGGGTTCCGCATCTGTAGAATAATAGCCCGGAACTGATGCCAGCTTTAAGTGTAACTCGTTGACTACCAACCATCAAGTTTAACTCCTCGACTAGCAAACAGCAAGGTTAACTCTTTGGGAGTCTCCGTGGCGAAGTGGTCAAGCCGTCTGCCTCGGGCTCCGAAGGTTGTGGGTTCGATTCCGGGCTATGTCATTGGGTTCACGAGTGAATTTTTCTCGGAGACTCCTGGGGTCGTCGCTGGAGCTATGGAGCCCGTGCTTTTTGAGACGCCCTCTGCAGGCTGCCCTGCAGAAAGAGACCGAGCCATGTGGGATAAAACCCGGTGCAATGAAGTCGATCCTCTCTAATTTATAAAGACTTTAATAAAGGTTAAATCATTGACTAGCAATCATCAAGTTTAACTCCTTGACTATTGAACATCAAGTTCCACATCAAGTTAAACATCAAGTTTAATTCGTTTACTACCAAACAGCAAGTTTAACTCGTTGACTACCAAACATTAAGTTGAACTCAATTACTACCAAATATCAAGTTTAACCCGTTGACTACCAAAAATCAAGTTTAACTCATTGACTACCAAACATCAAGTTTAACTCGTTGACTACCAAACATCAAGTTTAGCTCATTGACTAGTAAACATCAAGTTTAACACATTGACTACCAAACATCAAGTTTAGCTCATTGACTAGTAAACATCAAGTTTAACACATTGACTACCAAACATCAAATTTAGCTCATTGACTAGTAAACATAAAGTTTAACACATTGACTACCAAACATCAAGTTTAGCTCATTGACTAGTAAACATCAAGTTTAACACATTGACTACCAAACATCAAGTTTAACTCATTGACTACAAAACAATGCATCAGGCGATGGTTGGTTACTTCTTGCATAATTCGAATGTGAACAGATGACCTCTGGGCCTGCAGCCGAGCGTCTGGCCACTACGTTACCCCGGCTAATAAGAACTCATCATCATCAAGTGCCCTGCCAGCAGGTATAGGAGTTCATGGCTCTCCACAGATCTCGGTCTTTGGTGTTCTGGATCAGCCCTGCTGATGGTATTTCTATACGCCATTGTTTCAGTCCATCCAGCATGATTTATCTTGGTCTACCTCTGCCTCTTTTGCCACCAATCTTTTCAGCTGTCACAGTGTTTTCCGATGCTTCACTTCTCATCACATAACCAATAAAAACCATTTGTCTCTTTCTTATTTTCTTACATAATGATATAGTTTTATTAATCTCTTCCAGGCAATAGTCGTTATTTACTCTAGAAGTATAAGGTAATCGCAACATATTCCATGGTGCATTGCCTTACAGAAAATCAGGTTCTATATAACATTACAGCACTCTCTTTTTCTTGCATTAGATGATAGTGATTTACTGCATAAGATACACATTACTATACTGCAGCCGTTGTAAATTTGCAAAATCAGGAGTAAAATAAAGCATGCGGGTGCACATCATCTCAATTATCATCGTCATCATCATCATCATCATCATCATCATCATCATCATCATCATCATCATCATCATCATCATCATCATCATCATCATCAGCACCACCATTATCATGAAGATTGGCGTAAGACTTCAGATCAAGTCCTTCTATTACTTCCTATTCTAAGAAATGCTATTCCCTTCTGCGTTGTGGTTGTTATTGTTGTTGTTGTTGTTGTTGTTGTTGTTGTTGTTGTTGTTGTTGTTGTTGTTGTTATTGTTATTGTTGTTGATATTATTATCATTGTTATTTTTGGCAAAGTGGTCAAGCTGTCTGACTCGGGCTCCGAAGATTGTGAGTTCGATTCCGGGCCGCGCCCTTCGGTTCACGAGTGCATTTTTTCTGAGACTCCTGAGGGTCGTCGCTGGAGCTACGGATTTCGTGCTTTGTGCGACGCTTTCCGCGCTGCGGAATGAGACTGAGCCTTATGGGATAAACCCGGTGTAATAAAGTCGACCATGTCGACTTTTAAGCGACTTTTTTAAAGCTGTTACTGTTATTGTTGTTACTATAGTTGTTATTGTTATTACCATTGCTGGTATTGCTGTTATTGTTATTGTTGTCATTATTGTTATTGTTATTATTGTTGTTAATGTTGTTGTTGTTGACGATGCTGTTGTTGATGTTATTGTTTTAGCTGCTGTTGTTGCTGTTTGAGAATCCTCACGGACACTGTAAGTTGTAACTCTTACACCCGACTCACAACCTGATATTCAGGTCTTGAAGCGGACTCGCAACCATTGGAGTGAGGCAGATGTAGGCCTTGTACTCCCTACCCGCTCCCAGAGTTCTGTCTCCCCGGGAACTGTTGTGCGAGCTGTTCTTCCCCTCCCCAGCCACAGAAGTCAAAAAGCGTGTGCGCGACCGGGACTGGAATTTTACATCTGCGAACAGGCATATTACGATGTACGCAGGTCACGATTCAGCACATCACATACACTAGGCTGTGATATGTTTGAATATCCAGTTTCCTTACTCTTCGTTTATCTTACTTATACAATTCCCACAAAACGCCGGCTGGCGTAGGCGTTCATGGCTCTCCATAGATCTCGGTCTTTGGTTTTCTGGATCAACTCTGCTGCTGATATTCCTCCATGCCACCGTCTCAATCCATCCAGCATCATTTCTCTTGGTCTGCCTCTGCCTCTCTTCCCCTCGATCTTTCCAGTTGTTACGATGTTCTCCAATGCCTCTCTTCTCATCACGTGACCGAAGAAAGATGTTTGTCTCTGTCTTATTGTTGTATATAATGTTCTAGTTTTGATACTATACAGTAACATTTTTATGAGGCTTGGGCACGTTCAGATTCGGACTGATCAGACAAATGTATACTGTCACCATTGGAGATTGAGCCTAGAACACTGGTACTGTAAGAGAGCTCAGTAAACAATAGGTGACGGTGGTTCCCAATCGTCAAGTATGGATATTTGTTGAGTCAAGACCTGACATTACAGCACTCGGGAATTCCCATACGTGTTCCCTGCTCATCTTCAACAGCCAGCGAAGAGTCTCAATACTTAGGTGTGCCGTCCGATAAGCGTGGTCGGTCATGTTTTTCCATCTCACAGGATCACCAGAGTCGTGGATCAGCTCTGTGTTCTTGTCCCGAGTATGGCATGTGGTCAAGCCATCTAGATAATTATCTCCTATCAGCTGCACATTGGTAGCACGCCTGTAGACAGTGTAACCGAGCACAAGGCACTGAGTCTTATCATTGATCAACATCTAACCTTTAATTCCCATGTTCATGCTCTAGTTAAACAACTAGCCAAAAAAAAAAAAAAAGACTACCAACTTGACAAAATTAACAATTTCCTTGACGAAAACACAAGAAAGATATTCTATACTTCCCACATACAAACACATATTGATTACTGCTCCACAATCTGGGATGGATGCTCCAAAACAATAACAAAATGCCTTTATTCACTCCAGAAAACGGGAGACCGTTTAATTAATGGTGAAAATATTACCGACAATTCTAACCTACGTGAACGTCTTCAGTTACTGCCACTCCACAAACGCCTACTTTTTAATAAGGCTAAACTAATTCACAAAATCCTATTTCAAAATGCCCCAAGCTATCTTTGACCATTGTACAAATATAACGCAAGACAGCGAATGACTTACTTCTTGTCCCTAAACCTAGGATAGACTAATATAAAATAAGCTTAGCATACTCTGCCGCTCAATTGTGGAACAATCTTCCACAAGAAATCAAAGACACCACCAATCATTATACATGCAGTCACAACTTGTTTGAACACTACCTCAGTACAGACTACATGGCCCCTTTATTAAAAAAAAAATAATAGTACCTCAACGACAACTAGCCAATAAACATTCCCATATGTATGGCACGTTACAGCTTCCTTTGGTATTTATAATGCCCATGTTAAACATTGCCTCATTAAGTCATCTATTATTGATTATTTTTCATGCATTCTATTGCTTTCGTTCTTTTGTTGTCTAAGATTAGCTTAAGTGATGTTGAATCAAATAATGTATGAGAGGAAATAGAGAAGAAGGGCAGAATGTCAGACGGGCCTTCGTACCCAGTTCTTAACCCTTTCAAAATAAAGTTTGTTCGTTCGTTCGTTCGTTCTTTCTGCCTTCACCTGGTTCTCCCCCTCCTAATCTTTCCATTGTCCACCAAGTCCTCTTGTTTATTTCTTCTCATAATGTGCCAACATATTCTTGACTAGCTGTGTCTACTTTCTCTAATCAGTTTACGGTTCTCTTTCATGTAGGACTTGCTCGTTGGTTTTTCTGTCTTTACATGGTGTTCTTTGCATTTTCCCCAGAAGCCACATTCCCACTGCCATTAGATGTGTATTTTGTTTGCTCATTGTCCACGTTTAACATCCAAGTAAAAGTGCAGGTATGCCAATGCTACTAGATGCAGTCTGATTATATGTCCGTCTGGCCGTTCCTGGGACACTTGTGTCTCGTCCAGATACTTTAGCCGACAATGGAAGAAAGTGAAAAAAAACAACTTGGGTATATTGATGTAGATTAACCATTGTTTAATTAGAATGAGCTAAATTGACTGAGCTAAAAATAAATTAAGCTGCGGGTAAAAATGGCGTTACCAACCTACCGTATTGTTTTGAACAGAAGCTGCCTGGCGTCAACACAGACTCCAACTTACACATCATCTCCTTGATAGAATTTTCGGCTGCACAGTCTTTCGAATTGTTGCTCTCGGCTGCAGTAGTAGAGCCCTCGACGGCATCTTCGGATGAAATTACCCTCGCGAAACACGTGAGGAAAAGAATGACCAGAAAGTTAAGTCTCCCAGCGAAGAGATTCATTGGTCACGAAAAGCCAATAGCGCGAGCACTAAAGCGTTATATCGATAACAATGTCGATGATGACAGGTGTTCGAAAACACTTGTTTATCTTCCACGTAGGGAACTGGGTTTTATTGAAAGTTAAGTTTTCCGGTGTAAATGTGAAGCTGAAAACAATGTTTAAAAGAAGAGTATTAGTAAATTATAAATTTTCACTAACTTTTAATGTACCGTGTGCCACCTGACGTGGCTTGAGAATGAGGAAAATTTGTCTCACGCCACTTTTAGTGGCTCCAGTATTTGAGACTACAAATCTAGAGAGAAAGTTGCATATTATGTCCTTTACAGGAAGTTGCAGTCAACCCCAACAATTTTTTAGCTGTTTGTGATTTCTTTGCAAATTTATATTCAGTAATTTGCCATTGCTTTCTTAACGACCTGCAATGTATGAATGCATTATGTGAAAACCGACGCAAAGCCGTCTGCTGGCAAATCACCCACAGCTGTGTTTCTAACGTGGTATGCGGGATTTACGAACTGCCTTCGTCATAGAGCAAAAAATCTAGACTAAGTTAAGTATATGGTTGATATGCTTGCCTTCCCCCACCTCTCCCTCGGTAATCTAAAGATCTAAAGGCTTAAACAATCTTACAAGCACGAGAGTCCACTTCATTACACCGGGTTTTATCCCATATGGCTTGGTCTCCTTCCGCGGGGCGGCCAGCTAAAAGCGTCGCACAAAACACCAACACCAGCAACAAGCCCCGGTGGTTATCAGGTCGAATCCCCCGTAAAGGCGGGATCCCTCCCCCCCCTCCCCATTGACTTGGACTCCCTGGGAAGCAAAAGTCACCGCCTTGATACTATCAATATCACCAATCAAATGCTGATAAATCTAAAAGTAATGGGTGCATTTTTAAAGACTGTGCAATGTTTGAAAATATTGCCGTTCCAAGTTTTGTATTTACCTATTATGTTGCATGAACTTTACAGAGCGTGAATAAATACTTGGACCGGCAACAATTTCAAACACTGCACAGTCATTAAAACATACACCCTATATAGGGTTAGCAGCATGTAACCAACACACCCAATGGGGTGAAAGTGGGCCCTGTGCTATTCAAATAATATTTGGCTTTCGTTAGTTACAAGTTACGGTGAAGCGGTTCGGTGGTAGAGAATTGGGGCTTCTGGGTCATGTTTGTTGAGGATGAGGTTCGTTGTCACAACGAGGCGTCAAACGTTCCGCAGTTAGCTCCACATGTCAAAACAAAAGCCTTCGTCGGTGATTTTTTCTATGTACGAGTGGGCTTCACATGGAAACCATAAATGTATTTCATTTTTTGGGTGAATATATTCTGAAAAAGTAAAGAACCGATGTAACAATTTTTCGATGTAGTCATAATTGCGTTCAATGCAAGTCCTCCAACGCCGATGAAGTGCTTGGTTTCCTATAGAAAAAAAATGCTCTTGATCGCGTGTGTAACAAATCTGGGGTCACTACTCGATGTGTCTGATCCGGTCGTGAACACTCTGTCAAGGAAGTCACGTCGTTTTGAATCTTCTTACTCTAGTCATACACTTGCTGGACTAAACAGGCATGCATATCACAATACTGGACCTTTATTCACCGATGCATTTCTGTATGTTTTACCTCTTAACTGGTCAACAAACGGATAACAGAACGCTGCTACTCCTAGGTGCATGTCAAAAGTGAGGCGGCTATCTTTAACTTGTCCTTATGATACCACCGTGTTCGTCTGCACTGTTATGTCACGTGCTTAAAACTCTTGAATCCTTAACAACATTATTGACAGGTTAAAAATCAATTGCATGGTTATTGTAATTTCTATCACACCCTTATGGTTTTTATTTGAAGCCCCCTCGTAAAATAAACAGTTGCATCTCTACACTGTGAGCATATGTGCTGGCACTTTCGTGGGGGGTTTTTAACAGCGGGCGGCGAGCAGGTTCGGATCCAAAGAAGAATTGTCAACAAACAGAGAACTGGTGTCGAGAGTCGCTAAACGCTGAGGGAGATCCTGAGGAGGGGATCCGAGCAATTATGGAATACTAATTCAATGTGCAAAGAGGATGGTCTGTTCCTTAACAAACTAATCTTCTTCTTCTTCTTCTTCTTCTTCTTCTTCTTCTTCTTCTTCTTCTTCTTCTTCTTCTTCTTCTTCTTCTTCTTCTTCTTCTTCTCCTTCTTCTTCTTCTTCTCCTCCTCCTCCTCCTCCTCCTCCTCCTCCTCCTCCTCAACCTCCTCCTAGTCCTTTGGTGTTGGTGTTCATGTCTGCCCACAGCTTTCTTTCTCTTGTGTTTGGAGTAATATCTGATACTGAAGACTCTCCATGTCAAACTGTCCAGCATCTTGTCTCTTGGTCTCCGCATTGCTCTCTTCTCCTCCATTATTTCCCGTTGTGACGACATACTCCAGCCTTCCCCTTGTCATGACGTGCCCAAAGAATGTGGACTGTCCTCTTCTAATGCTAATGACCAGTTCTCTTTGTGAGTTTACTTCTTTCAAGATATCTTCATTGCTCTTTCTATCTGTCATGCTGTTCTTATCATTCTTCTGTAAACAAACATCTTCGCAGCTAACAGGTAATTCCTCACTTGTCTGCTAATTGTGCACGATTGGCTTCCGTACATCAGGACGGGATCAATATAGCTCTTAAGAGCACTATCCCTCAACTCGATTGACATAGATATATTGCAGAGTATATCTTCAGCTTATGAAATGATGTCTTTGCTACGGCTGTTCTGCGTGTATCTTCCTTAATACATCTTCTATCTGCATTTATTAAAGTACCTAAATAATTAAATACATTGGCTTGCTACAGGTTGGTTCCATTCACTTTGCTATTAACTTTGGTATACACATTTTCTTTGTACGAACCATTACTTCTGTTTTTCTGTTATTCAGATTAAATTCTACGTTTTAAAATTCTGCTGCAAGTACATATCTTGTATCTGCGCTTCATGATCAGAGACCAAAACCACGTATCAGCATAGCCCATGTTGTTTACAGTATACCCACCAACCGATATTCCCTGCGTGTCTTGTAAGGATCTCATTATTATTGCGTGTACAAATTGAACACATCAGATAATAAATACATAACCCTGTCTAACACCTTGTTTAACATATTGACAAATTTCTAATCTTTTTTTAATCAGTTTCTCTACGGAACGTAAAATTTCACAGAAAATCACAAACACCCAAACAAATGGTGCGAATGAGTAATTATTATGCCATCCATGCCACTAACTCCAAAACTATAATATTCTCTATAACATTCTTACAGGTTACGCGACCGTTCAACTGAAGCGACACAATAACTCCCAGAAAGTGAAAAGATCTGGTCTGACTTCCACACATGGGGCAGTTAACCCAGACCTGTAATGCGTGTATCAATGTTATCAGTCCATTGTTCTATTGTTGCTAGCCGATTTCTGTCATCACCAGGGGCGGACACAGCCAGCACCGTCGTGATATTAGGGGAGATAATTGTCAAATTAACTAGGGGAGTTATGTTTCATGTTTGTTAGTGGAGAATACTCGAAGGGTTACAATTTGGCTTTATCTTAGGGGAGACTAGCAGTGGATGTGGCAGACAGGGTAAGAGTGCTTTAGCGTTCTTAAAGATTCAGTTCACTGCCAGCAGGGTAGTGGGATCGATCCCTACGGTGAGCTGGGCTTCAAAATTGACATCTCGTTCAGAAAACTGGGGCAAGCTACTGACCGTAAACTTGCCAAGAAAATCAACACGAGGTTGAATGCAGCGTCCTGCAAAGAACAGGCAATTATACAGGAGAATAGTCAATGGTTTATATCTCTCATTCTTCACCCCCTCTTCTCTCTTTCTCTCTATCCCTCTCGCTCTGTCTCTCACTATCACTCCCGCTCTCTCTCTTACTATCTCTCTCCCTCTCTCTCTCACTATCTCTCTCACGCTGTCTCGAATCTCAATCCACGTAGGGGTTTGAAGAAGTAAAAATTTACCGACATTCCCACCAGGGAGCCTAGAGTGTTATCAGGACATTTCTGGGTAGTAAAGGCAGACGGCATGATATTTACTATATCACCCATGAAATGTGGATATTTGATTAAATGCTTGAGTAGTCAAATATATGAGCTTCTTAATAATGAATCGGCTATTAAATTGACTTTTAAATTATAAGTGAAATCAGGAAAGGTCTCATTAACACACCTTAGGGTGCGTTGTGAATTACATTTTTATGTCTCAAAAAATGTCCTGGGACCCCTTCAAGGCTGATTCCACCTGGCAGCCCAGCTCATTTTTAAAAATTCGAAGCCGCTCCAATGTGGATTGAACCCATGATCAGCAGGCTGACAGGTGAGTGTCTAGCCACTACGCTTTAGCGATTTCCAAATTGACCTTTAGCCCATTGACCATCCGGTTAATTCACTTTGTTGGAGTCATACACGCGGATCCATTGAAATACGTGTCCATCCCTCAACAAAGTAAAGTAATTTTTATATTAATATTTTCATATGGAGTTTTTCTTGAAGTTGTGTCGGTGTGTGTGTTTTTTTTTCTCTGCTGATGAAAGCTTTAGCCGCAACACCTATTTTTTTTTTTTAAATTCGTGATCGTGTTCTAGTAAAGCTTACCGTCTACTTCTCTTGTTTGGTCATTCATTCTTTCCATTTATACCACGGATTCCGCTGATTATCACTGCCATGAAGAAATGCAGCAGCAGACTACCCTCTTTAGAGGCGCTTAGAAAATATTCATTCATTCAGTAGCATGTTCTTTGCAGAACCTTGCCCCCATAACAACCTTCCTGAAAACTTCTAGGTCATAAGCAAGATGTCCCGCATCCGATACACCCATCTGGAGATCAACTGCTACATCCTGCACCTATCTTCTCTTTGACCTTCCTCATCCTCTCTTCCCAGGTATATAACTCTCCATCATTGTTCTTTCCAAACTTTCATGACGTCTCAAGTGATGAAAGTATTTCAATTTTCTTTGTTTTATCGTCTTTAATAGCCAACTTTCTTCAGTATTCAGATCTTATAGTTTATATCAAAGGATATGTAATTCGCCTCCTTTCCCCCGTTAGTCTACGGGACACCCTTGTTCAAGGTGGAGTACCCGTTTAGCCCCCCCCCCCCCCGCCCCCAAAATCAGGGTTATGTGAAGCCATGGAAGCAGGTGTGGTGCATGAAGTGTGAGAGCAGTCGACAGATTCTTGTTGGTTATGGTCTGCACTCTGCAGCGATAGGCCAGATAATCTCATTAGAAGAGACAATGGTTGGTCACTGAATAGTACAGCCACTGTCCAGAAGTAAATCAATATCAAACCACCTTCTGCAACACTTGTCAAGAAATCCTACAAACGTAGAAAACTATAGCAGACAAAAAAAAAAAATAATATGAAGAACATAGAAAACAATTTGACAATATAAGAAGACTTGAGAGTAGCGTCTCGCCGAGTTACCAGAACGTCCGACTCCCACCCGGGTCACTCGGATTGCAATCATCGACAAAGTAGTGGATTATTTTCTGTCCGGCGCAAAAAGAAAACCCCAATCTGGACAATTCACGGCGTCTGCACTAGCCAGGCGGTCAGTCTCAAGACCCCCTGTCTTACACCGAAAGATGCTATGGTCAGTAATGACATGACAAAACTTCAATGTTTGGAAAAATGACTATGAACTTAGGTGTACTGGGGACCTGGAGACAAGGAAGGGGACAACGTAGATGGATACAAGATGTGACAGTCGTTAGTCGCCGTTCCAACTTCACGGCAAAGTGTTACCCTATGTTGCTCCATTCCTACGCCGATGAATATGTAACTCACTATCTCATGTGAAAAGTGATACAGACAACATTTCCGACAAACCAACAGCAGGAAGAAGCATACATGCACAAGGCGCAGCCAGAATGCCAACACAACAGTCCGCCACTAAAATTACAGTTCATCGCCGATGGAAACGGCAGTCACTAGAAAACTAGCACTCACATTACTGCACAAGGCAAGACCAGCTAGTTCAGCAACTTACCGTCCGACATTTTCTAAGCATGCAGTTTACAATTCAAACCACATCGTGCAGATATAAAAGCATTTCACACTAAATCCACAGCTCACAGTGTCGCTCCACGCACGTAACTTAGTATCTGGGCAATGGAACCATGTACTATCAGTGCAAAATGAGGAACATTCTTAAGCAGACAGTAGCCAGAAGCAAAAAACGCTCCAGAGGTCTTAACAGCTCATCAGCCTATCCGCTGTATTGGACCGGAAGTACCGTGACAGATAGTGTACACTTGAGAGAAAAAAAAAATAGCAGGATATCTATCGTATGATAGAGAGAAATTAAGAAACTCGGTTATTGGAGCAAAGTTCTGTACAGTGCATTCTGCTGAATGATTATAATATTGGTGATAATAATGGTGGTGATG
Source organism: Cepaea hortensis (assembly GCA_963921405.1). Lineage (NCBI taxonomy): Eukaryota > Metazoa > Mollusca > Gastropoda > Stylommatophora > Helicidae > Cepaea > Cepaea hortensis. Next base: position 29,858,357 of record OY992879.1, on the reverse strand, counting down.
ATGGTAATAATAATTATGGTGACGAAGGTAATAATGATGATGATGGTAATAATAATGATGATGATGATGGTAATAATGATGATGATGTTAGTAATGATAATGATGATGGTAATGATGATGACGATAATTATGGTAACATGGTGGCGATGATCATGGTAATAATGATGATAATGATAATGATGATGATGATCTATAAATTATTAAACATTTTATGCAGTAAATAAATGAAAACATCCGTGACTAAAGAAATGTGACCCAATTTATCACTCCTTATCCAACACCTGAACCTGGGATAAGGGTGGACACAAAAAAAACACTGAAACGACCCGTGTACACTTTACGCAGTACAAAAAGTCTCTCGGCAAACGACAATCGTAAAGTACTGGTTGAATAAGTCGCTGGTCCGGCTCAGTTTGAAAAACAGAGATACCCTACCAAAAATATAATTTTTATAGCACGTGTTATTCAGGTATACACGCATCGGAATTCTAGCAGATTATGTGAAGGTTCGTGCGCTGTTCTGAGGTTCTCCTTGTGTGAACTACTGGAAAAGACTGGAGTAGTTTTGGAGACATATGTGTGCAATTATTGTGATCATTCATTCATTCATTCAGTAGCATGTCCTTTGCAGAACCTCGCTCCCATAACAACCTTCCTGAAAACTTCTCGATCACAAGCAAAGTGTCCCGCGTCTGATGCATCCATCTGGAGATCATCCGCCACATCCTGCACCCATCTTCTCTTTGGCCTTCCTATTCCTCTCTTCCCAGGCTTATACCCTTCCATTATTGTTCTCTCCAAACTTTCGTGACGTTTCAGGTGACCAAAATACTTCAATTTTCTTTGTTTTATCGTCTTTAATAGCCATCCCTCCTCAATATTCAACTTTTGAAGTATGGATGTATTTGTTCTTTTCTTTACCCAAGATATTCTTAGAACTCGTCTATAACATTTATATTCAAAGGCGTTTATACGCTGTTCAGCTTGTTTAGTAAGTGTCCATGTCTCACAGGCGTATGTTGCAATGGGAAAGATGCATGCTCTTAAAAATATAATTTTTGTAGTTCTGTCTGTCCCACTCCATAATTTATTCATCTGGTTTAGTCTTTGAAGAGCAATGGATAGTCGCCGTTTAATTTCTTTCATTGTGTCACCGTTATTGGTAATCAATGACCCAAGATATTCAAAATTTTCCACCACCTCCAATTTTCTCCCATTAATGTATATTTCTTTCTCCATAGTAGTTTTATCTGTATGCATTATCTTTGTTTTTGCTATGTTAAGATATAAGTTGTGATTTTCACTATTCAATTGGGTTGAGGCTATTAGGTTGTCTATGCCATTCTGTGTTGTGGATAGTAATACTGTATCATCAGCATATCGAATCTCTGGTATGTCATGTCCGCCGATATTTAGGGCATCATATAACTCCCTGTTTATATCATCTCTTACATTTCTCATTATATTTTTGGCGTACAGGTTAAACAAATAGGGTGACAGCACGCAGCCCTGACGGACTCCTTGCTTGATGTCAAACCAATCTGATGTCTCGCCATCTATTCTAACTGCTGCTTGTTGGTCTAGATATAGCATTTTTATGAGATGTACTACATGTGATGGAAAGCCCATATTCCTCATGATTTCCCAAAGTTTCTGATGTTGTACATAGTCAAATGCCTTTGAATAATCCACAAAACATGAGAAAAGGTTTACATTAAATTCTCTGCACTTCTCTATTATTAAACGCATGTTGAATATGTGATCTCTTGTTCCTCTTCCTTGTCTAAATCCAGCTTGAACTACGTTAATCTCTTCTTCCATTTTCTTACTAAGTCTTCGCATTATGACTTTTAGTAGAATTTTACTTGCATGACTGATCAGGGCAACAGTTCTGTAGTTGGTGCATAATTTCAGGTTGCCCTTTTTTGGTATTGGAATGAAGATAGTTCTCTTCCAATCTTTTGGCCATATACCATATTTCCAAATCTTTGTACATAATGCATGATATATGTGTATGCTTTCTTCTCCTCCCGCTTTAATTAGTTCAGCTGGTATCTCATCATATCCAGGTGATGTACCATTCTTCAGGTTCTTTATAGCCCAAGCAATTTCATCTAATGAGGGTTCAGGTTCTGTCTCTGCTGTCATTGGCTCATGTATCTCATTCATATCCTCACTGTCGCTCATATCATACATTCCATGCAGTACTCCTGCCATCTTTCTAGAATTTGTCTAGATTTTGTTAAGGTATTTCCCATCTTGTCACAGATAACATTCAATTGAGGTTGAACATTTCTTGTCAATAACTTAATTTCTTTGAACATTTCATAATCTCTTCCAGCCTTATGATATTGCTCTATTCTGGTACAGCAATCTTGTATATATTGATGTTTGTCCTTTCTTGTGTTCTTTCTTATTTCTCGAGTGAAAGATTTATACTTTATCCTGCTGTTATAGGATTCATCTCTTTTCTGTTTCAGCTCCCTTCGTTGTTTTATTAATTCTAACGTGTCTGATGTAATCCATGGCTTAAGTTGCTTAATGTGATACTAAACAAAAAACCGATGATGTCGATGCTGATGGTCGTTATGATGATATTGATCATGATGGTGTTGATGATATCGTTGTGTTGTTTATGAGGATGATTAAGACTGTAAATATGATGATGGTCATGCTGATGATTATGACGATGATTACGACATTGATTATGATTATGGTCAAGATGATGATTATAATTATGATGATGACGATGATTACGACGATGATTATGATTATGGTTAAGTCGATGATACTAATGATGACTGAGGTAATGATTATATTATGATTAAGATGGTGATGAAAACGATGATTAAGACGATGATTATGATTAAGGCGATGATTATGGCAATGATTATGATAATGATTATGATTACGATAAAGATAATTATAGTGATGATTAAGACAATGATTATGATGATGATTATGACGATGACGATGATGATTATCATGATGCTGATTAAGTCGATGTTTAAGACAATGATTTTGATGATGATTAAGACAAGGATTATGGTGATGATTATTACGATGACTGCTCCGAGATAATTGTACCGATTCACTTGTTTAAGAGTACTCCCATCTGATGGCAAATGCCTTGAAGATATTAGAACAAGAATCGCCAAGGCGAAGGTAGCTTTTAGCAAGATGGAAAGCATACTGACCAATGAAAAGAAGTCATTTGTAATGAGAAAAAGGGTGTTGAGGTGCTACATAGAACCTGTGCGTTTGTATGGATATGAAGCGTGAACAATGAGCCAATAGTCTGAAAAACATCTGATGCCTGTGGATATGTTGCAAAGAATACCATGGACAGTCAGAAAAACCAATGAACATTTCCGTCAAGAAACAAATGAAGATCGTAAACTGATTAGAGAAATTAGACGAAGACAGTCACCATTTTTGGTCACTTTATGAGAAGAAATAAATTGGAGAACTTGGTGACAACTGGCAAGATCGAGGGGAATGCAGAGAAGTAAATATTTGGATGGCTTGGCCACGTGGCATGGTCGAGACAGGTACACTGACCTAATCCACGACTCTTGTGATCGAGTGAGATGGCGAAAAATGATCACCCACGCTTAACGGCATGGCACATGATGATGATGACAGTTACTTCTTTAATACGTCTTCCATGAACACACACACAGGCAGTATGTTATATAGTCTCACTTAGCATGCAATGAGAACCAACAGACAACAAGTCGACGCCCCTTGTTAGCCTGAAGATAAGCAAGTGTCATGTTACCTTGGGGAAACAATGGCTCCAGAATGAGGTGAAAGCCGGGAACAATATATGTCAGTACAAGATACGCGTGACGCCAATACATCCACGCATTTGTACTTGTGTACGCAATGTTTGTACCCAGGAACAAGTTTTAACTCATTGCACACGAAGCTAAAGACCACATGTGTAAAGGTTACCCTTAACGGCATGGCACAAGATGATACTAATAAGGGAAACAAAAAAACCTGTCAACTAAAGTGGGAAAAGGAGTGTTAAGACGCTAATTAGAATCTATGCTATGATATGAATGTGAAACATGGACAATAAGTAGTTAAGTTAGTTGCATATCCTTTACAAGACGTAGCAGTCAACTCCAGCATTGTATGGCTGTTTGTTATTCCTGGGTAAGTTTACGTTCAATAGTTTGTCATTACTTTCCGAAATATCCGCACTCATACCACTGTATGGGAACCAACGCAAAGATGTTTGCACAATAAGTAGACAAGTTGAAAAAAAAACACACACACATCTAATAGCAGTGGAATGTGAGTTTTTAAGGCCTAAAGTGGACCGATAGAAATTCAAATGAAACAATTCTTCAAGGAAAATAATAAAACCGTAAATTCATCAGAGAAATTAAACGTAAACAGTCAAGATGTTTTGGGTACACTAAACGAAAATAAACATTAAATGGAAAACTTACTGACAACTGCCAAAATTGATGGCAAAATGGCAACAACAACAAAATGGCAAACGAATAGAATGGCTTGGTTAGATAACATAATCATGAAAAGAATACAGACACTGATCCAAGACTGATAGTCTGATCGCTGTCTATGACAAAGACGGTTATCGGCATGTCATAAGATGAGATGATTCTCCAAGAAGCAAGAAATACCATCATGTGACATCCAGGTAACTTTGGAGACATTCTTAACACAGGTGACTCGTTTCAAAAATTTGTTCTATCGCTTTGAACTCAACCGTAGTCCATTCACGTGCTACTACTTCAAGTGCATTGGACTGATATTTGCGTCTGAATTTGCTTTCCTTATTACCAGAGTCTCTTGCCATCAGGCGAACTCACTCCAATTTCTGAGGTACTTGTAATCTGCGTCCCCAAGTCAAGGACACGAAGTCAACATGTCGGTCCAACTGACCGGTGTTGGAGTTGAACCTGCTACCTCGTCATCAGCACACTGGATGTTGAAGCGCTCTGATCCATTCGGCGATGCTAACCTCAAGATGAATTGTTAAAATTAGAACAATCATCGTAATGGCAAAATTAGCCTTTTGCGAGATGGAAAACTAACTCCTAAATGTTATTTGTCTACTGCCGCTTCGTGGCGAAGAGGTTGCGGACGCAGTTTGTAATCCCGTATACCTCGTTGGAAACACAACTGCGGACGATTTGGCAGCAGACCACCTCGCGTTGATTTTAAAGAAATGTTATGGGTGTCGGTCGTTGAGAAAGCAATGACAAACTACTGACCGTAAACTTGCCAGAAATCACAAACTGCAGAAAATTGCTGGTGTTGGCTGCAATTGACTAACCTTTTTGCTGTGAGAAACAGTTTTAACTTGCTCTACCAATTCCATGCTGTTGTATGAGTGTGAAACATGGACAATAAGCTACGGGGTCGAGAATCATCGAATGGCAACAGAAATGTGATTTCTGGTGAAAATGCAACAAATACCATAACGGGCAGGGGAAAAATGAGGCAGTACTTTAAGACACAAATGAAAACAGCAAATTGATTTGAGAAAGAAAACATACCTTGTAAACATGTGTGCCCATATTGCGAGAGAACATGCAAACTTGAAAGCTTGAAAACATTGCAGGCATATTGGGCACCAAAAAAAAAAGAAAAGAAAAGAAGAAAGAATTGGTTAGATGAAATAATACAGACACTGAAGCAATCAAATATGACGTTAGTACAAGCAACAAGACAAGCGAAACACAGAAAAATAACAGCAGCCTTCTGTGCTGTAGCTGTAGGACAAAAGTAGAAGAGACATATCTAATAACTGTCTGATCTGACCCACTCTCCTGTCTGAATGTTATGGGATAAATAATGTGTTGGAGACGGATCGGCCCATGATAGTGTGACCAGCTGTATGGAATATAGAACGGCTCTTGATAGTGTGACGAGTTGTATTGGAAGAAGGGACGACTCTTGATAGTGTGATGAGCTTTATTAGAAGGGAAGACTCTTGATAGTGTGAAAAGCTGTATTGAAAGACAGACCGGCTCTTGATAGAGTGACGAGCTATATTGAAAGACGGATCGGATCTTGATAGTGTGACGAGCTGTATTGAAGATAGGACGGCTCTTGATAGTGTGACGAGCTTTATTGGAAAAAGGGACGACTCTTGATAGTGTGATGAGCTTTATTAGAAGGGACGACTCTTGATAGTGTGACGAGTTGTATTGTAAGACAGACCGGCTCTTGATAGTGTGCCGAGCTTTATTGGAAGAAGGGACGACTCTTGATAGAGTGACAAGCTGTATTGAAAGACGGATCGGCTCTTGAAAGACTGACAAGCTGGATTGAAAGACGGATCGGCTCTTGATAGTGTGACGAGCTTTAGTGGAAGAAGGGACGACTCTTGATAGAGTGACTAGCTGTATTGTAGACAGGTCGGCTCTTGGTAGTGTGACGAGCTGTATTGAAGATGGGTCGGCTCTTGAAAGTGTGACGAGCTGTATTGAAGATAGGTCGGCTCTTGAAAGTGTGACGAGCTATATTGGAAGAAAGACGGCTCATGACAGTGGGACAAGCTGTATTGAAGATGGGTCGGCTCTTGACAGTGTAATAAGCTGTATTGAAGATGGGACGACTCTTGATAGTGTGACGAGCTGTATTGAAGATGGGTCGGCTCATGGCAGTGGGACAAGCTGTATTGAAGATGGGTCGGCTCTTGATAGTGGGACAAGCTGTATTGGAATATGGGACGTCTCTTGATAGTGTTCGCCGCAGCATTGGGGTCAATCATTACCAATCATAATAGTATATGTGCTGTGTTTTTCTCTTTCTCCCTGTAAGATTGTCAATATATAAAGAAGTCCAAACACACGCGCGCGCACAATCATCCGTCATTCTCCTGGCCGAGTTTCCCTTAGTCCAATGCTTAGATTTTTCACTAGTCTACGATGTACATACCAACGTCCTAAACCCACAAAAACTGTGACCTATTTCCTCAGTTAACTACGAATACCCATGAGAATAACACTGATTCTGTCGGCCATCGCTAATTTCATGTCTCTTGAATAGTTTCGTTAACCCATCGTCACCCTTTTTCTTTTTCACAAATTGTTATTCCCTAATCATCGACTCTTAGGCACACAGTGAAAACATATTAACTCTGTTACGCCCACTGAAAATACATAACATAAACTGTGACAATTGTGTTAACCAAATTGCCGTCAGAACCACAGCTAAGTCGTGTTTCTTGTCAAGTTATTCTGTTCAAAGACTAGTATATACGTGGACAACAACACCACACACAGAATTCACGTAGTCTATATGTTTCGATAAATATATAGTCTATAATAATGTGCCGGTCTCCCTCGTCTTGGGGTTAACGACGTTTTCCGTAATCTCGTATATTCACTTGGGTAACGCAGCTGAGCGAGATTCGGTAGCGGATCGCGTCGCGTTGGTTACTTACGGGGGTATGTGAGCATGTCGCTCAGAACACAATGACAAACTAATGAGTTTCTTCTTCTTCTTCTGCGTTCATCCGGAGGTTTTTTTTTCGGACGTGATTGCGTTGTGCCTGTTTACAGCAGAGCTGCGTTCTTGCGCCGTTAGGCCGACACATCCGACTTCTGCGGGCATTTGTTGACCGGGTTAACCTTCCCGGCTACTGAGTTTAATCTTGCCAAGACATCAACAACAGCTGAAAAATGCTTGTCTTGTGTTCCAATCCTCATCTCCAACAGCCAGTGAAGAGTCCCAATACTAATGCTACCACTAGCAATCTGATTATATGTCCGCCAGGCCACGCCTCCGAGTCCTGGGTGTCGGCCAGATCCTCTGGTCACTCCCTGCAGCACCATTCTCTCCAGGCGGTGATGATCTATACAATACACAAAACCCCAAAATGGCCGCGACCATGTCTGCCTTATCATGCACCAATACCCCACCAAGCGGTGCAGACCCAGCCAATCTGTTAGTTTCCCACCACACCAGCATGTCTTGGGGACAAAACCAACAGATACTCTCTATTTTTTAGTGTTGGCTTATCATTTACAGTAACTAACTGGCGATCTGTCATACAGCTTATGCACGGGTATTCTATAGGGTGCATTTTTAATGACAGTGCAGTGTTTGAAAATATTGCCGGTTCATGTTTTTTATTTATCTACTAGCTGACACGGCCCGGCTTCGCCCAGACTCTGGTGGGGAGCATCTCATTTAATTCATATAAGTAGTCATATAAGCTCCCGTTCCCGACTGTCTGTCTGTCTGTCTGTCTATCTATCTGTCTGTCTGTCTGTCTGTCTGTCTGACCCGGCCCAGCCCATGGTGGAGAGCATCTCATTTAAATCATATAAGTAGTCATATAAGATCCCGTTCCCGACTATCTGTATGTCTGTCTGTCTTGGGTAAATGGAGGAGGGAGGAGGAAGAGGGAGGTGGAGGAGGGAAGAGGAGGGAGGAGGAGGGAGGAGGAGACAGGAGGAATAGGAGGGAGGAGGAGGGATTAGGAAGAGGAGGGAGGAGTAGGGTGGAGGAGGAGGGGGAGGAGGAGGGAGGAGGAAGAGGGAGAAGGAGGGAGGAGGAGATCGCAGGAGGAGGAGGAGGAGGAGAGGGAGGAGGAGGAGGGAGAGGGAGGAGGAGGGAGGAGGAGGAGAGAGTAGGCGGAGGGAGGAGGCGGAGGGAGCAGGAAGAGGGAGGAAGAGGGAGGAGGAGGAGGGAGGAGAAGGAGGAGGGAGGAGTAGAGAGTGGGAGGAGGGAGGAAGAGGGAGGAGGAAGAGGGAGAAGGAGGAGGGAGGAGAAGGAGGGAAGAGGATGAGAGGGAGGAGGAGGAAGAGGGAGGAGGAGGAATGTGAAGGGAGGAGGAGGGAGGAGGTAGAGGGAGGAGGAGGAGGAGGGAGGAGGATAGAGGAGGAGGAGGGATGAGGAGGAAGAGGGAGGAGGAGGAATGTGAAGGGAGGAGGAGGGAGGAGGTAGAGAGAGGAGGAGGAGGGAGGAGGAGAATGGAGGAGGAGGGATAAGGAGGAGAGGGAGGAGGAGGGGGAGGAGGGGGAGGAGGAGGGAGGAAGAAGGAGGAGGGAGGAAGACGGATGAGGGGGAGGAGGGAGGGGTAGGAGGGGGAGGAGGAGAAGGGAGGAGAAGGGAGGAGGAGGAGGGAGCAGGAGGAAGGAGGAGGGAGGAGGAGGAGGAAGAGGGAGGAGGAGGGAGGAGGAAGAGAGAGGAGGGAGGAGGAAGAGAGAGGAGGGAGGAGGAGGGAGGAAGAGATAGGCGGAGAGAGGAGGAGGAGGGAGGAGGAGGAGTAGGGATGAATAGGAGGGAGGAGAAGGGAGGAGGAGGGATTAAGAGAAAGAGGGGGGAAAGGGGAGAAGGAGGAGGGAGGATGGAGGGGGAGGAGGAAGAGGGATGAGGAGGGAGGAGGAGGGAGGAGGGAGGATGAGGAGGAGGGAGGAGGAGGAGGGAGGATGGTGAAGGAGGAGGAGGAGGAGGGTGAAGGAGGAGGAGGAGGGGGAGGAGGGAGGGGGAGGAGGAGGGAGAAGGAGGAGGAGGGAGGAGGGAGGAGGAGAACGTAGGTGGGGGAGGATGAGAAGGGAGGAGGGAGAGGGAGGAGGAGGGAGGAGGAGGAGAGAGGAGGAGGGAGGAGGTGGAGGGAGAAGGAGGAGGGAGGAAGAGGTAGAAGGAGGAGGGAGGAGGAGACAGGAGGAATAGGAGGGAGGAGGAGGGATTAGGAAGAGGAGGGAGGAGTAGGGTGGAGGAGGAGGGGGAGGAGGAGGGAGGAGGAAGAGGGAGAAGGAGGGAGGAGGAGAGAGGAGGAGGAGGAGGAGGAGGAGAAGGGAGTAGGAGGAGGGAGAGGGAGGAGGAGGGAGGAGGAGGAGAGAGTAGGCGGAGGGAGGAGGCGGAGGGAGCAGGAAGAGGGAGGAAGAGGGAGGAGGAAGAGGGAGAAGGAGGGAGGAGAAGGAGGAAGGAGGAGGAAGGAGGAGTAGAGAGTGGGAGGAGGGAGGAGGCGGAGGGAGGAAGAGGGAGGAGGAAGAGGGAGAAGGGAGGAGGAGGGAGGAGGTAGTAGGATGATTGATTGCCATCCCACCAGGTTAATATGTTATCGCGGACCTCAGAGAGAAGTGTCTATGTAGAAGACCATTTCCTGGACGTACGTATATTGGGAGGGGGAGGAGGGAGGAGGGAGGAAGAGGAAGAAGAAAAAAAAACTACGACAGTTGGCATCTCTGGAATGAAAGGAAGGCGTGTAGAAAATTTCATCTCAATCGGATGGGCCGTTCGCGAGCGCATAAAGGACAGACGGACATACAGACATACGGACAGACAGACAGACAGACAGACAGACAGACATACGGACAGACAGACAGACAGACAGACAGACGGAGATCCTTTTTTATATATAAGACTAGCTGACACGGCCCGGCTTCGCCCAGACTCTGGTGGGGAGCATCTCATTTAATTCATATAAGTAGTCATATAAGCTCCCGTTCCCGACTGTCTGTCTGTCTGTCTGTCTATCTATCTGTCTGTCTGTCTGTCTGTCTGTCTGACCCGGCCCAGCCCATGGTGGAGAGCATCTCATTTAAATCATATAAGTAGTCATATAAGATCCCGTTACCGACTATCTGTATGTCTGTCTGTCTTGGGTAAATGGAGGAGGGAGGAGGAAGAGGGAGGGAAGAGGAGGGAGGAGGAGGGAGGAGGAGACAGGAGGAATAGGAGGGAGGAGGAGGGATTAGGAAGAGGAGGGAGGAGTAGGGTGGAGGAGGAGGGGGAGGAGGAGGGAGGAGGAAGAGGGAGAAGGAGGGAGGAGGAGATCGCAGGAGGAGGAGGAGGAGGAGAGGGAGGAGGAGGAGGGAGAGGGAGGAGGAGGGAGGAGGAGGAGAGAGTAGGCGGAGGGAGGAGGCGGAGGGAGCAGGAAGAGGGAGGAAGAGGGAGGAGGAGGAGGGAGGAGAAGGAGGAGGGAGGAGTAGAGAGTGGGAGGAGGGAGGAGGCGGAGGGAGGAAGAGGGAGGAGGAAGAGGGAGAAGGAGGAGGGAGGAGAAGGAGGGAAGAGGATGAGAGGGAGGAGGAGGAAGAGGGAGGAGGAGGAATGTGAAGGGAGGAGGAGGGAGGAGGTAGAGGGAGGAGGAGGGAGGAGGATAGAGGAGGAGGAGGGATGAGGAGGAAGAGGGAGGAGGAGGAATGTGAAGGGAGGAGGAGGGAGGAGGTAGAGAGAGGAGGAGGAGGGAGGAGGAGAATGGAGGAGGAGGGATGAGGAGGAGAGGGAGGAGGAGGGGGAGGAGGGGGCGGAGGAGGGAGGAAGAAGGAGGAGGGAGGAAGACGGATGAGGGGGAGGAGGGAGGGGGAGGAGGGGGAGGAGGAGAAGGGAGGAGAAGGGAGGAGGAGGAGGGAGCAGGAGGAAGGAGGAGGGAGGAGGAGGAGGAAGAGGGAGGAGGAGGGAGGAGGAAGAGAGAGGAGGGAGGAGGAAGAGAGAGGAGGGAGGAGGAGGGAGGAAGAGATAGGCGGAGAGAGGAGGAGGAGGGAGGAGGAGGAGTAGGGATGAATAGGAGGGAGGAGAAGGGAGGAAGAGGGATTAAGAGAAAGAGGGGGGAAAGGGGAGAAGGAGGAGGGAGGAGGGAGGAGGAGGAGGAAGAGGGATGAGGAGGGAGGAGGAGGGAGGAGGGAGGATGAGGAGGAGGGAGGATGGTGAAGGAGGAGGAGGAGGAGGGAGGAGGGTGAAGGAGGAGGAGGAGGGGGAGGAGGGAGGGGGAGGAGGAGGGAGAAGGAGGAGGAGGGAGGAGGGAGGAGGAGAACGTAGGTGGGGGAGGATGAGAAGGGAGGAGGGAGAGGGAGGAGGAGGGAGGAGGAGAGAGAGGAGGAGGGAGGAGGTGGAGGGAGAAGGAGGAGTTAGGAAGAGGTAGAAGGAGGAGGGAGAAGGAGGGAGGAGGAGACAGGAGGAATAGGAGGGAGGAGGAGGGATTAGGAAGAGGAGGGAGGAGTAGGGTGGAGGAGGAGGGGGAGGAGGAGGGAGGAGGAAGAGGGAGAAGGAGGGAGGAGGAGAGAGGAGGAGGAGGAGGAGGAGGAGAAGGGAGTAGGAGGAGGGAGAGGGAGGAGGAGGGAGGAGGAGGAGAGAGTATGCGGAGGGAGGAGGCGGAGGGGTCAGGAAGAGGGAGGAAGAGGAGGAGGAAGAGGGAGAAGGGAGGGAGGAGAAGGAGGAGGGAGGAGGATGGTGGAGTAGAGAGTGGGAGGGAGGGGAGGAGGCGAAGGGAGGAAGAGGAAGGAGGAAGAGGGAGAAGAGGGAGGAGGAGGGAGGAGGTAGTAGGATGATTGATTGCCATCCCACCAGGTTAATATGTTATCGCGGACCTCAGAGAGAAGTGTCTATGTAGAAGACCATTTCCTGGACGTACGTCTTTTGGGAGGGGGAGGAGGGAGGAGGGAGGAGGAGGAAGAAGAAAAAAAAAATACGACAGTGGGCTGCTCTGGAATGAAAGGAAGGCGTGTAGAAAATTTCATCTCAATCGGATTGGCCGTTCGCGAGCGCATAAAGGACAGACGGACATACAGACATACGGACAGACAGACAGACAGACAGACAGACATACGGACAGACAGACAGACAGACAGACAGACGGAGATCCTTTTTTATATATAAGATTATGTTGCATGAACTGTATAGAGGGTGAATATAAATAAAACTTGGACCGGCAATATTTTCAAACCACAGTCATTTAAAATACACCCTATACTTTGCTCATGCTTAACCGAAAACGCTTGCTTGCCACGGCAATCCTCATCATCATGTGTCATGCCGGTAAGCTTGTGCGGTAATGTTTCGTCATTTGAAACGATCACTAGAGTCGTTGATCAGCTCCGTGTCACGACAACGGACCGGGTTCAATTCTAAGCAGAGGCAGGAGTAACTGTTTCTGTCTGTCTGCCTGTCTGTCTGTCGGTCGGTCGGTCGGTCTGCCGGTCTATCTGTCTTGCTTGCTTTCTTTCTAACCAAGGCTGCAATGACCACCCAGCCTCAAACATACGAATACCAGCCTGTTTACAGCATACCTGCGATACGTGCGCCTTTCGGCCGACACATCCGACTTCTGAGGGCATTTGTTGACCGGGTTAACCTTTCCGAGTATCTGGGATGAAATGAAATCAGGAAGGAAACCAATCCCCACACTTCATATGTTAAATGAAGACAAATAAAGCAGCGTTTCAAGCCTTCAAGTGCAGCGGTTATATGGTGCTAGAACCATACTTGTATAGACCAATCGGCACTGAGTGGGTAATGACGTCAGTATCCAACCGGTCGCCTTTACTTCCCCAAACATTCTAAGAACTTAATTTAGGCTGGGATGACTTAAGGGACCCGGGCAATTTAGACAAATCCGAATTCGCCACCTGCGGATCGAACTCATGTCTATCTGGTCGGGAGGCGATTATTACTGCGCTACTGAGGTTCCCCGCTCCTCATATGTAGTGGCCCAGAATAAGTGAAACCTTTCACTTGACACTTGACATCCCCGCTGATTTATCGGCTATGGGACTAAATTTGTATCGGGGGAAATTATGCTGCCAAATCAACCACCCATCGATCAATACAATTGTCTAGAAAGGAGATTCTTCTTCTTCTTCTTCTTCTTCTTCTTCTTCTTCTTCTTCTTCTTCTTCTTCTTCTTCTTCTTCTTCTTCTTCTTCTTCTTCTTCTTCTTCTTCTTCTTCTTCTTCTTCATCATCTTCTTCTTCTTTGCTGCTTTTGCCCGAAATGTTGTTTTAGACGTGACTGCCTTGTGTCTGTTTACAGCAGAGATGTCTATTTACACCTTTCGGCCGACACATTCGACTTCTTCGGGTATTTGTTGGCCAGGTTACCTTCCCGGGAGAAAGGATATGAGGTAAATAAGGAGTCTCACCACCCTATCTCATATGTAGTGGCCTAGAATAAGTGAAGCCTATCACTGGATTCCTCAACGACTGTGTCTGCCATGAGATTGCATTTGTATAGGAGAAAACTATGATGCCAAATAGACCGCCGATGGATCAGTACAGGCCTATGTGGGCTCTTCGAATAATTAAAGTAAACGTCGAGGGTTATATTCCACGCCTTGGGACGTTCTGAAGATATATTGTATGCTCATATTTCTACAGGACAATAGGCGGTGTATGGCCGATGGTTTCAATGTCATGTCAGCCGCCTTAATGAGTAGTAAGTTTGTGGTCAGTAAAGAGGTCTTGCAAACGCCTTGTGGTGTATTGGTCAGAAACCAGTCAAGCAATTCATTAAAGAAGATCATATTAAATGGTTCGACCATCTAAAAAAAAAATGCACGGGTACCATCTGCCACAAAGAGCCCCATTGAAGAAATTTAATGTCCACAGAGCAAGGGTAAGATCATTCAAGAAGAAGAAGAAGAAGAAGAAGAAGAAGAAGAAGAAGAAGAAGAAGAAGAAGAAGAAGAAGAAGAAGAAGAAGAAGAAGAAGAAGAAGAAGAAGAAGAAGAACAACAACAACAACAACAACAACAATAACAACAATAACAACAACAACAACAACTACAACAACTACAACAACTACAAACAGCAACAGTTAACAATTTGGATTCCAGGCAGCTCTCACTTCAATTCGTTTAATCACAAAACAGGTGTCATTTTAATATATTACACTTTCATCTCGAAAGCAGTTCAAATAGTAACAACAATAAACTCAAGGTGTTATCGTAACAAACAACATATAAACGAAAAAAAGGGTAGAGTGGGGGAGTATATTACATCTCTCAGGGACATGAGGATTTCAGGAAAGAATTTGGTGTAGGGAATGGCCAATCAAACAGTGGCCATTTGTTATGTACAGAAACAGTCAAAGACCTCTGGAGCAGACAATCATAACGATAGTTAGTTAGTTAGTCAGTCGCAGTTCCAACTTCACAGCAACGGGTCGTCCCCATTATGCTCCGTTCCTGTGCCAGTGAATATCACACAAAACGCTCCCAACTGCCCAATGTGAAAAGTGGAAAAGACAGGAGTCTCGACAAACAACAGCCCGCACAGATACACTGTGCATAATGCTGCCGCCAGAATGTCAACACAATAGTCCCCCACGAAACACCCAGTTTATCTCTGATGGAATCGGCAGTCATTTTTCCATCTGGATGTTTCCTAGATGTTCACCCACACAGTCCACGAAATACAGTTCACCGTCGATGGCAGTGGCAGTCAACCAAAAGCCCAGCAGCCACGCATTTCTTCATAAGGCAAAAACCGGTCAACTCTGGGACATAGCCATCTGCCATCGCCCCGAACATGCAGTAAAATTCCAAAAAACCTCGAGCAGATTCAAAAGCATTTCACACGAAACTCACAGCTCACAGTGTCGCGCCACGCACTCACTCAGTAGCAGGGCGACGGAACCATCAAGCCTCCTTAGTCGCCTCTAACGACATGCGTGGTAGACTGCAGTGTTGCTATTCTTTTCTTCCCTTATGGGCCCCGGCAACACACGGGAGAATCATAACGATAATATCACCATTGTGACATCCAACGTAACTTGACTGATTTAAATATCATGTTTTTGTTTTAATAACGGGACACAATCCAATGAGCAAGTCCTACAAGAAACAAATGAAACCCGTAAACAGAATAGACGCAGACAGTCAAGATTTTTGGGCACGGTATTAGAAGAAATAGAAGAAATCTTGAGAACTTGGTGCTAACTGGCAAGGTAGGGTTGGTGGAGGAGGGGCGGGGGTGAGAACATGTGGACATGGGTACCATGCTATGAAGTTTCCGTTAGCGGTCTACGAGGAGGACAAAGAGAAGATTGACCAGTACCTTCAACGCTTCGAGGCAATGTCTGTTGCTATGGGTCTGGAGCGTAACAAATGGAATCTCAAGCTATCCCAGGGATTACGCGGGACCGGCTACAAGGTTTATTCTCGCCTGCCACCAGGACATGAGAACAATTACGACGAATTAAAGACGGCTCTGCTGAAACGATTCGAGGTTACGTCATACCTACCGGAAAAAATTTCGAGCAGCGAAACGAGAACCGGGGGAGTTGTTTGCCGCCTACAGTTTGCGTCTAAAATCTTATCTCCATAAGTGGATGGATTTGGCTGGGTTCGCACATGACTATGAGAGTCTGGAAGAGCTCATGGTGGTCGACCAGTTGAAGAAGCAAATGTCTAAACCTCTCAGGACGTTCCTGGGAGAACAAGGAGCGGAACGTATTGACCTCGTGACAAAATTAGCAGAACGGTTCGTCGAGGTACATGGGGAGGCAGGGGAAAACCTTTCCACCAACACCAAAAGTCAAGAGAAACATGATAAGAAGAAAGCCAAAAACTCAGGAACCAAAAAGTGGGAACCTTATGTGCAAAAATCAGAGGATAGTTCAGAGAAGAAGAAGGAGGGAAGCAAGAGCACTTCAAGCTCTACACCAAAACGACCGTGGTCGGAGAAGTGGTGTTCAATTTGTAAGTCACCCTCTCACAATACGAGGGACTGCAAATCGAAGGCTAAGAACTATCACTTCGCAGCATGTCAATTGACTTCCAAGGAGGTTGTCATGGAAAATGCCAAGGTCAACAAGGAAGCTCGCCACCAGGAGAGCTAACTCAAGTCCGGCACTAGAAAATCTAGGACAGGGAAATGGTGGAACCAATGCAAGTCAAACACGCACAATGCTGTTGACTGCAGGGAAAAGTCAGGAGACACTCAATTCGTCGTGTGCCCCGGGAAACCTAAGGTGGAGCCCACCGAACAGGTCGAGGCCGAGGAAGAGACTCCAGACCAGGAAAAACCACCTGTAGTAGAATTGGTAGATGTTAACGGTCGTCAAGTGGAGTGTTTATACGACACAGGACTGGACGGGGAGGCCGTGATTATTGCGGATCTGGTACATCCAGAACAATTCACAGGTGAGACCTTGGATATACAGCCTGCACAGAAGAGTGGTGTAGCCATGAAGTTGCCCATTGCTAATGTGGAGATTCGGTCAAGGTATGTCATCGGCACCATCAAGGTCGCTGTATTGACCGATCCCATTTTTCCAGTAATCCTAGGTAGCCGGTATGTCTTTCTGGGAATGCCCAGGGAGCCAATCCATATGGGAGCAATGCAGACTCGCTCTCAGACGAGAACTTAAGAGGCAGAAGCAATTGTGACTAACCCAATGACGGGGGAGCTATGAACTGCCCAGAGTGAGGACGATACTTTACGTCCTTGCTACAGAAACCTGCGGAAAAGTGCTGATCCACCAGGACGGGGGCAGTACTACATGTAGAATAGGATACTCTACAGGAGAGCAGGAAGGGGAGACAACCTATACGGTCAGTTGGTCGTCCCGAAAGCTCACCGGTCCCAGATTCTTCATATGGGGCATACCATCTCCTTTAGTGGACACATGGGTATTGCCGCCACCATCCATTACTATTGGCCGGGAATGACAGATGATGTGCGTCGGTATGTGAAGTCATGCCCTGAGTGCCAGAGGGTGGCACCGAAACACTGGACAGCACCGGTGGTGTTGGGTGAGATGCCCATCATGAACCCTCCTTTCGAGAGGGTAGCCATTGATATCGTGGGTCTACTTCCCAGGGCTAGGAAGAGGAACATGTATATACTCACAATGGTGGATTGCTGTACAATGTGGGGTGAAGCCATACCGTTGACCACGATTGACTCGAAAAGAGTGGCGGACGCACTGATGGAGGCCTTTACCAGATTAGGCTTTCCGGATCAAATTCTGACGGACAATGGGTCCCAGTTTTGTGGAAAACTTATGGAGGAGGTATTTAGGGTGTTCCACTCTAACCATATCCATACCAGCCCTTACCACCCTCAAGCCAATGGACAAGTAGAGCGTTTCAACGGCACGTTGATGACAATGCTCAAGAAACTAGCGCAGGAAAAACCTGATAGGTGGGATGAATATATCCCAGCGGCCCTTTTTGCCTATCGGGAAGTTCCTCATGGCTCAACAGGACTACCACCCGCTATGTTGCTGTTTGGTCGTCCAATCAAAGGACCGTTGGAAGCCATGTTAAGGAGTTGGACTGAAGAGGGGACGTCAGAAGAAGTGATCTCATCCTATAAATATGTGGAGGAACTGAAAGAAAAACTCCACAAGGGATGGACTCTGGCGAATCAAAACTTGAAAAAGGCCAGAAAAAGACATGCGGCTTACTACAACCGTATGTCTAAAGAAAGATCTCTAGAGGTGGGAGATAAAGTCTTGTTGCTACTCCCTACGGGAAACAACAAACTGGAGATAGGTTGGCAAGGACCATTTCCCGTGGAAAGGGTGATATCCAGAACCAACTATCAGATCCGGATCCGGGGAAAGTCGAAGATTTTCCATATCAATCTCTTGCGGAAATACGAAGAGAGACCCGGAGACAAGGCAACGCACCTCATGGCAATGGCAGTTGCAGTAGAGACTGAAGTGGGAACCAACGAGGGCAGGGAATATCCCTTGGTACACCAGGAAACCTATAGGGATGTGCAAGTGAACCCTGATCTGACTTTCCGGAGAGGGAAAAGATAACCCAGGTTCTCAAGTCTCATAAGGAGATACTGTCTGATAAACCAGGACGAACGAGGTTGGTTGAGTTCGAGATGACTTTGACCACACAGGAGCCTGTTCGTCAAAAGGTTTACCCAGTGCCATTCTCTAAAGAAAAGGCCCTGTAGGAGGAAATACAGAAACTGCTGGAGGATGACGTGATTGCATCATCCACATCCCCATACAATGCAGGGGTAGTTTTGTTACGCAAACCAAGTGGAGAACACCGGTTGTGTATAGACTACCGACTTCTGAACAGTCACACACAATTTCAGGTGGAACCTTTGCCGAATCCAACTCAGTTATTCGCTAGGCTCCATAAGGCTCGGTACTTTTCAAAGGTGGATCTGAGTCGGGGTTACTATCAGATACCAGTCAAACCGGAGATTCGACCACTGTTAGCTTTAAGTACACCCAGTGGACACTACGAATTCAAGGTCATGCCCTTTGGACTCAGCAATGCACCCAGTGTGTTTACACGCATGATGAGGACTTGACTAGATCCTTTACAGGATCCGGCTATCATCTCATTCATGGATGATATTCTGATTTCCAGTGACAGCTTGGATGACCACTTACAATCCTTGGAGAGAGTGTTTAATAGGCTCAAGGAAGCAGGGCGTACTGCTCGTCCAACCAAGTGCATGATCGGTTACCAGACTCTGGAATTTCTAGGTCACACCATCACTCCAGGACACATTGTCCCAGAAGAGAAGAACCTGGAGAAAATCAGAAATGCACCAAGTCCAAAAACGAAGAAGGATGTGCGATCTTTTCTCTCGTTGTGTGGGTTCTACCACATATTTATCCCACATTTCACTGAACTGGGAGCTCCATTGACGGAAACCTTGAAAAAGGGATTCCCGGACCAAATCCTTTGGACACCAGAATGTGAGAATGCCTATAGTCAGTTAAAGGAGGCCTTGGTCAGCAAACCTGTATTACAGCTCCCTGACCTTTCCAAACCATTTGGGTTGAGAACGGATGCGAGTGCGATTGGGATTGGGGCAGCCTTGTTACAGGAAGGAAAAGACGATGCTTCGGTTTTGAAACCTGTGGCATACGCAAGCAAGAAACTACTCCAGGCTGAGAGGAATTATTCAACCTTCGAGAGAGAGTGCCTGTCTCTTGTATGGGCAGTGCAAAATTCCAGCCTTATTTGTGTGGAGTTAAGTTTCGGGTCCAATCGGATCATCAGCCCCTGATGTTCCTGGCTACTTCTCAGAAGCTCAACGCGCGTTTGATGCGGTAGTCGTTGCTACTTCAACCTTACAATTTCACAGTGGAGTACATTCCTGGGAAGGAAAATGTTGGAGCGGATTTCTTGTCAAGACACCCAGCTCCCGAAGAAGAAGAATGAATCATCTGGATTAAACTCACGGTGGAGAAGAGTGAGATGGACTACTCTCTTAAGAGGGGGCCTATGTCACATAATAGACCCACGTGATTTAACCAGTGATGAGAATAACAGGCGTTCTAAATTAGCGGCATGTTCGAGGCCAAAGGTTGGTTCAACAAATCCAGAAAATGTAACTGCATGTGTTTACATCTAGTCGACGGATTGGGAACACTCGATGGTGAGTGAGACGATTCCCTGCATCGCTTTGACAGTTTGTCAACATTCGAATACAGATGGAACCCGTCGGATCCTGGTTGCAATCGGATGTCAGCCATCACAGGTCGGGCAAAGTTAACAGCTGCAGATGTGTAGGGGAAGTGAGTGAGATGAGTCCATACATCGCTTTGTCAGTTCATAAACAGGTTGGATGGAAAGCGGAAGTACTCAGCTCGGGAGAAAACAGTCAGTCTGTCATTTATAGTTTCCGGACATCACGCAGATTGGCAGATTGCTATTGACAACTGTTGTTGGGATCATACAGTAACTCGCTAGCTTGTTGGGGATGTCAAAACAAGTGATGACAACTCTGACAGTGACTAAGCCAGGGAGGATAGATTCTTGACAATGGATGATATGTCCAAATAACACCTGTGTGGACAGGAAGAATACCGTCACGTGACCAATTACGTGACCAATTTTAGGTTTTGCCATAAACCATGATTGGGAGAAATAGTGTTGACCAAAACCGTGGATTATGATGGACGTGTTTGTGGGAGAGCTCTACAGTGTTAGATTAATTTAATATTAACTAGCATGTGTCGTTATGGCAAAGTGTAGCAGCCATCCCGGAATGAGGCGGTTTTGCATAAGGTAGTCAATATAGTCTTATTAGTTCTAATTAATATAGACTGTAGCCTTTTTAAAACTAAAGTGTGATGATTAGCACTGTTAGTGGAAAACTAGCTAGAGTAGGGCAGTGATACTTGGCTCTGTTAGTTGAAAATAGATTAGTGAAGTGTTGATAAGCTTTACTAGTTGAGAATTGAGTAATGAGGGATAATTGGGATATTCCCGTAGGTGTCCCTGGTGGGCGGGGTTCCGCATTCTGTTTGTTGATTTTTTTTTCTTATCTTGTCCTGATGATAACCAATGGGTTGAGTCATCTGTCCCTGACAGAGTAGGTTCATTGTATTTTACTGAGCAAGGGCCAAGGGCCACGATAATCTAATAGAGATCAGTGACGGGGAGGCTTTCAACAGTTGTATGATCTATTTTACAGGTTCTCTCAGGTTGGAATGAAGAACCCGGAACCAATGAAAAATCCGATCCCGGATAAATTATGATGCAGAAAGATTGGCCAGCCACCTTCTAAATGGGTCGGTGCTAGAAGAAGCTGATACCCATGGCTCGGTGGAGCTGAATGGTATAAGTATCCTACATGAGTGCATACCAATCGTTAACACACCTGAAGTGATGGATGTTCAGCCCACGTGGAACTAGATCAGTAAGAACTGATGGTCACATTAGATGAAACCAAACATTGAAGTGTAGTTGTTCCACGTATCAAGGAAATCAGAACTGTCAGACAATATCTAGTAAATAAAGCAAGCCATTTTAGTCTAGATACAATGACTATTTAAGAGTGAAAATATAGAATATTTCGCTAGAAGAAAACGTCATGTTCATGAGACAGCGTTCCATTATTTTTCACTGTGCGGACTTATGAGATCTTGGTTTTTCTAAAACTATTAGGAACCGTTGTGTTAGGAACAATAATAGTATTTTTCACGGATTATATTTACATGGGATTCAGATCTCATGGTCATCAGAGCTCCTGGAGGAGGACATGTCTGGAGAGAAGGATACGACTTCGGTGAGGTCTATTGTACTGACTCGTGTGATGTCGTGTAATCCTTGCCATGATGAGTGGACTCTGATCCTGAACTTTGAGGGCTGACCTATACATTTACATCAGAATACACGACACACATTTTCTTCACAGACACGTCTCATATGCGTTACAACTTTCTTTTAATAAATTAATCTTTATTAATTTTTAGAAGCAAGAGTTGTTGAGTATGTTGCGTTGGGGAAGTATGAGAGGGGGCATAGTACGACAGTGAGAGAGTGATAGGAAAAGGTGTCCACGGGCTGATGGAGTGTGTTGGACGGAAGCTGGTGGATTTTCCAGGATATTGAAAAAGGAAAAAAAAAATATTATAATGTGGGTGTTGACTCTCCTCACTCCAGGGACGACACTTTAAAGGAGGACACGACACTGTACTATATTCCTAATTGAAAAGCTCAGAGAAGAACAAGCAGGCTTCAGACCAAAACGGTCATGCATAGACCACATTTTCACCCTCAGAATAATCATTGAAGACTCCGTAGAATTCCAGTCGAAATTAATCACCAACTTTGTCGACTTTCAAAAAGCCTTCGACAGCATCCACCGTCCTTCACTTTGGAATCTACTTAACATCTATGGTTTTCCTACCAAATATACCAACGTCATAAAATCTTTCTACAAAGAGACACGTTGCTGCGTAAGAACAGAAACAGGCAACTCTGACTGGTTCTCAGTCGAAACAGGAGTGAAACCGGATTGTGTCTTATCATCGATGCTTTTTGGAATAGCTATCGATTGGGTCATGCGCAAATGCACAAACAACACAAATATGTTAATCCATTGGGTTGACAAAATTCTAGAAGACCTGGACTTTGCCGACGACATAGTGCTTTTGAGTTCAACACACCCGGATGCCCAAGAGAAAATAAACCACCTCCAAAATGTTTCAGGGCAAATTGGTCTCCAAATTAACACCACAAAAACAAAGACTATTGATCTTACCAACAGTTCAGATGACACCAAATTGAACAGCTACGTTCTTGAAAAAGTCAACAGCTTCACATACCTAGGAAGCAAAATGACATCTACAGGGGACTCAACACCAGAAATATCATCTAGAATCGCACTGGCATCTAGTGCCTTCAATACACTGTCAAACATCTGGAAGTCAAAGACACTCAGCAAACACACAAAACTTAAAATCTTCAACTCTTGTGTGATTCCAGTGTTAACGTATGGATGTGAAAGTTGGAAATCAACGGTAGCTTTAGATAAAAAATTAGACAATTTTGAGAACAAATGTCTTAGAAGACTTCTAAACATCCACTGGACAGAATTCAGAACCAATTCGCAAATAAGACAAGAGACTAAGCAAGATACAGTATCCAATTTCATAAGAAGACGCCGTTGGAACTACATCGGCCATGTACTCAGAATGGACAAGACAAGACTCCCCTACCAAGCCCTCATATGGTCACCGGTAGGGAAAAGAAAACGGGGAAGACCAAGAGAGACCCTGCGTAGAACCATCCATTAGAGAAGGCTCATTCAATGGCCAAGTAAATATCCAAGATCTACAACAGGTAGCAGCGAACCGCCAGGCATGGAGAGACAGGACTTCTGCCCTATGCGCCGCCTTAGGCTCAAGAGGAAAGACTAACTAACTAATTCCTAATTGGTTCCATAGCGTGTAATCGGGTCCTTTTGGTTTGTAAACGGTCTCGTTGCTTTACTGTAGCAACATATCTAATGGACTTAATGGCTTGTAAAAGTGTCCATCACTTTACTGTACCATTTAATTAATGGGTGTCATGGTGTGACTTGATTGCTACACAATGAGTGTAAATGGACGTTATGTTAAGATTGTCGAATGTTTGTTGGCTGAAATTACCCCCGAACATGGCAGGTGTATTGGTGAGGCCTGGTCAGACTGGTCAGTGCCAGCTTCGAGGTCAAGAGAGAAGATTCATGACCAAATCCTCATGGGTACAGTGAGCAGATGACTTTGGGATAGTTAGTACATCGGAGGACTGGGGACGCATGGGAATGCCCAATGTACAGTGATGTCGGCATTACATATCACAACATAAGTCAATATTACAATATTATATACAGTGATTTTGTAAAGTCTCAGTACACTTTGTATGTAGAACAAATATGAAAAATGATGTACATGATGTTATCAAAAATGTGCTCCACGGTCCATAGGAAAGAAATATTCTTTGCTTTGCAAACAGAATGGTGTTGTCAACGAAAGAAAGAATTGTTCTAATTTGTTCTACATACATGGTGTAGTAAGACTTTACAGACATCACTGTATAAAATCAAGAATCAAAATCAATGTACTCGAGACGTTCAGACAGGTGCTCCGTCCAGATCTTCATCAGCCAACGAGGTGGCCCCAGTCAGATGGTACAAATCGCTGCCTGATTTGACCTCGCAGGTATTGTCAGCAGACATGACTGGAGCCTCAGACAGTGAGGTCCAGGACAGGGACAGATCAAGAGCACTTGAGGATGAGTTGTTGATCTTATTACGTTGACACTTAGGCACGCATAACGTCTGAGACGAGAGGTTGTTATGTCCACAAAAGGAGATCTGTTGGTTTATTATGCCATTATTTCTATACATCCCCGTATCTTTTTGTGACCTGTACTGTTTATCTTTCTGAAGAGACAGCGGGCAGGAAGATGTTTTTCTTGCAGGGGTCTTTTCTGAACTGGGTTCTGTGGGTTGTTGTGAACTCAACACATCCTGAAGACATGTCTCTTGAGCAATCCATGCGTGTCTTGTAGGAAATGATTCGTTTGTAACCATGTATTGTGTCTGTTGTTTCTCCCAAAAGTCAAAACTTCCTGAAGTATTTGAAGCTTCGCTATTAATATTGGAGCCAATTGTAGAGTTTGGCGCGGATATGCAGTTAGCCTCGCAGACTGTATTCGTGAATATTGGGCTTTCTGGTCTCACACTGGGAATGCTTACAACACTGTCTTTGTTTGCAAAGTTCCCTATGCAAATGTAATTTAACTCGTCTGCATTATTTTCAGCGATGAGAGAACGGCCGACATGGTGTGTGTACTGATTTTGGCTAGCGTCAGCAATAACATCAGCCTTTCCTGGGATGTCAACGACATACACATCTATGTCTGAATTCTTAGCTTCGTCTACAGCCACATCCGAGTGGTGCTGCTGTGGAGAATGCACGGATTTGGTCAGTATGTTCCTGAAGTCCGTCAGGTATTTGGCCAGTCTTTCAAAGGCGATCCTTTCTCTGGGGTCCTTCTTCCAGCAACCCAGCATCACGTGGTAGACTGTGGACGGGCAGTCTTCGGGTCTCTGGAGGAGGATTCCTTGGTCCAAGAAGTGAATGACCTGGAATATAGAATACACATGTTTTAATGGTTGCTGCTACTGCTGCAATAACAACAACAACAACAACAACAAATACTGCTACTACTATTACTACTACTACTACAACTACTACTACTACTACTACTACTACTACTACTACTACTACTACTACTACTACTACTACTACTACTACTACTACTACTACTACTACTACTACTACTACTACTACTACTACTACTACTACTACTACTACTACTACTACTACTACTACTACTACTACTACTACTACTACTACTACTACTACTACTACTACTACTGACATTCTATACACCCAAACCCAAAAATCAAGATTACCACTAGCACACATATCACTACACTATCGTATCATTATTACAGCACTTTGAAAGTAAATAATGTAAATGACCCTTTTACACGGCTTTAATAGCATTGGCTATATGGTGCAGGACCCATATTTCTACAGACTAATCGGCTCGCAGTCGGTGTTGTGAACATTATAAACCCGGCCTCTTTTATTTCCCAAGGCATTTATTGGTACTTATTGCGGTCTGGGTTGACCTGGGAGCCCAAGTTAATTTAAAAAGTCCCGATGAGAATCGAACCCATGATCATCGAGCCGGCAGATGAGTGTGTAGTCCCTCCGTGGCTTACACAATACTGCGTTCTGAACATTCAAGTAACGCTGGCTGCCCTTGCTTACTCCACACAAGTTTAGAATAGGTATCAATTTATTTTATACAATTACTTCCCTTAGATAGCTCAAAGCGTTGTGCAGATATCTTGACTACAGTCTTTAGCCAGGGTTCCAGTTTCACGGAAAAGGATCACACCATAATGCTCCGTTCCTTGGGCAGTGAATATCACACAAAATGCTCCTCAATGTCCGTTGTGAAACATGAAACAGACAGCTGTCTCGGCGGAACCAACAGCACTCACATGCATGCATGCAAACGACCGCTGCCAGAATGCCAACACAACAGTCCGCCACTAAAATCACAGTTCAGCGTGGATGGGAGCAACAGTCACTAGAAAAAAAAAACCAGCAATTGCATACGCACTACTGCATAAAGCGAACCAGGTAGTTCAGCAATCGACTACTCGCCATTTTCTGAACATGCAGTTCACAATAAAACCACCACGGGCAGATGAACAAACATTCCACATGAAATCCACAGATCACAGTGTCGCACTAAGCACTCAACTGAATAGCTGTAGGACGGAGCCATGTACTTGTACTTTTCTTCTCTTCTTCCATTTACCTCTGTGAAGTATTGGGGGGGGGGGTGCAGGTGGGGGGGGGGGAATAGACGTAGAGATCTTGTATGCGCTCTGCCTCATGCTGTTTATAAGTTGGTTTGCATTTCTCCTAAACTTTTCTGATAATATCACGCCATCTGTTAGTGGTCTTTCCCTTGCTCTGTATCCATTCTCTTTTTTTTTTCAACGTGGCTCTTTGTGGAAAATGTTACAAGGGCATTCTCGTAAGGTGGTCAAACCATTTAATCAATTAATCTTTATTGAAGTGTGTGACTTGTTTAAGACCTAGTAGCGTTATAATGTTCGCATTCCTAATTCTATTTCTCACGGTTACTCCCTCAGCTCTTCTTAGGCATCTTCCCACTTGTTATGATTTTGCGCTCATTACTTGCAGTAGGTGTCCATATTTGACACTGGTATCATAATGTAGGGCAAAAATAGTTCTTATGAGTTTTGCTTTAGTATTTATAGATATCTTTCTATGAGATAGAAGTGGCGCTAGTTGTCCTTGTAGCTGATGTGCCTTTGCACAACTGTTGATTTACTATCCATTGCCCCATCTGAAGTAAAAATTGACACTAGGTATTTAAAAAATTTTAGTATTTAAATTGTGAAGTCATTTTTATTGACAGGCTTTCTGCCTGTCTGCCTATCACCCAGCATCATGTTGAGCAGCACTGTGACACTAACCTCATCATTAGTATGACCGCAATACGGCTGCTTGCCATAGCTGAAGATTTCCCAGAGGACAACCCCGTAGGCCCAGATGTCTGACTCGCAGGTGAAACGTCCGTACTTGATGGCTTCCGGGGACATCCACCTCACGGGCAGCATCCTCGACCCACCGACCTGCACCAACAGACATGCACACGATACAAGTCAGAAAATGATAAGAAATTAGGTTACAAGTTACAAAGTGAGATGTATCAAGAAATAAAGTAACCATGATAGCAAAAAATAAAGTAACGAGTAACAAAGTGATAAGTACCAAGAAATACAGTAGCAATGACAACAAGAAATGAAGTAACAAGTAACAAAGTGAGACGTACTAAGAAATATAGTAACAATGGCAACAAGTAATGATGTAACAAGTTACAAAGTGAGAAGTACAGAGAAAGAAAGTAACAATGGTAGCAGGAAATGAAGTAACAAGTAACAAAGTGAGAAGTACAGAGAAAGAAAATAACAATGGCAACACGAAATGAAGTAACAAGTAACAAAGTGAGAAGTACAGAGAAAGAAAGTAACAATGGCAACACGAAATGAAGTAACAAGTAACAAAGTGAGAAGTACAGAGAAAGAAAGTAACAATGGTAGCAGGAAATGAAGTAGCAAGTAACAAAGTGAGAAGTGCCAAGAAATAAAGTAACAAGTAACACTATGAGAAGTGCGAAGAAATAAACTAACAATGTTAAAAAGAAATGAAGTAACACGTAGCAAAGTAAGAGGCATCGAGATGTAAAGTAACAATGTTAACAAGAAATGAATGGACAAGTAACAAAGTGAGAAGTACTAAGAAAGAAAGTAACAATGGTAACAAGAAATAAAGCAACAAGTAACAAATAATTGAGAAGTGCCAAGGAATACAGTAACAAGCAACAACATGAAAAGTACAAAGAAATAAAGTAATCAGTAGCAAAATGAGAAGAAGTACCAACAAATTAAGTAGAAATAGTAACACGAAATGAAGTAACAATAGTAACAAGAAATGAAGTAACAATGGTAACAAGAAATAAAGTAACATTGGTAATAAGAAATAAAATAATACGTAACAAAGTGAGAAGTGCCAAAGAATAATGTAACAAGTAACAAATTGAGAAGTACCAAGATTAGAGTTGGTAGAAAGATTGTGTTGTACAGTGCTTACTTAGTAACAATTGATACATGTGTGGTGTTTTAGTGTCTTTAGTATTGGTGTCATTTGTCCAATGATCTGGTTTGCCTTATGGCACCTATTTTCGATCTCGTCTTGTGATGTGCCTATTGATGATATTATACTTTCTAAGTACTTGAAGCCCTTTACTTTTTTTCAGGGAGTGTTCTTTTAGATGAATCCTTGTTATTTTTTCTTCTTTGGTTATAGTCATTACCTCTGTTTTATTGGAGCTAATTTTCATGTTATATTCCTTTAGACTATTCATGTGGTCTTGTAATTCTGCTTCTGATTTTGCTGTTAGTGCTTGATCGTCCGCAAATAGGAGTTCTTTAGTGGTGTAATTTGCCATTGGTTCTACTTCTGTGTTCTGTTCGTAATGCGGTGATCTTGCGGTCTCTGTTTGGCTGGTTTCTTTACACATGTTGTCTATATCCTATATAATATAAAATGTGATCAAAAGGGGGAACAGGACATAACCTTGTCGTACCCCAGATCTTATGGTGAAGAATTCTGGGTGTCCTCCATTTGTTCTCACTATGCATTCACTGTTGTTGTATGATCTTCTACATATGTTTATCAGATCTGTACTCACTCCTTATCGTTTAAAGATAACAGCTTGTTTCTATCTACTCTATCAGATGCCTGTTCTTGGTAGACAAAGGGTAAGTAGAGTCTTTCATTAAATTCCATTGATTTTTCTATAAATTGTCTAAGAGGAAAGATGGCATATGCGCATCCTTTGTATTTTTCCTAAATCCAAGTTGTATTTCGCTTACCTGGGGTTCCAATGTAGTTCGTAGTCTTTCCTCAAGAATTTTGTAAAGGTTTTTTTCCAGTATAACTCCAAAGGGAAATGCCTCTGTATTGTGTGCAGTCTTTATACAGCCTTTTTTTTTTTTTTCTAAATTGGAATAATTCCCCAGTCTCGTGGTGTCTGTTGTTCTACACAGTCTAAATAGTCTATGTAGCTATGCTGTTCCCACTTCTCTTACTGTTTTAATTAGTTCATTTTGTTTTTCGTCTTGTCCCCGTGATTTATTTAATGGGGATAATCTGACGGCATCTCCATCTCTTTCAATATGTCTGGCAATAGTTTTTCGATGGCATATGTGTCTTTTTCCTAAATTCCTGTAGTATCTGATGGAATGTTGCAAATTTGTTCGAACTATTTCCTCCATCATTTTATGATATTTATTTTTGTTCACTTATTGGTTATAACATTTTTTTGGGCTATTAATTATTTCAGTTGGGTCAAAGGGTTCTCCTCTGATTCTCATTGCACTGATATGTTTGTAGAAGTTTCAATTTCCCTCTTTGTAGTTGTTTTTTGTAGTTTTTATTTAGGGTTTCTCCATATTCCTTCCACTCTTTTTGTTTTTATCTCTTTATTATTCTATTCGCGTGTCTTCTAGCTATCCTTTATTCTATGTAATCACGTTTCTGTTTGCTCTTCATCCAATTTTTATATTTTTTTTTTTCCTTTTTGTCTTTTACAACTTTATCTAACTCTGCGTTCCACCAACATGTTATTTTCTGTATCCATGGTTTGTGTTCTTTCGTGGTTCCACGTATTATTTTTTTCAGTATTTAAAATTCTTGATGTGAACATTTCCCATTCTTATTCCACTGTTTTTTGCATTCCAAAGGTAGTACAACAAAGATTTCAATTAGTTCTTTCTCATAATGTTTCTTCACTGCCTCGTCTTTGAAGTTCTATTTTTTTGTTTAAGTTTACCGATTCGCATGGCATGTATTTTCCTGGACTTGCTAAAATATGATTCATCTAATTACTTCTTATTATATGTAATTCCGCATTATGCACTAGTCGAAATGCAGCGAAATAAGCCAGTTAATAAATCAAGCAAACTATTGTGTGGGGCTTCTGGGTAGAAAGTAACAAACGAAGTAAGCTGATCTATTGTGGTTTGTAAAGCATCATCTTCATTAGTAAGGAAACAGCACTTTCACGCGCCTTACAGTACCTCGGATATATGGTGCTAAACCCATACAGGTTTATAGACTAATGGAACTCGGTGGTTGGTGTGGGTAGCATCACCCAGGCCGCCTTTATTTCCAAAGACATACTTCGTATCCATTTTAGGTTCGGTCGAATCTGCACGGCCGCGGATGGAACCCCAGACAAGCCGACCAGCAGGCAAGTCTCTAGCCATTACGCTACAGCGGCTCCCAAAGCTATTCTATACCTTATAGTAACATCGCTAGTGTATACTATACCTTATAGCAATAGCTAGTGGATACAATACCTTGTAGTAATCACTACTGTATGCTATACTTACCGGTCTCTGTGGCTAAGGGCTTGCGAACGCGGTTTGTGAGCCCGTATACCCAGGTTCGAAACATAGCGGTGCTGGTTTTTTCGAAAAAAGGTATAGGAGCCGGTCGTTCAGAAAGCAATGGCAAACTACTGAACGTAAAATTTGCCAAGGAATCACGAACAGCGAAAATGCCGCGGTTGACTGCTACGTCCTGTGAAGGACACGCAACACAATTAAAAAAAAAATACTGTATCTATCGCTATTACATACTATACTTTGTTGTAACGCTATTGTATGCACTACCTTGTTGTAATGGCTCCTGTATATTATACTTTGTAGCAATCGTTACTGTATACTATATCTTGTTGTATCACTACAGTATACTATACCTTGTAGTAATCACTCCTGTATTTTATACATTGTAGTAATCCCTACTGTATACTACACCTTGTAGTAATCGCTATTATATTATATTTTGTAGTAACTCTATTGTATACACTACCTTGTAATAATCCCCAGTGTACATTATATCTTTTGGTAACCATGCGTGTGTACTCTACCTTGCGGTAATCACTCCGTGAGGGTTTCTCATGTATCAGTCGCAACGTTATCTATGCCATCACCTGCACACGTTGCGACATGAAATATGTCGGCAAGATAGGCTTACGTCTTGCTGACAGATTTAGACAGCATCATTTTGATATCACCAGTATCCGTGCATTTCAACAGTTCTGACCACTGTGGCGTGGCTGACATACAGGTCACGGCCATCAAATCATGCGCATCCCACGAAAGGCATTCTAAGACATTGGAACACCGTCTCATATTCTAGTTGGACACACTCTCCCCTCACGGGATCAATGTCCAACACAGTTTAATTTAACTTCCAACCCCACCACCTCCCAGACAGTCCTATATCAAGGTATTTGCAGGTCCTTGCAGGGGTCGCAGTCAACTTTCTTGGCAGTTTTGAGTTCGGTGTTTTGCTATCGGTTTCGGAACGACCGCAACTCATGCCCCTCTGTGAGGACCAACACAATGTAATGTTCCGCAGTTGTGTTTCAAGCGCTTAACGAGAGTTGCCAATTGTGAACTGCGTCCACGACATCTTTGCCGGTCCCAATTTGTACTTTTCCGCTCACATGGACGCTTCTCCACCCCCACTCCCCTCCCGCTTGACCTTTAATCCGTTTACCATATATCAGGTCCATACAATCCACTGACAGTCCAATGTGTGTCAGTCTCTCCTAGCAAGGATACAGATTCAGATAAGTACCTGTAATTAGTTTAATATTGTCATGTAGTGTGTTTCATGTAGTTTTGTGTCGGTTTGTGTTTGTTTGTCATGTGCTGACAAAGGCTTTGGCCGCAACATCCAATTAGTCTCTTGTAGTCATGTTTTCGTACAGCTCACAATCTACTTCTCGTTTTTTTGGTGATTCATTCATTGCCTTTTAAGCTTTATTTTATTGCAGTTCGCCTCATTCTTGTTTACTACTGTATAAAATACTTTATCGTAATCACCACTGTATACTTTACTTTGTAGTGATGGCTAGTGTATACTATATTTTATGGTAATCGCTATTGTATTCAGCGGTTGGCCGAGTGGCTAAGAATGCGAGTTATGCTTCGGGAGACCCGGGTTCGAATCCTCGGTAATGTTTAGATTTTATTTTCTGTCGGGGATAAAAAGAAAACCCTGACCTGCACAGTTCACGGCGACTGCACTAAACAGGCGGTCTTAATTCCTAAGGGACAAGTCCCCTCTGTCTTACACCGCAGGGTACATATATGCAGAAGATGACAGTTATAATAACCGCTAATGTATACTATACCGGCCCCGTGTTACAGTTCGCGATCCCGCATACCCACGTTTGAAACACAGCTGCGCGCGATTTGGCAGTCTTTTTTGTAACGAAATGGTATGGGTGACGGTCGTTCAGAAAGCAATAGCAAACTACTGAACGTAAACTTGCCAAGAGATCATTCATTCATTCATTCAGTAGCATGTCCTTTGCAGAACCTCGCTCCCATAACAACCTTCCGGAAAACCTCTCGATCATGAGCAAGATGTCCCGCGTCCGATACACCCATCTAGAGATCATCCGCCACATCCTGCCAAGATATCACAACTGCAAAATATGCTGGTGTTGACTGCAACGTTCTGTAAAGGATATGCAACTAACTTTTAACTGTATACTATATCTTATAGTAATCGGTACTGTATACTATTTTGTTGTTGTTGTTGTTGTTTTTTGTTTTTTTTGCATATCATTTTTACAGAACATCGCTGTCAACGCCATCATTTTACTGCTGTTGTTGATGTCTTGGCAAGTTTACGTTCTGTAGTTGCTATTGCTTTCTTAACGACCGGCTCCCATACCAGCTCGTTGAAACCCAGGACAACACGGTCTGCCAGCGAGTAAGTGAGATTACTAATCGCGTCCGTAAACCATTCGCCACGGAGCGCAGTACTGTATACTATACCTTGTAGTAATCTGTAGTGTAGATATCCCGGGACATGCCAAAATCGGAGATCTTCACAATGAGGCCGTTCCCAACCAAACAGTTCCGGGTGGCCAGGTCACGGTGGACGAATCGCTGCGCCGCTAGATAACTCATCCCATTGGCTATCTGGACACACACGTCAACCAGATCAGCCTGTCGTAGAAGAACAGAAAGGCATCTGTATGGGTCACTTCAGGCCGGGGTTAACTATTGTGCCAAGGAAACGGCGCCTAATTGAAACTGACGTCTAGGGTAAGATAAAAAATTATGATAGCAATAACAATAAGTAATTTTTTAAAGAAAAGTTGAGTGCATATCCTATACAGGACATTGCAGTCAACTCCAGAAACTTTTTTCTGTTTGTGATTTCTTGACAAGTTTACGTTTGAGTAGTTTGCCATTGCTGCCTACACACATAACATTGTATGAAAATAACGGAATGCGGTGTGCTGCCAAATAAACCCGCAGCTGTGTTTCGAATGTGAAATGCAGAATCACCCTTCGCCATAAAGCCGGTTATTAAATAATAACAACAACAACAACAATATCAGTGGTTACGATGACAATAGTGATGATGCTGTTGATAGTCATTATGATGGTGATGATAATGATGATTGTCACTATGACAATGATGAAGTTGATGATGATGATAATTATGATGATGATGATGATGATGATGATGATGATGATGATGATGATGATGATAATTATGATGATGATGATGATGATGATGATGATGATGATGATGATGATGATGATGATGATGATTGTGCTAATTTTGTTAATGAAAGCGGTGATGTTTATGATGATGATAATGTTGTTGATGACAATGATATTGACGGTGATGAAAACAATGCTAATTATGCAATTATAATAAATTAATGATGATGATGATGATGCTGATGCTGATGATGTTGATGATGAGGATGATGATGATGGTGATGATGATGATGATGATGATGATGATGATGATGATGATGAATCTCCGTGGTGAAGTGGTCAAGCCGTCTGCCGCGCCCTCCGAAGGGGGATAGAGAGTTGAAGATACAGGGAGAGAGGGCGAGAGAGAGGGAGAGGAGGGAGGGAGAAAGTGAGAGAGAGACGGAGGTTAAGAGTGAGAGAGAGGGAAATAGGAGTGAGAGAGGCGGAGAGACAGATAGAGGAGAGAGAGAGGGAGAGAGGAAGAGAGAGGGAGAGAGAAGGAGAGAGGGAGAGGGAAGAGGAGAGGGATGGAGTAAGACAGGAAGAGAGAGGGAAGGAGATAGATAGATAGACACAGAGAGAGAGAGAGAGAGAGAGAGAGAGAGAGAGAGAGAGAGAGAGAGAGAGAGAGATTATGTAACACATAGAATTACTTAAAATAATGACACAACAGAAACTAGAAAGGAAACGATTTATGTGATCTACCTTGCTGAAATTGATTGTTTTCCTCGTGGAAACCCGCATCAAAGGATCAATCTTTCGCAACAGCTCAGACAGGTCGCCGTGTTCCATGTACTCAAATATCATGTACGGATTCCCATCCATTCCTATTGTCATAGAAACGAAATAAATAAGATGGAGTACGTAGTTTCCCCACAACTTGGAGTTAATTAGTTGCATATCCTTTACCGAACTCCAACATTTCATGTTGTTGGCTGTTTGTGATTCCTGGACATGTTTAGGTTCGGTAGTTTGCCACTGCTTTCTAAACAACACATGCAACACAAGTTGGTCTGCTTCTAAATCACTCACAGCTGTGTTTCGAACGCGGTATGCGGGATTACGAATTGCATTCGTGACCTCCTTCGCCACAGAGCGATCTTGGGGACTTTCTGAAAATAACGACAATATCGCTGATGATAATCACTTGAAATAGATTAACTTAATTTCTCAACTGGATCCTGCTGTTTGGGAGTACATTCTTAGGGCTTCATGCATAATAGGTTATATTAAGAGATTCAATGCTAAAGAAAATGTAGGTTTGAACCAGACATGGCACACAATCACATGAACAAGTACAGGGTGTATTTTAATGACTGTGAGGCTTTTGAAAATATTGCCGTTCCAAGTTTTGTATTTAGCTACGCGGGCGAGTCAATAAGTAAGTCACACAGTTCTGTGGTAGGTAAAGGTAGTTGGTGTTTTCTACAGGTGTCGTTAGGTGACAGCAACATCGAACTTTATATTCCCGTTCGTCAGGGGGCGCTAGGTGTCTCATGTGCATGCGCAGCGCATAAACAAAATGGCGACTGGACTTACGGATGTACAACCAAAGAGCAATGTGCTGTTGTGCGTTTTTTTTATTTGTGTGGGCAAAAGGACTGCCTGCAAAGGACATTCATAAGGAAATGCTTCCTGTTTATGATGACAAATGTTTGCCCCGTAAAGCGATGCATAGCTGGGTTGAAAAATTTCCTCAAGGTCGTAAAATTGTTGATGACATAGGAGCAAGATTACGCCATCAGCAGGGAAGGTTATGCTGACAGTGTTGTGGAATTGTCAAGAAGTGCTTTTAACCAATTTCAAGAAGAAATGTGACAATGTGAATTCTGAATCGTACTGTGAAGTTCTATCGATGCTTCATGATGCAAATCGAAGAAAACGTCCAGGAATGCTGACTAGAGGAGTGTTGTCCTTCATGACAATGCCAGACCACATACGGCTCGATTAACGCAGGAGAAAATTAACCAACAAAGGTGGGAAGTTCTGGAACATCGACCTTACAGCCCCTTGCAATTTCCACCTTTTTTGGTCCACTGAAAACCCGTCTTGGCGTCAGACATTTCGCGAATGACACCGAAGTTGAATGTGAAGTGAAAACGTGGTTAGAAAACAGAGTACTCAGTTCTATGCAGCCGCTTTAGGAGGACTGATAAAACGATGGGGTAAGTTCATCAATTTTGGTGGAAATTATGTTGAAAATAAACTGGCTTCAAGTTGTTATTATATTTAGTTAGTTTTCTACAGCCATTTGTGCCTTACTTATTGACTTCCCCTAATGCTATGTTGCATGAACGCCACAGAGGGTGAATACAAAACTTGGAACGACAATATTTTCAAAAAACCCCACAGTAATTAAAATACACTCTGTACTATAATGTAAATTTCCATTCATAGAGCATTGAAACCGGTGAAGATACCACGAAACAATACAAATAACACGATGACCCTAGTATGGCGATATATCACCCTTCTACCGAAATAGGGGGTCATAGCTGGTGATATATTATCCATTGGCAGTTAATCAGTTCAGTCTGTATCCATTTCTCAAAGGCTGTATAAGATTTTGTTCAGACGGTTCCGAAGTGCTTATCTATACACATGTTTGCTGTTGTGTTATTCACTTGCTTTGGAATCATGCGTCGTCCACACGCGTGCCACTACTTCTAGTAGCATTGGACTGATTTTTGTATGTGTTTATTAGCTTTCCCTGTTACAAGTGTCCCTTGTCATCAGGCGAACCCACTCTGACTTCTGAGGTATTTGTAATTTACGTCTGCAAATAAAAGGCGAGAAGTCGAGATTTTAGCTCAACTGAAACATCTGATGACTGTGGAAAATGTGGTTTCTAAGGAGAATGCAAAGGGTACCATGAACAAAAAAAAAAAAACCAACAAACAAAGACCACGTGCTATAAGAAACAAATGAAATTCGTAAACTGATTAGAGAAATTAGACGTAAACGGTCAAAATTTTTTGGTCAATGTTATGAGATGAAAGAAAATGGAGAACTTGTTGACAACAGGCAAGATCGAGGGGAAGAGAACAAGGAGAAGACAGGGAAGTAAATACCTGGATGGCTTGGCCACCTAGTGTGGTCGAGATAAGAACACTGAGCTAATCCACGACTTTTGTGATCGAGTCAAATGACGAATCATGACCGCCCATGCTTATCGGCAAGGCACATGATGAAAGGATGAATGGATTGATCGGGGTAGGGGTTGAACCCGCTACCTCCCAATCAGCTATCGGAAGTTTAAGAGCAAGCACTCTCTATCCCTTTCGGTCATACTTACCGCCGAACTTTCCTATAATATTTAAGTTCACATTGGTATGTTGCCTTGGGGAATAAATGTTCGCAGAAAGTGTACTCGAATATGTTTGTTGGTGTTGTGCCGTGGGCTCCTAAATCTGTTTAACCTCTCCATTGCTCTTCCAGCTCATGTCTGGCTTCTTTCCTGTTATTAAGCGCTGAAGAATAATATATCACCAAAAGTGACATTCCATTTAGACAGAAGGACAATAAATCGCAATAGTGGGGTCATCGTGTCATTTGATTTGTTTCGTGGTATTTCAATGCTCAGTGTGAGAAAGTTAAATCATAATACTTATTTATCATGTTTAGTCCAAACCTACTTTTCGTTTGGCACTGAGTGAGTGTGTGTGTGTGTGTGTGTGTGTGTGTGTGTGTGTGTGTGCGTGCGTGCGTGCGTGCGTGCGTGTGTGTGTGTGTGTTCTGATGAAGGTCATTTGCCGCGACGACCTGTGTTTTTCCGTGATTGTGTTCTGTAAAGATGCACTTGTTCCCTGGCAAAGGGGTTAACGACTTTCTCCGTAATCCCGTATATCCACGTAGGGGAACACTACTGCGCTAGATTCGGCAGCGGATAGCGTCGCGTTGGTTACTTACGGGGGTATGTGAGCCGGTCGCTCAAAAAGCAATGGCAAGCTACTGAGCGTAATCTTGCCAAGACATCAATAACAGCGGTAAAATGCTGGTGTTGACAGCGATGTCCTGTAAATAGGATATGTGAAAAACAGATGCATTTCTTTGTGTTAAGGTATATTATTTAGATTTACACAACCGGCTCTGTGGCTAAGGGGTTGCAAGCGCAATTCGTAATCCCATATACTGCCTTCAAAACACAGCTGCGGGCGATGTAGCAGCAGACCGCCTTGCGTTGGTTTTCATACAATGGTATGAGTTCCGGTTCAGAAAGCAATGACAAATTCCTGAACAGAATCTTGCCAAGAAATCACGAATAGTCACATAATGCTGGGGTTGATTGCGACGTCCTGTAAACGATATGCAACTAAATGGTTTTAACATTTCCACCGCTTTACCAGGTCCACTAATTGTATTCAAACTTTAAATATGGATGTAACACGGTAGACCCGATGCTCCTTAAGCCGTGTGCAAAGGCCCTTTACTTACTTTTGCTGACCATACACGATTGTAAAAAAATGGGTCTAAAACGCAAAGGATCGGCTTCATTTACAATGGGTTTATCCCACATGGCAACACAATGTTTCAGCTTTCTCACATGCCTGTGCCAACTTTGGGCTCAATATCAACTTGGAGAAGACTGTAGTTATGTACCAGCCAGCCCCAGGGATTAATCAAACTGTGCCGAATATCAAAGTGAATGGTCATAGACTAAGTGCTGTGGACAAATTCGCCTCTCTCGGCAGCACTGTGTCACAAGCTGCCACAATTGATGACGAGGTGAATGCAAGAATCTCCAAGACCAGCGCGACCTTTGGCAGACTATACAAGAATAGTTTAGTTTAGTTTAGTCAACGGATCAACATCCTGGCACACGGGTGTAACCCATAAGTGCTC
Organism: Cepaea hortensis; assembly: GCA_963921405.1. Taxonomy (NCBI): domain Eukaryota; kingdom Metazoa; phylum Mollusca; class Gastropoda; order Stylommatophora; family Helicidae; genus Cepaea; species Cepaea hortensis. The sequence continues at coordinate 29,819,835 of OY992879.1, read as the reverse complement.
CGTTCTACTCATAACTCAAATCAGAGTCCGGAGAATCTCAGCTCAGTGCATGAACTCCGTAGCACCAGCGAGGATCCTGCAATACTTTGGGTAGATTTTTAACTCAAAATTTGCCCGGGCAGCGCCGTTAGGCTACTCCTTTTCGATTTCCAACTGCCAAGGGATTTGTTACGTGCGTAACAATACACACGGGCGTCCGATCTCACTACCCAGAGACCAGGGGCAATTTTATTACTAGAAGTCCACGAGAAAAAATCCCGGTCCTGACCGAGGCTTGAACCCGGGACTTCCAGTACTCGAGTCGGACACCATACTTCGAGACCACTCAGCCCCCTTATATAAGATGAAATATTCCTCATCGCTGGTCTCCCTGGCCTCGCAGTTAACGTCTTTCTCCATAATCCCGTATACTCTCGTGATTAACGTAACCTGCGAGAGAATCGATAGCGGCCCTCGCCGTGTTGGTAAATTAGGGGGTATGTGAGCCGGTCGCTCAGAAAGCAATGGCAAACTATTGAGTGTACTCTTGCTTAGTACATTAGCAGCAGCTCAAAACTACTGATGTTGACTGCAACGTCCTGTAAGGGATGTGCAAAATACAAGAAATACTCCTCATCCTTGGACTAGTCATAAATGTTCTTGATTATTCCATAGCTTCAATTAAAATGTGAAATAAAGAGGGTGGCTACGAACAGATAAAGCTAGGAGTACGACAGGGGTGTCTTGTCACCAGATCGCTTCTCTCTATCTAGCGAAGTAATAATGAGAGAGATCAAATAGATGCCAGGAATACTAGTTGGAGGTTATAATATAAATAATATACGCTATGCAGATGACACAGTATTGGTGGCGGATAAATCAACAGACCTACAAACATTGTTGGACTCTGTAGTAACAGAGAGTGTAAGGAAAAGACTCTCCTTGAATATCAAGACAACAGTAACAATGGTGATATCAAAGAAAATAGTGACACCAAAATGTGACATAGAAATAGAAGGGAAAATCCTTAACCAAGTGGATAATTTTAGATACCTAGTGGCATTTATAATATCAGATGGAAGATGTACAACAGAGATTAAGAGCAGAATAGGGCAGGCAAAAGTCGCATTTCAGAAAATGAAGAGTGTCTTATGCAGTAAGTCACTGTCACTAAATGTAAGAAAGAGAGTGCTGAAATGCCATGTAGAACCAGTTTTGCTGTATGGCAGTGAATCTTGGAATGTAAAAGAACAAATTACGAAGACACGTTAAATAATGTCAGGGAGACAGATGAACTTATTGTGATGGGTGATTTTAACGGCAGGTTTAGTGAATTACATATCCTTTGCAGGACGTAGCAGTCAACCCCAGTATTTCTTTGGCTGTTCATGATTCCTGGGCAGGTTTACTTCAGAAGTTTGCCATTGCTTTCTGAACGTCAGGTACTCATACCATTTTATAAAAAAAAACCACGCAAGGCGGTCTGCTGCCGAATCGCCCACAGTTGTGTTTCGAACGCGGTATGCGGTATTACGAACTGCGTTCGTAACCCCTACGCCACGGAGACGGTGAAGGTAAAGGTTAAAAAATGGGGTTTAAAGGTGAGAGGTTCGACTTCATTGCACCGGGTTTTATTCCATAAGGTAAGGTTCTCTTTTCCACAGAGGCGTCTGCTGGAAGCGTCGCACAGAGCACGAACTCCGTAAATTCAAGGTTGTAGGTGTATTGATGTAAATATATGGAATCTTACCTCTGACAACAACTCCCAGCAACTTGAGGATATTGTCGTGATCAAATGCGGACATGATTTCCACTTCTCTCTCGAAGTCTTGTCGAGTCTGCAAGGACAACATTCGTGTATACCAGTCATATCAAGATAGAAATCTTCCACAAGGTGTAGATGTTCCCATGAGTCAGCGATGGAAAGATGGCGTATTGCAAACAGTCAGCAATGAGAAGATGGTGTATGCACAACCGACCACTAAACGGCTTGGTTTCAATTGTTGAGTGCGAGGTTTGGTGTCAATTGTTGAGTGAGATTTGGTTTCAGTTGTTGAGAGAGAGAGAGAGAGAGAGAGAGAGAGAGAGAGAGAGAGAGAGAGAGAGAGAGAGAGAGAGAGAGAGAGAGAGAGAGAGAGAGAGGGAGGGAGGGAGGGAGGTTTCAGTTGCTGAATGAGTGGTTTGGCTTCAATTATACTATATGAATAATTGATTCCTCTCAGTGAGGAGGGCTGCCTTCAACGCGGTATTCAAGTAGGTCCTTCCAAAGAAGCTTTCTCCCATCATTAAGTCATTCTTGTACTCCGTTTCGATGATGCTTATTCCCCGTTAACATCATAAGTTAGTTGCTCATCCTTTACAGGACGTCGTAGTGAACCCCATCATAGTTAGTTAGTTAGTCGACAGATCATCCTCATTGCACATCGAACCATTCAGTCCATAAGTGCTCGGATCCCCTCCTCAGCAAATCCCGCAGCGTGTAGCGGCTAACGACGCCAGTTCTGTGTTGGTTTATCAATCTTCTTTGGCCACCCCTCTTTTAATTTGCTGCTCTAGCAGTCTGGCCATTTTTGTAGATTCACAGTCATCACTTGGTTCTCGCAAAAGTCTCACTTCTCGTAGAGCATTCAGAATGGCAGCCTGGTCCATGGCGCGTCCGCCCTCCACATTAGCCCCCCCCCCCTGCGAGCTTGTCAGCCCGCTCATTTCCTTGTACTCCCGCATGCCCTGGCACAAAGATGAAACTAATCTTTGCCAGCCGAGACCGCTCCAGAGGCAGCAACCATTCTCTTCAGATCGACCCCTCCTCTATCCTCTTGATCATGTTCATTGAGTCGCTAAGGAAACAAGCCCTAGTGAATGTCTGTGTCTCGAGCCACGTTATAGCTTTACTTACTGCCATGACTTCCATGGTCAGGCTACTTGTGGTTTCAGTGAAAGCACCAGAGTCCTTCTTCACAATTCTCCCTCCGGCCCGAGCTGTAAAGGCCCATGAGCTTCTCACATGTCGGACGACCAACCCATCTGTGTAGATGACCGCGTCACTGTCTAGCGAATTCTCGAAAATCAACGCTTGTACTTCAGCCTCCACAGCAGCCGGATTTTCTTGTCTGCCTTTCCTATCTAGTTGGATGCAAACTGAAAAGGATGTGCAGAAGTCTGTTGGCACTTGCACCCACTCCTCGCCAGGTTCTAAGTCCTCAAGTGAACACATCTGTTGAGGAATGTCTTCGGCTTGACCCATCCACGACCGCCCTCTTTTTAACCTGCTGCCCTTCACCTTCCTAATTTCACTATGCAGTGGATGTTGTGTGTTTGCGTTAACTCCGAGGTAGGCGCGTGCCCTGCAAACTTGTATTCTCTCTTCAATGGTTGGAAAATCAAGAAGGTAGCGCATCGCCCTACATGCTGTATCTCTTGTACATCCAAGAATAATGCGCATAGCTTCATTCTGTATCCTTTCCATCCTTTCTATCTGCTTATGGCTGAGAGTCAGGATTGCCATTGCATACTCCAAAACAGACATGACCAGCCCCTCGTACAGAAGACATAGATGGCGCTGCTCACAGTTTGCTGCCGCCATCACACGCATCGCAGCCAAACCCCGCTTGGCCTTTGTTATCACCTGGTCTATGTGCACATTATAAGCAAGGCTTCGATCAAACCGTATCCCTAGGTAATTCATTGCCTGCGTTCTTTCCACCGTCTCTGAACACAGTATTACAATTGGTGTTGGAGTGTTGACAATATGATTATTCAACGAGAACCAAGTCACTGTTGCCTTTGTTGGGTTGACCATTGCCCCAGCTTCATCACACCAAGTACTTATGCGATTGAGTTCGGTTTGTAGTTCCACAGCAACCTGCTCTCTATCCTTACCCTGACGATACACTAAAACATCATCGGCATATGACAATGTCCTGCCAGGTCTAGTGATCTGCTCACTGGTGATTCTCACTGTGTAGGCGTTGAACAGTACCGGAGATAATGGTGATCTCTGTGGTAGGCCAGGATATATTGTTGTTGGTTCCGAAGTCCAACTGCCTTATCTAAAAACTACTTTCCGTTGGAAAAGGGCTGCAGCGATCCAACTAAGGAGGAATGGACTTACTTTTAGTTCAAGAAGCTGAAACATTAAAAAATCCAATGGTATTCTGTTGTATTCGTCCTCAAGATCAATCGCTGCAGCAACGGTTTCAATGCCTGAGTGGAAACCTTCATAGACCCCATCATTTGAGTATCTATATGATTTCTTGGCAAGTTTACGTTAAGTAGTTTCTGAACGTTAACATGTAAATCCTACTAAATGAAGATTTCTCTCACCAACAAGGCAATAAGGTATATTCTATCAATGAGACTGTCTCTCGCGAACATGTCGTTCATGTTCTCTTAATGAAGCTGTCTCCCGCCGTCACGACATTCAAGCACAATGCGGCTTTGTTTCACCAACAGGACATTCAGGTATGTCCTCCCAGCAAGGCTTTCTCCAGTCAGCGCCGCATTCAAGCACACCTTGACCATTTCGTCTGTTTCTCTTGAACAACGTATTCAGGTATTTCCTCTCAATGAGACTTTCTCCGTTATAACGACATGTAACCTCGTCCGGCTTAATGAAGGTGTTTTCCCACCACTGAACACGGGATTAAAATATGTCATACGCTTACTACAGTAGCTCAGACTCCCGTATAGTCATGACCTATTACATGGACTCCCAGCTAAATTGCCGTACCAACACTTTCAGTTTGCTAAACTGTCGAATCAACATTTTCATTTTGTTGAACTGTCGTACTAATACTTTCAGTATGCTAAATTGTCGTATCAACATTTTAAGTTAGCTAAACTCCCTTATCAACACTTTCCTTTTGCTAAACTGTCGTACTAATACTTTTAGTTTGCTAAACTGTTGCACCAACACTTTCAGTTTGCTAAACTGTCGTACCAACACTTTCAGTTTTCTAAACTGTCGTACCAACACTTTCAGTTTTCTAAACTGTCGTACCAACACTTTCAGTTAGCTAAACTATCGTACCAACACTTTCAGTTTGCTAAACTGTCATACCAACACTTTCAGTTAGCTAAACTGTCGTAGCAACACTTTCAGTTAGCTAAACTGTCATACCAACACTTTCAGTTTGCAACCAATCCAGCTCGCGCAATGCGTTGACGTCATTCGTCTATAATAACTTGAGTTGCATCAAGAACCGACATCACAGCACTACTGACATTTCCATGCGTAATCAGTCCTCATCTCCTCATCTCATCTCATCCTCATCTCCAAGAGCCATTATTCAATTGTATGTGTGGAACATTAGCCACAAACCCCCTTCTAACATTATGCTGTTAATACCAGTAATGTGAAACAATACAACGATTGTCTGAGATAGAAAGATACTATTTGAATATTGACATTCTTCATTGCCCATGAGATTCATCGCCTTCTATAAAGGGACGACATCTTTATGATTTCTAGATTATTCCTAATCTTACTGTCTAAGCTCATGATGGATTGGCAAACACTACGTTCACAAACTTGTTAGAAAACATAGCAGAACATTTTCATCATTATCAACAGCCTTCTTCTATCCGTTGAGTTTCTCAATCGTTCTGCAGTTTGCCATTGCTTGTTTATATTTCTATTCGGACTTTGTTGCTCCGCTTTTATCAAACCTGAAAACTGTAAGTGAGGGATCGAACGAACGAACGAATTTTATTTTTAGAATGTCACAAATTGGGCATGCAGGTCTGTCTTGCATTCGGCTGTTCCAATTACTTATCTTTCGTACATCGATTATCTATTGTGCGTGTTACATTGACGTAGAAAGAACATTGTCAAATGAATGCTGTGAACATAAAACTATGCATATTACCATGTTATGGGACAAGCAGGCAAGCACGCACACACATAGATACGTTAATAAACACATACGTACATACTTACATACACACATGCATCCATACATACATCTTTTACACAAACTCGCACAGTTATGCACCTACTCAATAACTCTCAAAAAACACACTTCCTCGTATTCATATATACCCAATCAAAAACGCAAACACACTAATAAACATTTATCGTACAATCATTATTTCTCTCTTTCTCTTCGGTCGTCTCTCTCTCTCTCTCTCTCTCTCTCTCTCTCTCTCTCTCTCTCTCTCTCTCTCTCGCTCGCTCGCTCGCTCGCTCTCTCTCAGCCACATATATTCATTAATTCATAAACCAAAGTACATATACACATATACATCACACACAAATAATATACACATTACACACATAAAAAGGCAGACACACATACACACACTCACATACACGCAAGCAAGCATGCATACAGGGGGGAAATGCCAGCAAACGAGGTCACGCTATTGTCAACATACAACGTCACAACATGCACTTCGAAGACTCGGGACGCAAACTGTTAGTGATCATCATCATCATCATCATCATCATCATCATCATCATCATCATCATCATCATCATCATCATCATCATCATCATTATCATCGTCATCATCATTATCATCGTCGTCGTCGCGGGCTGTTATGTATCGCCATCTTACACGATCACCAGAGTCATGGAATCTATGTATTGACGAAACATGATTTTCTAGGCAAATGTAGAGAAGGTAGTTTGCCATTGGTTTCCTTCTTAGATGTGACCATACTGGTCGATAACAGTAGCCAATGTCTCCGCCCCCCCACCCCCCCCCCCTCCAAAAAAAAAGAGATCTCTGTCTACTGTCGTGAAGCTGGAGACCATAACCTACAACTATCTTTCAGCTGCTCTTTAACTTCATCCACCACCTTCACCCATGGTTTCACGTAATCCTGGTGGAAGGGATAAACGAGTACTCCACCGATAAGAAGGGTGTTCGTAGGCTAGTGGAGGGAAGGAGGCATTTTACTTATCCGTTGTTAGGGCACATCTATCCTGCCATCCTTGGGGATCCACTACCGTCAACTTTCACTGCGGAGACGCCACTGGATGATGATGTGATCTAAATGCATGCACACAAACGGTTTGTAGAAACACACGTTCATCAGCTACTAATCCCATACAAACACAGGTTTGTACAAACACACGTTCATCAGCAACTAATCCCATACAAATAAAGGTTTGTATAAACAGACATTCATCAGCTAATTATCTCATTCCAACAAAGGTGTATACATACACACGTTCATCAGCAACTAATCTCATACAAACAAAGGTTTGTACAAACACACATTCATCAGGAACTAATCCCATACAAAAAAAGGGTTAACACAAACACACATTCATCAGCAAGTAATTCCATACAAACAAATGTTTGTATAAACACACGTTCATCAGCAACTAATCCCATACAAACAATGTTTTGTACAACACACATTCATCAGCAACTAATCCCATACAAACAAAGGATTTCACAAACACACATTCATCAGGAACTAATTCCATACAAAGAAAGGTTTGCATAAACACACATTCATCAGGAACTAATCCCATACAAACAAAACTTTGTACAAACACACATTCATCAGGAACTAAACCCATACATACAAAGGTTTGTACAAAGACACATTCATCAGGAACTAAACCCATACATACAAAGGTTTGTACAAAGACACATTCATCAGGAACTAAACCCATACATACAAAGGTTTGTACAAACACACACTCATCAGGAACTAATCCCATATATACAAAGGTTTGTACAAACACACTTTCATCAGCAATTAATCCCAAACACACAAAAGGCTAACTCACCTCGGGCGTAGTCCCATCCCTAAGCACTTTGACAGCCACTTGTCTGTGTGTTGCGTTGTCTGGGTTGAGCAGATTTCCTGTGCGGGGAAGGGTGCATACTGATTAACATCATTCTTCTAAATAATGTGTTTGTAGTTGTTTCTGTTGATGTTGGTATTGTTTTTGCTGTTGTTTTTTGGCACTAGTATGTTTTGTCAAGTGAGAACACTGTAACAAACTAAACATAAAACTTAACATATATGAATATCTTCTTCTTCTTCTGCGTTCGTCCGGAACGTTGTTTTAGACGTAATTGATTTGTGCCTGTTTACATGGGAGCAGCGATATTTGCTCCTTTCGCCATCACATCTGACTTCTTCATGCATTTATTGACCGGGTTAACCTTCGCAGGACACAAGAATATGAAAAGTGAGAACTACGAATAAGTTAAAGATAGTTGCAATCATTTACAGGACGTCGTAGTCAACCTCAGCATTTGTTGGCAAACTTACGTTCAGTAGTTTGCCATATATTTCTGAACGACCGGTTTTCATACCTTTGTATGGGAAACCAACGCAAAAATATACTATATAGTTTGCAAGTTAGAGCAGAGAGCAAAGTGATGAGAAAAGGGCAGCCCATAGAAACCCAAAATAATATATGAGATGAAATCCTTACAAGACCAGTGCGCAGCTATTTAATAACACCAGAGGAAAGTGCGAAATAACGAAATGTTTAAACATATCCCTGACAACAATAGTTGGTGAAAAGATGCGGGGGAAATGCCTCTCAATATCAAAAGGAAGCAGACGGAATTTGGATGTTGGCACAAGAAAGGGACAAAGGAAACAAGAAAATACAAATAGATGGAAAGGTTACTATGGAGAAGCTCAAGTTGACAGTAGTTTTCTATCAATTTATTCTTAGTTCCATCTGAAGGCGTGGGAATGAGGAGGGGGGGGGGAGGAGGAGGAGGAGGAGGAGGAGGAGGAGGAGGAGAAGAGGAGGAGGAGCAAAGGGGAGAAGAAGAAGAAGAAGACGAAGAAGAAGAAGAAGAAGAAGAAGAAGAAGAAGAAGAAGAAGAAGAAGAAGAAGAAGAAGAAGAAGAAGAAGAAGAAGAAGAACAAGAAGAAGAAGAAGAAGAACAAGAAGAAGAAGAAGAAGAAGAAAAGAACAAGAAGAAGAAGAACAAGAAGAACAAGAACAAGAACAAGAAGAACAAGAAGATTAAAGAAGGAGACACCGAAGAAGAGTGAACAAGAAGGTCACCGATTAGTTTATTATCTCCAAACAACAACAAATGTTCAAATAACTACAATTAATGAACAGAAGCTTTCGAATCAAGACGCAAGAACACGAATGGAAGAACACGGGCACAACACAAATAAATTTGATTTATTTGGTTGTTTCGGGATTTGGTATTTAAATATTGATCACAACCCACCACTGGCAACGCTGATCGTATTCTGGTATACCTAAGGCCTATCCACGTCAATGTGGAAGTACTAGACTCGAGTTTCGCTCTCGTTTGAGCTCGTCAGTAGTGCATATCCTTGACCAGACCCGGAAACAAACCCCGGATCACAGGCGTGTGAAGCGTGTGTGTAACCACTAGACCACGCGGCATACGCTGGACACATTCAAAATTCATTAGTAACTTTAAATACAGCTAAAGTTTCAGCAATAATATTATTCATTTATTCACTTAATATGATATAAAAGCCTGCAGTATGCCCTGACGAGATGCTGCGAAATATGCCAGGCCACACATTGTGTGTGTCTTCTGGGTGTACACACAAATAAACTCTTAATTGGAGTACATTGAAACACAAGTGAAATTCAGGTCCGCATGGTCGAATAGATAAGAATGCGTGTTCTTAAACATCCGTTCTGCTGATGCCGAGGTAAGCGGTTCAACCCCTACACCGGACAGCTGGACTAAAATGTTGACCTGCCGTTCTTGACTTGGGGACGTAAATTACAAGTACCTGCGAAGTCGGAGTAGGTTCGCCTGCTGGCGAGGGACACTGCTAATAGGGAAAGCTAATCCACGCGCAAAACTCAGTCCATCACTACCATAAATAGAGTGTATGAACTACGCTTGAGTTCAAAGCGAGCGAGCGAAAAAAATATATTGCAGATAAATACATACAAGACAAAACAATGTTTCCCCGTAGTTAATGTGTATAACAAAGACACAAATAATCATCATCATGTGCCGTGCCGATAAGCCCGGGCGGTCATGTTTCACCATCTTACAAATTCGTGGATCAGCTCAGTGTTCTTGTCCCGACCATACCATGTGGGCAAGCCATCTAGATATTTACTTCTCCACCTTCTACTTGTTTTTTCTCCTCTCAATCTTGCTAGGTGTCACCAAGTTCTCTTGTATGACTTAGTTACTGTGTTTTTTTTTTCTTCTGTCTGTCTGTCCGTGGTATATTTTGCATTTTGTTCAGACACAACATTGCCACTGCCATTAGATGTTTGTTTTAGCTTATCTGGTCATTGTTCACGTTTTACATCCATATAAAAGTACAGATTCTATGTAACACTGCAACACACTTATTCTAGTTGCAATTGACATTTTTTTTATTGGTCAGTATGTTTTCCATTTGGCATAGCGATTCTTGTTGTAATCTTTTCATGGCAACTACCATCAAATGTTATGACTGTTCTGAGATAGTTGTTCGAGTTCACTTGTTTAAGAATATTCTCATGTACTTGTTTGTAACATTGTGGTATTTCTTTCTCCCTAGTGACGACCATAATCTGTGTCTTCTTACACTTTAACTCTAACGCTAGATAACAATAGAGTGCACGCGTGAAGTACTGTGTGAATGTTGTGTTGAATATTTCAGCTTGAACGATTTATCTTACTGCTTTAGTTTACGTTGTCTGACTTCTGCAGTATGTAAATGACGAGATGCAACGAACTATCCCAGTCAGTAAATCGTGCAAACTATTGTTTGTGGCTTCGTTATTCAGATGTATACAAGTAACAATGATAAAAACAACAATAACACCAATGGAATGCGAGCAGAGAAGGAGGCAGAACAAACACTGGGTTAAGTCATGTAAACAACATGCAAAAACAAGAAAGAGGAGTAGCACGGATGTGATAACAGGTTACGGCAGAAATGGATCAAAGCTGAGCGAGAACACATAGTGAATGTATGTCACGGGTTCTGTAAGCGAATATGGGGAACAGGCAAATCGTCAATGGAATGAATAGAAACTATATATACTGTCTCATTACCCCAAAATATAGGAGATAGTCTATGTGGAGACAGGAGATAGTCTATGTGGAGACAGGAGATAGTCTATGTGGAGACAGGAGATAGTCTATGTGGAGACAGGAGATAGTCTATGTGGAGACAGGAGATAGTCTATGTGGAGACAGGAGATAGTCTATGTGGAGACAGGAGATAGTCTATGTAGAGGCTGGAGATAGTCTGTATGGAGACGTGGTTAAGCCTCCTACATTGAGCTCCGAAAGTCGTGGGTTCGATTCCAGACAACGTCGTTCGGCTCACGAGATCAGTTTTCTCGTCTGGGTCGTCGCTGGAGCAACGGAGTTCGTGTTTTGTGCGACGCTTTCGGCAGGTCTCCCTGCAGAAAGAGACCGAGCCATATGTGATACATCCCGGTTCAATGAAGTCACCCGCGTGCCTTTTGAACCTTCTTTGTTTAATCAAAAATAGGCGCGACGTGGAATTATGCACCAATTACAAAATAGTTGATAAGTAACGCAAGCAAAATGTTATTTAAACTAATCACCAGAAGACTTGATGGGAAATAAATATAAGAAATAATAAAAATAGAACAAGCTCGTTTTACCCCTATGCTCCTAATGTCAGACTTGGACAATATCGAAATCATACATATGCAAAGTCAACGAGATGAGATGAGATGAGAGATGCCTGAGAAGATGTGCGTACAATATAATCCGAGACCGAGTAATAAATGTGGGATCAACATTTTGTGTCACATATATTGAAAGGCACAATATAAATATATATATAACTGTGTGTGTATGTGTTGTATATGCTTACTTGTGTGTTTCCGATATTCGACACAAATATATAATCTAAGAGCCTAAACAGGAGCAAGCAACTAGACAAACAAACCGAGCGGGTCACAGATATGTGGGTATTCAGAAACCTCAACTATATTTCACAAGAAGAAACTCAAATATAGAAGCCATTAGCAATTTGGTAATGAAACTGGGGTAGACGAGAGACAAAGAAAAGAAACTATTCACATTTTCCCGGCGTATTAAAATCTAATGCCAGTCTTATACAAGTGGTAAAACATTAAATGGATGCTTTTCTACGGCCGGGCTCTAACGAAACTGATAGCGAGCTGAGCTGGTAATGTCATGATTAACATTTATTCATTGTATTTTTAAGGTTTACTGCAGTTCCTCTTATTCGAGTGTCAATCATCGCCTCTTCCCCTGAACTGTTACCAACTGTTTCCCACTACATCTTTGTAGTCTGACCAGTTTTTGTTGATTTTTACAGTCCGTTTTTCTTGTACATTTTATACAGATAAATAGAGTTTCTATTGATATTTTCATATAGTGTTTTCCATATAATTGTGTCGGTTTGTGTTTGTGTTTGTTTTTATTTTCTGCTGACGAAGGCTTTAAACGCAACGTCCATTTCGTTACTTGTGATCGTGTTCTAATAAAGCTTATGGTTTACTTCTCGTTGTTTTGGTGAAAATGTCATGGCGATGGCATGGGCATGGTCGGGTGCGGGTTCCATGCCTTGGCTGATCGCTTGTCAAAATGAGAGAGAGAGAGAGAGAGAGAGAGAGAGAGAGAGAGAGAGAGAGAGAGAGAGAGAGAGAGAGAGATTGTCAAAATGCGAGATAGATTGTCAAAATGAGAGAACGTACGGACTTTATTTATGGAGAGAGAGAGAGAGAGAGAGAGAGAGAGAGAGAGAGAGAGAGAGAGAGAGAGAGAGAGAGAGAGAGAGTCGAAATGAGAGAATAAGAGAGAGATTGTCACAATGAGAGAGATTGAGATAGATAGAGATAGAGAACGAACGAACGAACTTTATTTTAAAAGGGTAACAAATTGGGCACGCAGGCCCGTCTTACATTCGGCCCTTTCGATCACTCATCTTTCATTCATCAAATGTGCATGTTACATTTACATAGGGAAAAAAAACATTGTCAAATTGATTTTGTAAGCATAAACAACGCATATTACCCATGGTACATTCACATGGGAAAAAAAACATTGTCAAATTAAAGTTTTAAACATAAACAGTGCATATTGCAATGTTGTGAGACACATCCCCCATCCACCCTCACACCCCGCAGTCACCCACACATCCCTCAGCCACTCACACATTCCCGACCCACCACACCCCCACTTGGTTCTCGTTGAATAATCATATTGTCAACAATCCAACACCAACTGTAACGCTGTGTTCAGAGACGGTGGAAAGAACGCAGGCAATGAATTACCTGGGGATACGGTTTGATCGAAGCCTTGCTTATAATGTGCACATAGACCAGGTGATAACAAAGGCCAATCGGGGTTTGGCTGCGATGCGGGTGATGGCGGCAGCAAACTGTGAGCAGCGCCATCTATGTCTTCTGTACGAGGGGCTGGTCATGTCTGTTTTGGAGTATACAATGGCAATCCTGACTCTCAGCCATAAGCAGATAGAAAGGATGGAAAGGATACAGAATGAAGCTATGCGCATTGTTCTTGGATGTACAAGAGATACAGCATGTAGGGCGATGCGCTACCTTCTTGATTTTCCAGCCATTGAAGAGAGAATACAAGTTTGCAGGGCACGCGCCTACCTCAGAATTAACGCAAACACACAACATCCACTGCATAGTGAAATTAGGAAGGTGAAGGGCAGCAGGTTAAAAAGAGGACGGTCGTGGATGGGTCAAGCCGAAGACATTCTTCAACAGGTGTGTTCACTTGAGGACTTAGAACCTGGCGAGGAGTGGGTGCAAGTGCCAACACACTTCTGCACATCCTTTTCAGTTTGCATCCAACTAGATAGAAAATGCAGACAAGAAAATCCGGCTGCTGTTGAGGCTGAAGTACAACAGTGCTTTCACTGAAACCACAAGTAGCCTGACCATGGAAGTCATGGCAGTAAGTAAAGCAATAACATGGCTCGAGACACAGACATTCACTAGGGCTTGTTTCCTTAGCGACTCAATGAACATGATCAAGAGGATAGAGGAGGGGTCGATCCGAAGAGAATGGTTGCTGCCTCTGAAGCGGTCTCGGCTGGCAAAGATTAGTTTCATCTTCGTGCCAGGGCATGCGGGAGTACAAGGAAATGAGCGGGCTGACAAGCTCGCAGGTGAGGCTACTGTGGAGGGCGGACGCGCCATGGACCAGGCTGACATTCTGAATGCTCTACGAGAAGTGAGACTTTTGCGAGAACCAAGTGATGACTGTGAATCTACAACAATGGCCAGACTGCGAGAGCAGCAAATTAAAAGAGGGGTGGCCAAACAAGAACACTACGCAGGAAGCCAAAGAAGATTGATAAACCAACATAGAACTGGCGTCGTTAGCCGCTACACGCTGCGGGATTTGCTGAGGAGGGGATCCGAGCACTTATGGATTGAATGGTTCGATGTGCAACGAGGATGATCTGTCGACTAACTAACTAACTAACTAACCCCCACCCACACATACCTCCACGCACTCACACAGACTCAGGCAAACATACATGCCGCCACCCACCCACCGAACCCCCACCCACACACATTTCCCCACCCACACATACATCCCCCACCCATCCCATAACCGACACGCATACACTCACCCACATATTCTCCACCACCCACCCACACACCCGCAACCACCCAGCAAAACACACATCACTAAACCACACACACATACCCATAAACCTGCTTAATTCGTTGCGACGGATCTAGCCAGGAGGCCTTAATTCATCAGACTTAAGTATGCCCTTGCCCTACACCAAAAGGTAGTTATAGACAGTAACAACAGTTTCAGTAACAATTATGAAACTATCTTGTGAATATCTTACTCTCCGGTGTCGGACATTCATTCCGTATAGAAATTGACTCCCTTTCACCATGGACTCTTACAGACGATTGCAACGAAAAAGAACAAACTCCACGAACATAACAGTTAAAGATCTACAAACACACCCAATTATCCTTCAAGAAAAATCGATCTACCTTCCAGAAAAATTGATCATCTTTCCAGAAAAATCGATCTTCCTTCCAGAAGAATCGAACATCCTTCCAGAAAAATCGATTTTCCTTCCAGAAAAATCGATCATCTGTCCAGAAATCAAGCATCCCTCCAGAAAAATCGATCATCCTTCCAGAAAAATCGATCATACTTTTTGAAAAACAAATCGACCATACCTCTAAAGACCTGTCCAAAAGCACCTTCCCCAACCACTTCCTCCAGCTTCAGATGCTCGCAGGACACCTCGGGGAAATTATGGCGTCTTGTCAAGACACTGTTCTGACAAAAGTAGGTCGGGTTGTTCTTGATGTAGTTCATGCGGTCAAGGAGAATAACTCCATCGTTGTGCCTTGGGGATGACAAAAGTGAGTTGAAGCAGATTATAAACAAGAGGAAAAGGTTGGCCACCTATTCCACCTTGCTTTAGGAATACAACATGTGATAGCGCTATCACATCACAGACCTGTAGTAAATACTACTTTGGGATTTTTATAATTATTATAAAATGCGAACATGAAGAACATCTTATGCAATATATCCTTGTCACTGGCGGTTAGAAAAAGAATTAGTGCATGTTAAACAGTACCAGTTCTTAAATATGTGTGTGAATCCAGAGAAATTAGTTAGCAAACATAAAAATGTCCATAAACTTCAGAGATATCAATACTATGCGTAGATGAAGAACATCTCATCTCATCTCATCATGTTCCTCTTGTACCTTGCGGTGTCTAGGTGAAGTATAAACAGCGGGTGAGCGCCTGCTTATGGGCCTCATGTATCGATATTCCCATGGACTCTGTTATTCCCTGCGTCCATCGTTTACGTGGTCGGCCTCTTCCTCTGCTTCAGTCTGGTTTGTACATCATTGTTTCTTGTGGTATACTGTTAGTTAGTAACCTACTGGCATGGCCAAACCATTTGACTTTCTGCCTTCTAAATAAAAATTAACGCAGCTATAACCCCCAATGTAGTCCTGATTCCTTCATTTCTAATCTTATCTCTTCTTGATACATTGAGTATTCTTCTCGGGAATCTCACTTCTGTTGTTATGATTTGTATGTTCTCTTTGTCTGTCATTGTCCAGGGTTGACATTGGTAGCATAGAGTTGGTAGGAAGATTGTGTTGTCGAGTGCTCTCTTAGTAGTTATTGATACATGTTTGTTCTTTAGTATTGGCGCCATTTGTCTAATGAGTTGGTTTGCCTTATTGCATCTATTTTCGATCTCGTCTTCTGATTTGCCATTTGATGATAATATACTTCCTAGGTACCTGAAACTCTTTCCTTGTTTCAATGGATGTTCGTTTAGGTGAATTGTTGTTTTTTTCTTCTTTTAGTTATAGTCATTACCTATGTTTTACTTGTGCTAATTTTCATGGTTTATTCCCTATGCATTTCGTTTAGACTATTCATGTGGTCTTGTAATTCAGTTTCTGATTTTGCTATTAGTGCTTGGTCGTCGCAAACAGGAGTTCTCTAAAGGTGTAATTTGAAGCAAAGTTCTTCTTCTGTGTGAAGAACATATTATACAATAAATCATTGTCATTGGAGGTTAGAAATATAATTCTTACAAGCTAAACCAGTTTTAACATATGGCTGTGAATCCTGGATAATTAGTACAATCTGTAGAAACTTCAGAGATGCATATAAATATTACGCGTACATGAAGAATATCTTGCACAATAAATCATTGTTTGTCATTTGAGGTTAGAAATAGAATTCTCACTTGATATTCCAGTTCTAACATATGACTGTAAATCCTGGATAATAAGTAATCTTTCCGCTGGCTGTTAAAGATAATTAATGAGGGCTTATGGGAATGCCCTGACTGCAGTGATGTCGGTTCTTGATCAGTTCTTGACTCGGCTCAAGTAAACAAGTAAAGTATATGCTTGCTTGCTCGTGTTCGTTGGCTTGAGCTCCAACGCGAAGTCCTGTATGTCGGATGAAGACATCCTGTTGTCCAACATCAGTGTGATGTCATACAGGACCTGAGGTTTGCATGAGTATCCGTTGTCCCATGTCTGGCTTATTGGTGTGCAGACTGGTGGTTCCTCGCCGTACAGGCAGACACTCTCTGACTTCGGAGGAATCGGCGATCCTATTGACTTTAGCCAGGACCCCAAAGGGACCTGTTGCCCAGGACGCTCGACGAGGACGCGTCAATAGGTCTTGGCCAGTATATAACCCGGTCCTGGTGCCTTGGAAACACCTCTGCGTCCCAGTAAAGTATATAATTCCCTAGAAGATTCGTAGATGTGGATCTCCATAAGAATGATTAAAGTTCATTGGTCACCTAACATGAATATTCTGAACATTTTTTAAGAGGCTAAGACAAAAAGAAAACATATAACAAACATCAGAAAGAGACAGTCATCAAAGATTTTAGCCGCATTACTAGAAGGCATAAACTAGAACATATTGTGACAACTGGACATATTTTTGGAAAGCGAGAAAAAATAAAGAAATCCTTGACTGTCTTATGTCATGATACGGAAGTTGTCGATACACGAACTGATACAGGCTATTGGAGACAGCAAGATGTGGAGAAGAGTGGTCGCCTATACCAGTCGGTAAGTCACTTGGTGGTGATTAATACAATCTTCATTGAAGTTCCAATAACATTGCTGGCATGTATTGAATTATGCACACGTCATTTTTAAACACATATTGGCCATGCATGAACGAGGGGGCTTCAAATGAAAACCTGAAAAGTGTGATAGAGATTACAATAACCATGCCATTGTTGTGTAACCTGTCAATATTGTTAAGGATGTCAAGAGTGCTAAGCCCGTGACATCATAGTGCGTACGAACACGGTGACGTTCCAAGGACAGTTTAAAGATGACTGCTCCACTTTAGATATGCACCATATAAGAGCAGGATTCTGTTATCCGTTTTATTTATCCGTGAAGGGGTGAAACCTATAGACATTCATCGGTAAATGAAGGTCCTGTATGGTGATGCATGTCTATCAGTCCATCAAGTGTATGAGTGGAGTAAAAAGTTTCAAAGTAGCGTGACTTCTGCGATGTGACTATTCACGAACTGTTCACCACCGGGTCAGGCACACCGATTAGTGACCCCATAGACGATTGCAGCCGTTGAAAACCGCCAGTTGACTGTGAGTGACATTGCCACACATCTTGACATCAGTCAAGGTTCAGCACATCACATCATCCATGATGTTCTACAGTACCGCAAAATGTCTGCAAGGTGAGTGCCACGGTAGCTTACTCCAGAATTGAAACAACGACGCATTGATGCTTGTCGAGAACTGTCGCAGTGCTGTGAATCAGAATGTGTTGGTTTCCTATCAAGAATTGTTACTGGAGGTGAAATCTGGGTTTACTACTACGAGTCGGAAACGAAGAGAGCAAGCAAGGAAAGGCGTAATTCCTCTTCGCGAAAACAAAAAGAAATGTCTCTCGCAGCCATCTGCAGGGAAGTCAAAATGTGCTTCATAAGTGATGTTGAAAGAAAGAATGTATGAGAGGAAATAGAGAAGAAGGGCAGTTCTTAACCCTTTGAAAATAAAGACTTTCGTTCGTTCGTTCGTTCGTTCGTTCTTATGCTGACTCTCTTTTGGGATGAAAGAGGCGTTATTTTAGAGCACTAAATGTCAAGAGAGAAAACTGTCACCAGTGATCCATATACATATCTTCTCAGGAATCATGTTCGACCCGCAATGAAATCCAAACGATGTGGACTTCTGAGTAAATATGTCCTTTTGCAACATGACAATGCTCGACCCCATACAGCCTGGACAACGGTTGAAACCATCGAAGGCCTCTGCTTTCAGTGTCTACTACATTCTCCCGTACTCGCCAGACCAAGCCCCAAGTGATTTCCACCTGTTTGGACAACTCAAAGAGCCATTGGGAAGAAATACTTTTCGGTCCGATGAACAGGTTCAGCAGACCTCCATCATCATCAAATGAAGTGCTGATTTACGTGGTCGATAATGCTTCATCATAAACTAGCGATCTTCAACAGAATGTGTCATCTCATGTGTGGATATTTCTCCATGGCCCGATAAAAGGCCGGCAAGAACCTTATATCGCGGCCTCCCTTAATCTCTTTTCCTATTATCTGTTCAGTTGTTACAGTCTCCCCATGGCATGCTGGTGCTGTGGGAAGGGAGCAGGCGGACAGATTGGCTGGGGCTGCACCGCTGGGTGGGGTATTGGTGCATGATAGGGCAAATGTTGCCGGGACCCTTTAGGATCGTGTGTTTAGTGTGGAGCAACAGAATGATCATCAGAGATAGACCAGAGGACCTGGCCGACACTCAGTACTCCGAGTAAAAGCCAGACGGAAACAAAATCAGACTTCTACTATTACCGCTAGGATTGGGACTCTTCGCTGGCTATTGATTGTGAATACGGAGCACGTATGGGAATGTCCGTATCGCTACGATGTCTGTTCTTGACTCAACTCAACCAAAATCAGCTCAGCTCAGAATGATCTAATAACGCCCTGCTTCATGCTGAAGATGGTCGGCAATTCTCCATTGTCAAACTAGTATATTGTTACTACTTGGCCAAATAACTCATCATTATCATGTGCCATGCCGATTACAGTGGGCGGTCATATTTTGCTATCTCACACGATCACCGGCGTCATGGATCAGCTCAGTGTTCTTGTCTCGACCAAAACATATGGCCAGGCTATCTAGGTATTTATTTCGCTGCCTTCCAATTGTTCTCTTCTCCTCAATCTTGCCAGTTGTCACCAAGTTCTCCAATTTATTTCTTTTCATAACGCGTCCAAAGAATTGTAACCGTCTATGTCTAATTTCTCTAATCAGTTTACGGTTTTCATTTGTACCTTGTAGGACTTGGTCATTGGTTTTTCTGTCTGTCCATGGTATTCTTTCCATTTTCCTCAGAAACCACATTTCCACAGCCATCAGATGTTTTTCAGCTTGTCTGCTCATACAAAAGTGCAGGTTATGTATAGAAACTCAACTCTTTTTCTCGTTGCAAGTGAAACCATTGTATTGGTCAGTATGTTTTCCATCTTGCAAACGGCTACCTTCGCTATGGCCATTCTTGTTCTAAACTCTTCAAGGCATCTCCCATCGGATGTTATAACTGATCCGAGATAATTCTTCTTACAATTTAATTCTAACTCTAGTTGTTCACTGTATTCAACATCCGCATCTACTAAATGTTGTAGATCCTGCTTATTGCCTGCAATAAATACTGTATCTTCGGCATATCCACTGTTATTGATGTTACATCATCCAGTTGGTTCCTTCTATATCAAATAACTTTCCAGCATAAAACTGGATCTCACACTATCGTTTATCCATTATTCATCAATGTTCATTTGTATAGTAATCTATTATATACCGTTATTTATTTGATAGCCGTCCACTAGTGTTGGAGAACAGTTCTCTTTGTCTGGATGGTTGGTGCTGGACACCGGGTTGAACGTACCATTACAAATACCAGTGCGCCTTGAAGAAAGAACGCTTTAATAGTCTCTGACGAGTATTTTAATTTCTCCATTCCTTTCGAAAAGTACGTTGATAAATTACTATATTATTCATTCTTACACAGACATTTGATACACGAGCGACGCTGAAAGTAATCACGCTAACAATTCTTGGCAAAAAGATGAAGAGAAAATGCATTTCAATATCAAAAAGCATCGATGTGGGTACAAACAACGGACAAAGGAAATAGGAGAATACTAATATATGGACGGGTTACTATGCATAAGC
>OY992879.1:29734181-29796681 GCA_963921405.1 Cepaea hortensis | reverse complement strand
TTCATTCCAGAGCAGCCAACTGTCATATTTATTTTTTCTTCTTTCTCCTCCTCCTCCTCCCCCTCCCAAAATAAGAATCCCCGAACCAAAACGCTAGGGAAAGGGAAGAAAATGACGTGACTACACAGAATCGTCACACGGCAATCATCATCCCTCCTCATTCTCCCTCCTTCCTCCTCCTCCTTCCTTCTTCTCCCTCTGCCTCCTCCCTCCTCCTCTCCCCTCCTCCTCCTCCTCCCTCTCCCTCCTCCATCCTCCTCCTCCCGCTTCCTCCTCCTCCCTCTTCCTCCCTCTCCCTCTCCCTCCTCCTCCCTCCTCCTCCCTCTCCCTCTTCCTCCCCCTCCTCCTCCTCCCTCCTACTCCCTCCGCCTCCTCCCCCTCCTCCCTCATCTTCCCTCCTCCTCCCTCCTCCTCCCTCCTCCTCCTGCCTCCTCCTCCTCCTCCTGCCTCCTCCTCCTCCTGCCTCCTTCTCCCTCATCATCCTCCCTCCTCCTTCTCCCTTCTTCTCCCTCTTCCCTCTTCCTCCTCCTCCTACCTCCTCCTCCTCCCTCCTCCTCTTCCTCCTCCTCCCTCTACCTCCTCCTCCTCCCTCCTCCCTTCTCCTCCTCTTCCTCCTCCTCTTCCTCCTCCTCTTCCTCCCTCCTCCTCCTCCCTCTACCTCCTCCTCCCCCTACCTCTTTCCTCCTCCTCCTCTTCCACCTCCCTTTCCTTCCTCTCCCTCCTTCCTTCTTCTCCCTCTGCCTCCTCCCTCCTCCTCTCCCCCTCCTCTCCCTCCTCCTCCTTCCTCTCCCCTCCTCCATCATCCTCCTCCCTCTCCCTCTTCCTCCCTCCTCCTCCCTCTCCCCTCCTCCCTCTACCTCCTCCTCCCATCACATTCCTCCTCCTCCCTCCTTCTCCCTCCTCCTCTTTCTTCCTCCCTCCTCCCTCTCCCTCCCTCCTCCTCCCTTCACATTCCTCCTCCTTCCTCCCCCCTCCTCCTTCCCCCTCCTCCCTCTCCGCCTCCTCCTCCTCCCTCTACCTCCCTTCACATTCCTCCTCCTCCCTCTTCCTCCTCTTCCCTCCTCCTCCTCCTCCCTCCTCCTACTCTCTCCCTCCTCCTCCCTCTCCCTCCTACTCCCTCTCCTCCTCCTGCTCCCTTCTCCTCCTGCGTTCTCCTCCTCCCTCCCTCCTCCCTCCTTCTCCTCCCTCCTTCTCCTCCTCCCCCTCCTCCTTCCTGCTCCTCCTAATCCCTCCTCCTCCCTCCTATTCCTCCCTACTCCTCCTGTCTCCGCCCTCCTCCACCTCCCTCTTCCTCCTCCCTCCTCCATTTACCCAAGACAGACAGACAGTCAGACAGATAGTCGGGAACGGGATCTTATATGACTACTTATATGATTTAAATGAGATGCTCTCCACCATGGGCTGGGCTGGGTCAGACAGACAGATAGATAGATAGACAGACAGACAGACAGTCGGGAACGGGAACTTATATGACTACTTATATGAATTAAATGACATGCTCCCCATCAGGGTCTGGGCGAGGACGGGCTGGGTCAGACAGACAGACAGACAGACAGACAGACAGACAGACAGACAGACAGACAGACAGACAGATAGTCGGTAACGGGAACGAGAACTTATATGACTACTTATATGAATTAAATGAGATGCTCCCCACCAGGGTCTGGGCGAAGCCGGGCCGGGTCAGCTAGTCCATAATAAATCACTGAGAGGATCAAGTGCTGGTATAGTGTGAAAAGCATTCTCTGCTCTGTGTCCATTGCAGCCATCGTTTTAAGTGCATTGAGTCCCTTTTGAGATCGTGTCACAACCGTCTCTACATGGTCCTTGAAGGACAGGCTCCTGTCAAATGTGATTCCCAGATACTTCAGTTTGTTCTCTCTGTTGACGCTTCTACCATCTGTCGTGAGGCTTGGGACATCAGCTCTCACAATCCTGTTGTCCAGAGAGCACCACAAAACAGCAGCCTTTTCTGGGTGGATGACAGCACTAATTTCAGTGCACCAGTCAATCATTGTCTACTGTTGTCTGTAGCTCCTGGGCTGTTTGCTCCCTATCTCTCCCCTGCCTATATGCAAGAATATCATCTGCAAATGTTACTGAATGTTGGTTGTGTCACAATATATAGTGTGACATACTGTTGATTGTGTCGCTATATCAGAGAGTTACTGAGTGTTTATTGTGTCACACAATATAGTGTCACTTACTGTTGATTTTGTCGCTATATCAGAGTTACTGAATGTTGGTTGTGTCCCAATATATAGTTAACTTACAGGTGATTGTGTCACTATATCAGAGAATTACTGAATGTTGGTGTGTCCCAATATATAGTGTCACTTACAGGTGATTGTGTCGCTATATCAGAGAATTACTGAATGTTGGTGTGTCCCAATATATAGTGTCACTTACTGTTGATTTTGTCGCTATATCAGAGAGTTACTGAGTGTTGGTTGTGTGACAATCTATAGTATCACATACTGTTGGTTGTAACGTTATATCAGAGAGTTACTGAATGTTTGTTGTATCACATATATAGTGTAACTTACACCTGATTGCGTCGCTACATCAGTGAGTTACTCACCGTTGACTGTGTTGCTATATTAGATAATTACTGAATGCACTATGATCGCATTGCCGGCTCCCTGGCCGAGGAGTTAGCAGCTTTCTCCGTTAACCCCGAATACACTCGTGGTTGACTTGAGCGCATGAGAATTGGAAGTGGTTCGAGTCGCGCCAGTGACTTATGAGAGTATGAAGCCGATCGTTCAGATATTCGTGGCGTTCTGATGAGCGTAATCTAGCCTAGGAATCAACATATAGCTGAAATATGCTGGTGTTGACCGCAATATCCTGAAACAGGATGGAAACGCGGGGTTACTGCCTACAGTCCAGATACAGGTGACGCGACACTTCCTAGTTGCTAGCACTTAGAAAGTTAGCCGCATATCCTTTTCCGGACGAAGCAGTCTACTCCAGCATTTTTTTTGACTGTTTGTGATTCGTGGGCAAGTTTACATTTAGTAGTTTTCCGAAGTACTGTCGCTCATACTACTTTATAGAAACCAAGGCAAGGCTTCCAAATCACCCGCAGCTGTGTTTCGAACGCGGTATGCGGGATTACGAATTGCGCCCGTAACACGTCGCCCGAGCACTTACCCTCCCAATAATTAGAATGACTTACCTCGTATAAATACCTGGTTGTCTGTTGGCGCAGTACTCTTTTATCATGAATCGACGCCGGTAGATCACGGAGAAGAGGACAATGATGGCCACAAACACGAATGACCCCAAGGCCGGGAGGATGATCTGCGCCCAGGACGTGAGTACTGCAGGTTCTACTGCGGGGAGATGTAGCAGTGCCGTGCTCTGCAACAGTGTTAATTTATTCTACACCAAGGCATTCAGACTTTCCAAATGCTTTCTCACACCGATGCAATGGTTACTATATACTGGTTCATTCTTCTTCTTCTTCTTCTCCTTCTCCTCCCCTGATTAAATAAAAGTCGCTTAAATGTCGACAAGGTCGACTTCATTGCACCGGGTTGTTATCCGATATGGTTCAGTCTCTTTCCGCAGCGGGGAAAGCGTCGCACAAAGCACGAACTACGTAGCTCCAGCGACGACCCACATGAGTCTCCGAAATAAATGCACTCGTGAACTGAAGGACACGGCCCGGATTCGAACCCACAAACTTCGGAGCCCGAGGCAGACGCCTTGACCACTTCGCCACGGAGACTCCCCTCCTCCCTGGTATTGCATATTGGGGTTTACTTGTTGACTAGTTATTATATAATGTTTTCACATACAGGTTAACTGGTTATTACATAATGGGTTTTACTAGTTTACTGGTTATTATATAATGTTTTCACATATTGATTAAATAGTTATTACATACTGGTTTTTAAATACTTGTTTACTGGTTATTATGTACTGGTTTTTACATACTTATTATTAGTTATTATATTTTGGGTTTTTAAATATTCTGTAACTGGTTATTATATAATGTTTTAGCATACTGGCTTACTTGTTATTGTATACTCGTTTTTACATACAGCATGGCTGTTTGTGTATACTGGTAACTACATTCTGGTTGGCTATTTATTTTAAAATGGTTACAACATCCTGCTTATTTGTCTATTATATACTAGTTATAAATACCCTCTGACTGGTTATAGAATATTGGTTATTATATACTGCTTACTCCATACTTGGGTATTTAATTTTTAATTCACCGCAAACAAACAACGTAGATATTTTCAGCACTGACCTAGATCTGGCAGGATCGTCGATTTTCAGAATAGGGACATCATGAATCAATTCGTGGTCGGTCGACAAGTGTGTTTGCAGCAAGATGTACTTAAAACCGCATGTCATTGTCTTCGCAAACTGTCCCTCAGATACATCAAAGATGAGCGCAGAAAGATGGAACATAATTAAGCACAAGATACGGATATACACTCCGAGGACAGTGAGGGCCTTCCGGGCCCAGAAACATTTGTTGCGTCCATCGATTGGTCTAACAGTTCACCACACACCAATCCGGAAGTATATCAATACCCCTACATTCACTATGGAATCACCCTGATATCTCGTGATTTCCCGGGAACTCCCGGGATTCCTTTGTTTGCGGTGAATTAAAAATGAAGTACCTTTACTTGCTATTATATACTGTTTTTTTTTTTTTTTTTTGGTTACAAACTGTTTGGCTGGATTATGTATACTGGTTACTACATACTGGCTGGCTGGTTATTATATACTGGCTACTACACACCGGTTCACTGATTACTACATGCTAGTTTATTGGCTATTATATACTAGTTAGGGAAGGCTAATGGGCGATGCTTGAAAAAGGAGAGTCTGGCACACGAGCCTACCACCTCCAGCAATGGAATGGAGATTAAAGCAGGAACAGCGGCATTCCATTGGTTAGAGGAGATCACTGCAACACACATTGTATTCATTACGGACTCAAGGAGTATGCTAAGTAAGATTGAAAAAGGAACGATTTATGTGGAATGGCTATCATCGCTTCAGATGTCACAGATTGTGAGAATCGTATGGATATTTTGCCCTGGCCATGTGGGAGTGCGGGGGGAATGAATATGCTAATGGGATGACAGGGAATGCACTTCTTGGTGGTAAAATACCTATGAATAAGGGAGAGGTGGTCAAGCGCCTGTGGGACCAGGTGGAGAAGGCGGGGTAATAGATTGAGAACCCGTATTTGGAAAGAATGTTATTGCGGGGGATCGGCAGGGGATCTGGAAGACTCTCAAAACTGAGAGGGAAGACAAAGAGAACTTTCATTCAGATAGCTGAAGGAATAATTAGTAGTTTGACTCTTCGCTGGATGTTGAAGGAGGGGATGGAGCGCGTAAGGGAATGTCCTGGGTGCAGCGATGTTGGTTCCTAACTCAACTCAACTCATATAATAGTTATTAATGCTGGCTAGCTGGTTATAAAACACTGGTTATTATATATTGGTTAACTGATTATTATGTAAAGGTTATTATATACTGGTTCAGGGACATCATACACCGATTTCTACGTATCTGTTCATTATTTACTACATACCGGTTCAATTGCATATTGGTATCTGTTCATTATTTACTATATACCGGTTCACTTGCATATTGGTATCTGTTCATTATTTACTATATACCGGTTCACTTGCATATTGGTTCACTCGTTGTAATATGCTTGTTTAAACATACTGGTTCATTGGCTATTATTACTGATCCCTCCTCGAAAAGTTAGATGCATATCCTTTGCAGAACGTCACAGTCAAGCCCAGGATTTGTTGGCTGTTTACATATAGTACTTTGTCATTGCTTTCTGAACAACCGGCACACATACCATTATTTGAATACCAACGGAAGGCAGTCTGCCGGATTGCGAATTGCGATCTCAACCCCGTCGCCACAAAGCCAGCTCGCTGGTTCTTATATATTGTTTATGACAAACTGGCTATCTCAATATTACGTAATGGATAACTGTTATATTCCTTTCTCAATTTATATACGTCGTAATCAATCCATTCCTTTCTCCATTCATTTCTTACTCTGTTAATTGTGTGTGTGTGTGAGAGAGAGAGAGAGAGAGAGAGAGAGAGAGAGTGAGAGAGAGAAAAAGTGTGAGAAAGAGAGAGAAAGAGAGATAAAGAGAGAGAGAGAGAGAGGAGAGATAGAGAGATATAAAGACAGAGTTTGTGAGAGACATAATGATATACAAAGATAAAGAGAAAGAAAGAGAGAGATAGGCCTAGCGAGAGAAAGAGAACGAGAAAGAGAGAGAAAGAATGAGAGAGAGAGAGAATGAGAGAGAGAGACAGAGAGAGAAGAGAGATGAAGAGAGAGAAAGAGAGAGAAAGAGAGAGAGAGAGTTGAAAAGAGAGAGAGAGGGGGAAAGAGAGAGAGAGAGAAAGAAAGAGACGGTGGGAGAAACAGATAGAGAAAAAGAGAGAAAACAAGAGAAAAAGAGAGAAATAGAGAGAGAGAGAAAGAGAGAGAGAGAGAGAAAGCAAGAGAGAAAGAGAGAGAATGAGAGAGAGAGAGAAAGAGAGAGAGAGAGAGAGAGAGAGAGAGAGAGATCGTCTGAGATTAGAAGGCGTCTTCGAGAGGGAAACACATGTGAGACAGTCAGATTATAAGAGAGAAAGCGTGTGTATGTGTGTGTGTGTGTGTGGGGGGGGGGGGGCGGGGGTGAGAAAGAGAGAAAGTGTGGTTAATGAAAAACCACAAGAGAGGGAGACAGGGGGATGGATGAATTGAGAGAGCGTCAACGCGAGTAACTATGAGTGAAGCAGAGGCAGGAAGTGACAGAAATCCTTAGGGAAGAGAGAAGAGAGGGAGGGAGAGAGGGAGAGAGAAAGAGCATGAAAGAGGTGGTGCGACGATATATGTAAGAGCATCGAATGGAAACATCATATGAGAGAGTCATAGAAAGGGAGTAAATGTGAGAGTGTGTTGGGGGTGATAACAAGTGAGTGAGAGGGGGAGGAAGAGAGACAGGGGGCCTGATGGGGGGGGGGGGGGGGTATGAGGCAATCAGAAAGATGGAGGAAGAGAGAGAGAGAGAGAGAGAGAGAGAGAGAGAGAGAGGGAGAGGGGGGGGGGTTGTAAGTGCGTGAGTGAGAGAGAATGTAAGAAAGAGAGTAGTGAGTGAGTGAGTGAGTGAGTGAGTAAGTGAGTGTGTCAATCAGTCAGTCAATCAGTCAGTCAGTCAGTCAGCAGTCAGTCAGTCAGAGGGTCAGTGAGTCAGTGAGAAAGAACGAACGAACAAACAGACAAAGGAACTTTATTTTCAAAGGACCACAAATTGGGCACGCAGGCCCGTCATCCATTCGACCCTTCCAGCCACACATCTTTCGCACATCAATTGTCTGTTGTGCATATTATATTCACAAAGGAAAAAAAACGTTGTTAAATGAATGGTGTGAACAGAAACAATAAGAGAGCGAGAGAGAGAAATCAAATCAAATCAAAATCAAATCAACTTTATTTTAAAAGGGTAACAAATTGGGCACGCAGGCCCGTTTTACATTCGGCCCTTCCAATCACTCGTCTTTCGTTCATCAAGAGCATTATACATTTACATAGGAAGAAAGATAAACATTGTGAAATGAATGTTGTAAACATAATCAAGACAAATTGCCATGTTATGAGGCCCATCTCTCACCTACCCATACATCACCCCACCCATACACACAACCCCACCTACCCATACACACACACCCAGGGACACATACATACCCCACCAACCAACCCATCCCCCTCCTACACATCCCCCACCCACACACACTGCCCTCACCTGTTTCCCCAACCAAAACACATTCGCCACCCACAAACATCCCACACCAACCCACACATCCCACGTCCATCCACATACATATCCTAACCCACACATCCTCTCCCCCACCCACACCTCCAACCACCCATCCCCCAGCTACATCTCCATCGACCACATATTCTTCACCCACGCACACACATCCCACACCAACCCACACATCGCAAATCCACTCACACATCCCCAAACAATACACACACATTCCCACCAACTGACATCTCCCTACTCCGACACACACACACACATCTCCCTAACCACCTATACATCCCCAATCCACTCACACACACCCCACCATACTCACATACATCCTCCACCCACCCACACATGCCCTAACCCAATCCCCCATCACACACACCCCCACCCGCACATTACATACATCTTCTACCACGCAATATTCCCAACCCACACACCGCACACATATCCCCCACCCACATACCACACAATATTCCCACCCATACTCACACAGATACCCTTACCCATCCACGCCACATACCCCCACCCACACACACACATACCCCACCCACACAATATCCCCAACCAACATACCACGCACCTCTCCCCATCCACACATGCATTTCCCACCCATCCACCATCACTCACTCACACACACATCCTCCACTTCGCACCCACACACCCCCACCCACCCCCAACCAAACATCTCTCGATCACAATACCCCTACCCACACACATCCTCCACCCACTCACGCATCCCACCCCGACACATACACATCCCTCACCCACCTACACATCCCTAAGCCACTCATACACCCCCACCCACACATTCTCCATCCACGCACACATCTCCCACCTACACACCCCCACCACTCACACATACTTCTCCCAACCACCACACACCCCCTTCTCACCCACACATGTCCCCCACCCATACACACATTCCCCGCACCCACCACACACATCCCCCAATCCACAAACTATCCCCCACCCACACACATATCCTCACCCATACCACCACAAACATACCCCCCTCCGCACATCCCCCACCAACACACCGCACACATATCCCAAACCCACACACCATACACTTCTCCCCACCCGCCCTTACATCACCAATCCACCCACACAATCCCCTACCCACACAACCCCGCCACCCACACATACTTCCCCAAACCATCCACACATCTCCACCCACCCACACATATCCCCCACCCAAACACACATCCCCCGCACCCGTCCCATACACATATCCTCCACCCATACACACATCTCCCACACCCATTCCCACACCCCTACTTTCACCCCCACACATCCCACAAACACCCACAAATATCACTACCCACCAACAAAGTACAACTAAAAAAAAACAACTCTTTTTACTCTCTCTCTCTCTCTCTCTCTCTCTCTCTCTCTCTCTCTGTCTCTCTCTCACACACACACATACTCTAACACTCATTCACTCACTCACACACACTCACTCATTCACTCCTCACTCATGCACTCACTTACTCTCTCACATACAATCCTTCACACACACACTCACTCTCTCAATCACACTCTCTCACACATACACATACGCATGAATGCACGCACGCACACACTCGCTCACCCACTCTCACACATACACATACGAATGCATTGCACTGACACAGTCCCTCACCATTTCTCGCTCAATCACTCTCTCCACACACACGCAATCACGTGCGCACACACACATTCACTCTCTCACTCTCTCTGACACCCACTTTCTCTCTCTCTCTCTCTCTCTCTCTCTCTCTCTCTCTCTCACCCACACGCACACACATATATAGTGAACAATTATAGTTAAACAATTATAATGAACAATTATAATGAACAATTATACCAGTAAATGAATTATGGTGGCATATAGTCAGTATGGATTAAGTATTGAAAGAGTTTTCGGTTAGAGAGAGAGAGAGAGAGAGAGAGAGAGAGAGAGAGAGAGAGAGAGGGAGAGAGAGAGAGAGAGAGAGAGAGAAAGAGAGAGAGAGAGATAGAGAGAGAGAGAGGGGGGGGGGAGATAGAGGGAAAGTGAGAAAGGGTGAGAGAGATTTGGAGAAAGGGTGCGAGAGAAGGAGAAAAGAAGCAGAGTATTGGAAATAGTAGAAGAGATAATGAGATCAGAGATAATGACTACTAAAGACTACAAGATTCGCTTGACCTGGCTGGTTACCTCATTGGCCATCCGTCCAGCCGTGACATTGCTGTCTGCATGTAGGACGATATCCCGCAGGTGCGGGGAAAGCAAGACTCCATTTATGGACTTATCATGAGGGGGACCTGAGAAGAAAAACGATAGTTGTTAATTGTCTATTTAGTTACTTCATCTTTAATGCATGCTTATATTTATAAATAGTCATAATTATATCTGGATGGATTGGCCAAGTGGCATGGCCGAGATAAGAACACGGAGCTGATTCACGACTCTGGTGGTCGTGTGAGTAGGTCAATATCAGCCTATTATGAGAGGTGTGAGACAGGGATGTGTAATCTTTCCGGAACTTTTTTCCCTATATAGTGAAAGTATTTTCAAAAATGTTGACGATATGAAAGGAATCGTCATTGGGGGACATAACATAAATATGCATACGGTGGACAATTTGGGTTAGAAGTAAATTGTAAGAAGACACATATTATGGTCGTCACTAAGAAAAAGGAAATACTGCAATGTAATATACAAGTAAATGGGAAAATTATTAAACAAGTGAACCGGTACAATTATCTTGGAAGAGTCATAACATTTGATGGGAGGTGCTTTGAAGAGATTAGAACAAGGCATTAGAAACATAAGAACGATGGCGAAGGTAGCCTTTTTCAAGATGAAAAACATACTGACCAATAAAAAGATGTCATTTGAAACGAGAATAAGAGTGTTGAAGTGCAACTTTGAATCTGTGCTTTTGTATGGATGTGAAGCGTAGATAATGAGCAAACAAGCTGAAAAGCATCTTATGGTTGTGGAAATGTGGTTTCTAAGGAAAATGCAAAGAATGCAACGGACAGACAGAAAAACCAATGACCTACAAGAAAAGATCTACACATCCTTCAAGAGGCAAATGAAAACCGTAAACTGATTGAAGAAATTAGACGTAGACAGTCAACAATTTTGGATCACGTTATGAGAAGAAATAAATTGGAGAACTTTGTGACAACTGGCAAGATCAAGGGGGCGAGAACAAGGGCAGCGTAGAAAGTAAATACCTGGGCGGCTTGGCCACGTTGAATGGTCGAGACAAGAACACTGAGCTGGTCCACAATGAAGGGGCTGCGTGGTCTCGCGGTATGGTGTCCGCCTCGAGTGCTGGATGTCCCGGGTTCAAGCCCCGGTGAATATCGGTATTTTTTTCACGTGATCTAAAAAAAATGTCCCCTGGTCTCTGGGTAGTGAGATCGGACGCCCGTGTGTATTGTTGCGTACGTAAACAATCCCTTGGCATTTGGGAATCGAAAAAGATTAGCCTAAGGGCGCTGCCCGGGAAAAATTTCGAGTTAAAAATCTACCCAAAATATTTATGGATCCTCGCCGGTGCTACTGAGTTCGTGCACTGAGCTGAGTTTCTCCAAACTCATGTTTGAGTTAGGAGGAAAACGGAGCACTTATGGGTTACACCCGTGTGCCGTGATGTTGATCCATCGACTAAACTAGACTAAACTATACATGATCGCCCACGCTTACCGGCCTGGCACATGATCTGATAAAATTTAAAAATATATTCACTTAAAAATAATATCTTTCAGTTACCTGTTTGCATATACGAGGGCAAGTCAATAAGTAAGTCACACAGTTCTGTGGATGGCAGGTAAATGTAGTTGCTGTTTTCTACATGTGTCGTTAGGTGACAGCAACATTGAACTTTATATTCCCGTTTGTCAGGTGGTGCTAAGTGTCTCATGCGCATGCGCAGCTCTTAAAAAAAATGGCGACTTTACTTACGGAGTGTACAGCCAAAGAGTAGCCACTGCGTTTTAATGTTGCCGAACGTTGCCGGAGATGTTTTTACTGCAATTATTGCTTTCGTGTTCTTGTATCCCCGATATTAAGGATATATAGAGTACTCGTGACGTTAAATTCCCCGATTATTTCAAGATCGCATTAAAACAGAAACCGACTACCGAGTATTGTTTTTGGCTTCATTGTCTACAAATCTATACATCTTGGCTTCTCAAATTGTTCTTCTAACGGGGATAAAGAGACTGTCTTTTTAAGACGTAAGTTGACTCGTAAATTTCTTTTATGTATACGTTGCAACTTGATTTAGTATGAATAATTAAATTGAGCATCCATTCTTACGCGTACTGTGAAATTTTCAACTATTTAAGTCGGCGGGGTCATCCCAAACAGAAATCATTAAAATCGTATGCCATGCTATGGTGTCGTAATGTGAAATTTCAATGGCGGAAATATAGCGGTTTTATGTGTCATAATACAGCGATGATCATTTAATATTCTTATGGATTATTCAGAGCGACGAGATGATAATAAATGCATGTTTGCATTCACCACCCATTCTAGTATTTAGGTGTAAATTTTTATCGCTCTACGCGGCCGGGGTCGATTGTTTTTGGATACATTTTTATCACGAATTCACTCAGATCTACGAGCGCCGGCAGAGAGCAGACATGGCATGCACACTGACGTCATCACAGTGTATATATCATATATATGTGGATGTAAGTGTGTATATAATAGTTTATATAGTTAGTTTTATGTGCATATATATATATATATATATATATATATATATATATATATATATATATATATATATATATATTATATATATATATATATATATGTGTGGGACAAGGAAACAGAACAGATGTTGTCACTATTTTATTAATATGACATGATGTGAATCAGTGAAAGATTTCTTCTTCTTCTTCTTCTTCTTCTTCTTCTTCTTCTTCTTCTTCTTCTTCTTCTTCTTCTTCTTCTTCTTCTTCTTCTTCTTCTTCTTCTTCTTCTTCTTCTTCTTCTTCGTCTTCTTTTTCTTTTGCGTTCATCCGGAGTTTTTCTTCAGACGTGATTGCGTTGTGCCTGTTTACAGCAGAGCTGCGTTCTTGCGCCGTTAGGCCTATACATCCGACTTCTGCGGGCATTTGTTGACCGGGTTAACCTTCCCGGAGTGAAAGATTTAATAATGTTAGTTAGTTGCATATCCTTTACAGGATGTCACAGTCAACACCAGCATATTTTGCTGTTGTGATCTAATGGCAAGTTTACATTCAATAGTTTGTCATTGCTTTCTGAATGACCGCCCCCCCCCCCATACCATTTAAAAGAAAAAACCAACGCAAGGCTGTCTGCTGCCAAATCGCCCACAGCTGCGTTTTAAACGCGGGTATGCAGGGTTACGAACTGCGTCTGTAACCTCTTTGCCAATGAGCTGGCTTTAATAATGTAATTGATTAATAACAATTACTCAATTAATATAACTCAGAATAATATTTTTGTTTATGCAGACTACCATTCTCCGTGGCAAAGGTGTTACAGACACGATTCGTAATCCTATATACCTTGGTTCAAAACACTGCGGTGCTGGTTTTTTTTTTTTTTTCTTTTCGAAAAAGGTATTGGTGCCAGTCATTCAGAAAGCAATGGCAAACTACTGAACATAAGATTTGCCTAGAAGTCACAAACAGCCAAAAATGCAACGTCCAGTGAAGGACATGCAATGCAACTAAAAAATATGCAGACTAAATAACTCATGGTCTTGTTATTTACTTTTTTCTAAAGTGCATGATCTGGCATTTTATAAACGTTGAAAGCCGCCATGCTTGCTTGCTTGCTTGTGTTCGTTGGCTTGAGCTCCAACGCGAAGTCCTGTATGTCGGATGAAGGCATCCTGTTGTCCAACATCAGTGTGATGTCATACAGGACCTGAGGTTTGCGTGAGTATCCGTTGTCCCATGTCTGGCTTATTGGTGTGCAGACTGGTGGTTCCTCGCCGTACAGGCAGACACTCTCCGACTTCGGAGGAATCGACAATCCTATTGACTTTAGCCAGAACCCCTAAGGGATCTGTTGCCCAGGACGCTCGACGAGGACGCGTCAATAGGTCTTGGCCAGTATATAACCCGGCCCTGGTGCCTTGGAAACACCTCTGCGTCCCGAAAGCCGCCATAAATTTTAAGGCTTATTACATTATTTAAAATCTATATTATTTCATGACAGTAGTGGTGCACTATTTTTGCATTTGCAAAAATGTGCCATATTATTAAAATGGCTTTAGGAGGAAGGAGGAGGAGGAAGAATGAGAAGGAGTAGGCGGAGGACGGGTTGGAGTGTAGGAAGAGGCAGGAGGAAGAGGGAGTTTAACGTTTTAATTTGAATTTTGCGTTCTAACAGTGGCCCTCAAAATAACAACACGAATTATCCCCCTTAGCAAAGAAAAACAAACCAAGAGCAGTTATCTGCCCTTAGCTTATGTGTTTTGGTCACACTTTTCCAAAGGGCATTTTGACCCTTTCCCTCTGCCTATATTATATGATAAACTGACACACAAAGATTAATATCTCAGCTTGGAATTGATTTACATTCTTGAATAAAGTATCGTTGGATTTGTTTTTTCAAGAGGTATCTAAATATGCAGCTTATACAAAAAGCAATTTAGAAATTGTTACAAAAGTGGCTACCAAAGAGCAACGTGCTGTTGTACGTTGTTTGTGGGCAAAAGGACTGCCTGCAAAGGACATTCATAAGGAAATGCTTCCTGTTTATGCTGACTACCAGCCCGAATCAAAGCGTGCTTCAATGCAATGGAAACATCCTTCTTCGCCTTGTGTCCAAAAATTCAAGCTTACGCCATCAGAAGGGAAGGTTATGCTGACAGTGTTTTGGGATTGTCAAGGAGTGCTTTTAACCAACTTCAAGAAGAAAGATGACAATGTGAATTCTGAATCGTACTGTGAAGTTCTGTCGATGCTTCATGATGCAGTTCGAAGAAAACGTCCAGGACTGCTGATTAGAGGAGTGTTGCTTCTTCATGACAATGCCAGACCACGTACGGCTCAATTAACTCAGGAGAAATTTAACCAACTAAAGTGGGAAGTTCTGGAACATCCATTTTACAGCCCCGACATAGCCCTAGCGATTTCCACCTTTTTGGTCCACGGAAAACCCACCTTGGAGGGAGACATTTCGCGAATGACGCTGAAGTTGAATGTGAAGTGAAAACGTGGTTTAGAAAACAGAGCACGTAGTTCTATGCAGTCGGTTTTGGAAGACTGATAAAACGATAGGATAAGTGCACCAATGCTGGTGGGAATTATGTTGAGAAATAAAGGGACAATGTATGTATAAAAACAAACTGGTTTCAAGTTGTTATCATATTTAGTTATTTTTCTAAGCCATTACTTATTGATGTCGTGTCCTCCTTTACAGTGTCGTCCCTGGAGTGAAGAGAGTTGACACCCACATTATAATATTTTTTTCCTCTCAATATTCTGGAGAATCCACCAGCTTCCGTCCAACACACTCCATCAGCCTATGGACACCTTTTCCTATCACTCTCTCTCACTGTCGTACTATGCCCCCTTCTCATACTTCCCCAAGGCAACGTATTCAACAACTCTTGCTTCTAAAAATTAATACAGCTTAATTTATTAAAAGAAAAGTGTAACGTATATGAGACGTGTATGCGAAGAAAATGTGTGTCGTGTATTATAACATAAATGTATGTGTCAGCCTTCAAAGTTCAGGATCATAGTGTACACATCATGGCAAGGATCACACGACATCATTCGAGTCAGTACGATAAACCTCACCGGAGTCGTATCCTTCTCTCCAGACATGTCCTCCTCCAGGAACTCTGATGACCATGAGATCTGAATCCCATGTAAATATATAATCCGTGGAAAAAAACTGTTATTGTTCCTAACACAACTGTTCCTAACAGTTTATAGAAACTCCGGCTTCATAATTCCGGCGCGGTGAAACAAACATGGAACACTCCTATGAACAAGACTTTTTGTCTCTTGATAAATGTTCACTAGTTCTCACTATTAAACAGTTATTGTCTATACTCCAATAGAGACCTTTATTTTTGTTCTAGTCATAAGTGAACTGAATATCCATCACTACTGGTATGTTAAAACTGGTATGACCTAAACTCATTCGGTATTTATCCGGTAGGATACCATTCAGCTCCACTGAGCAATGTTGATCATCTTCCTCTAGCATAATCTCTGTTGTAAAGTTGTTGGCCAATCTTCCTGCGCCAAACTTTATCCGGGATCGGATTGTCTCTTGGTTTCGTGTTCTTCATTCCAACCAGAGGAAACCTGTAACATAAATCATATAACCGGTGATAGCCTCCCCGTCACTGATCTCTATTAGATGATCGTGGCCATCGGCCTCGCTTCAGAAAATACAATAAACCTACTCTGTCATGGACAGATGATTGAACACATAGGTTATCATCAGGCCAAGACAAGAAAAAAAATCAACAAACAGAATGCGGAACCCCGCCCACCAGGGACACTACGGGAATATCCCAATTATCCCTCATTACTCGATTCTCAACTAGTAAGGCTTATCCACACTTCACTAATCTATTTTCAACTAACAGAGCCAAGTATCACTTCCCTACTCTAGCTAGTTTTCCACTAACAGTGCTAATCATCACACTTTAGTTTTAACAAGGCTACAGCCTATATTAATTAGAACGAATATTATAATAGGTTATACCTTACGGCACTGCAGTTTACACTAAATTACATCTAATGGTAGCCATACAGGCTCGTGTAAACTAAATCAAATATCTCCTTCACACGTTAGATGTTCTAACTGCTGCAGTGACAAGCATGTCTGCCTAGATCCACATTTTCAAGTTTTTCTAGTTGGTCCCAACTCGGGTTTTTATGGCAACTCCTAAAGTTTATCACGTGACATTTTCCTTTATGCCCACACAGGTGGCATATTGGCAGACCCTCCCTTGTCAGGGATCCATCCTCCCTGGATCCATCAATGTTAGATTTGTCACCACTGGTTTTGACATCCAAAACAATCTAGAGAGTTACTGTACAGTTCCAACAAAGGGTTTCGATACCAAGCTGCCAATCATGGTTTTCCAAACAACCTTACATTGTGCACGTGACGTTGTTGATGTACTGCAGGTGTTCCACTGTTTCTAATAACCAGCCCTCAACTTTCTGTCATGTGGTGACAGTCAAAACCGCCATTCCGTCTGATGTCCGGAACTATAGATGACAGACGGAACTATTCCATATCCTGAGCGGGCAAGGCTATGTGATTTTAACTGTTTATGAACTGCCAACGCGGTGTATCCATTCCTTCTCACTCACCACCAAATGTGTATATGTGCTGCCCCGATGTAACCCGTGCAGCTGTGTTTACTCTGTTAGTACGACTGTTGTGGCCTAGAAAATATACGCCAAGCAAACGTCGGTATTATCATTATCTGGTTAACTCATGGCGATCTCTTGACATAGGCCCCCTCTTAAGAGAGTAGTCCATCTCACTCTTCTCCACCATGAGTTTAATCCAGATGATTCATTCTTCTTCTTTCGGAGCTGGGTGTCTTGACAAGAAGTCCGCTCCAACATTTTCCTTCCCAGGAATGTACTCTACTGTGAAATTATAAGGTTGAAGTAACAACGACCACCGCATCAAACGGGCGTTGAGCTTCTGAGAAGTAGCCAAGAACATCAGAGGCTGATGATCCGACTGGACTCGAAACTAAACTCCATACAAATATGGCTGAAATTTTTGCACTGCCCATACGAGGGACAAGCACTCTCTCTCGACGGTTGAATAATTCCTCTCCGCCTGTAGAAGTTTCTTACTTGCGTATGCTACAGGTTTCAAAACCGAAGCATCGTCTTTTCCTTCCTGTAACAGAGCTACCCCAATCCCAATCCCACTCGCATCTGTTCTCAACACAAATTGTTTGGAAATACAGGTTTGCTGACCAAGGCCTCCTTTAACTGACTATAGGCCTTCTCACATTCTGGTGTCCAAATGATTTGGTCCGGGAATCCCTTTTTCAAGGTTTCCGTCAACGGAGCTCCCAGTTCAGTGAAATGTGGGATAAATTTGTGGTAGAACCCACACAACGAGAGAAAAGATCGCACATCCTTCTTCGTTTTTGGCCTTGGTGCATTTCTGATTTTCTCCAGGTTCTTTTCTTCCGGGACTATGTGTCCTGGAGTGATGGTGTGGCCTAGAAATTCCAGAGTCTGGTAACCAATCATGCACTTGGTTGGACGAGCAGTAAGCCCTGCTTCCTTGAGTCTATTAAACACTCTCTCCAAGGATTGTAAGTGGTCATCCAAGCTGTCACTGGAAATCAGAATATCATCCATGAATGAGATGATGGACGGATCCTGTAACGGATCTAGTAAAGTCCTCATCATGCGTGTAAACACACTAGGTGCATTGCTGAGTCCAAAGGGCATGACCTTGAATTCGTAGTGTCCACTGGGTGTACTGAAAGCCAACAGTGGTCGAATCTCCGGTTTGACTGGTATCTGATAGTACCCCCGACTCAGATCCACCTTTGAAAAGTACCGAGCCTTATGGAGCCTAGCGAATAACTGAGTTGGATTCGGCAAAGGTTCCACCTGAAATTGTGTGTGACTGTTCAGAAGTCGGTAGTCTATACACAACCGGTGTTCTCCACTTGGTTTGCGTAACAAAACTACCCCGCATTGTATGGGGATGTGGATGGTGCAATCACGTCATCCTCCAGCAGTTTTTTTATTTCCTCCTCTAGGGCCTTTTCTTTAGAGAATGGCACTGGGTAAACCTTTTGGCGAACAGGCTCCTGTGTGGTCAAAGTCATCTCGAACTCAACCAACCTCGTTCGTCCTGGTTTATCAGTCAGTATCTCCTTATGAGACTTGAGAACCTGGGTTATCCTTTCCCTCTCCTGGGAGGTCAGATCAGGGTTCACTTTCACATCCCTATAGGTTTCCTGGTGTACCAAGGGATATTCCCTGCCCTCGCTGGTTCCCACTTCCGTCTCCACTGCAACTGCCATTGCCATGAGGTGAGCTGCCTTGTCTCCGGGTCTCTCTTCGTATTTCCGCAAGAGATTGATATGGAAAATCTTCGACTTTCCCCGGATCCGGATCTGATAGTTGGTTGTGGATATCACCCTTTCCACGGGAAATGGTCCTTGCCAACCTATCTCCAGTTTGTTGTTTCCCGTTGGGAGTAGCAACAAGACTTTATCTCCCACCTCTAGAGATCTTTCTTTAGACCTACGATTGTAGTAAGCCGCATGTCTTTTCCTGGCCTTTTTCAAGTTTTGATTTGCCAGAGTCCATCCCTTGTGGAGTTTTTCTTTCAGTTCCTCCACGTATTTGTAGGATGAGATCACTTCTTCTGACGTCCCCTCTTCAGTCCAACTCCTCAACATGGCTTCCAACGGTCCTTTGATTGGACGACCAAACAGCAACGTAGCGGGTGGTAGTCCTGTTGAGCCATGAGGAACTTCCCGATAGGCAAAGGGTGCTGCTGGGATATATTCATCCCACCTATCAGGTTTTTCCTGCGCTAGTTTCCTGAGCATTGTCATCAACGTGCCGTTGAAACGCTCCACTTGTCCATTGGCTTGAGGGTGGTAAGGGCTGGTATGTATGTGGTTAGAGTGAAACACCCTAAATACCTCCTCCATGAGTTTTCCACAAAACTGAGATCCATTGTCCGTCAGAATTTGATCCGGAAAGCCTAATCTGGTAAAGGCCTCCATCAGTGCGTCCGCCACTCTTTTCGAGTCAATCGTGGTCAACGGTATAGCCTCACCCCACATTGTACAGCAATCCACCATTGTGAGTATATACATGTTCCTCTTCCTAGTCCTGGGAAGTGGACCCACGATATCGATGGCTACCCTCTCGAAAGGAGAGTTCATGATGGGCATCTCACCCAACACCACCGGTGCTGTCCAGTGTTTCGGTGCCACCCTCTGGCACTCAGGGCATGACTTCACATACCGACGCACATCCTCTGTCATTCCCGGCCAATAGTAATGACAGGAAATTCGCTGCATGGTGGCGGCAATACCCATGTGTCCACTAAAGGAGATGGTATGCCCCATATGAAGAATCTGGGACCGGTGAGCTTTCGGGACGACCAACTGACCATATAGGTTGTCTCCCCTTCCTGCTCTCCTGTAGAGTATCCTATTCTTCATGTAGTACTGCCCCCGTCCTGGTGGATCAGCACTTTTCTGCAGCTTTTTGTAGCAAGGACGTAAAGTATCATCCTCACTCTGGGCAGTTCGTAGCTCCCCCGGCATTGGGTTAGTCACAATTGCGTCTGCCTCTTCCGTTTTCGTCTGAGAGCGAGTCTGCATTGCTCCCATATGGATTGGCTCCCTGGGCATTCCCAGAAAGACATACCGGAAACCTAGGATGACTGGAAAAATGGGATCGGTCAATACAGCGGCCTTGATGGTGCCGGTGACGTACCTTGACCGAATCTCCACATTAGCAATAGGCAACTTCATGACTACAGCACTCTTCTGTGCAGGCTGTATATCCAATGTCTCACCTGTGAATTGTTCTGGATGTACCAGATCCGCAGAAATCTCGGCCTCCCCGTCCAGTCCTGTGTCGTATAAACACTCCACTTGACGACCGTTAACCTCTACCAATTCCACTACAGGTGGTTTTTCCTGGTCTGGAGTCTCTTCCTCGGCCTCGACCTGTTCGGTGGGCTCCACCTTAGGTTTCCCGGGGCACACGACGAATTGAGTGTCTCCTGACTCTCCTCTGCAGTCAATAGCATTGTGCGTATTCGACTGGCATTGGTTGCACCATTTCCCTGTCCTAGATTTTCTATGGCCAGACTTGAGTGAGCTCTCCTGGTGGCGAGCTTCCTTGTTGACCTTGGCATTTTCCGTGACAACCTCCTTGGAAGTCACTTGACATGCTGCGAAGTGAGGGTTCTTAGCCTTCGATTTGCAGTCCCTCGTATTGTGAGAGGGTGACTTACAAATTGAACACCACTTCTCCGACCACGGTCGTTTAGGTGGAGAGCTTGAAGTGCTCTTGCTTCCCTCCTTCTTCTTCTCTGAACTATCCTCTGATTTTTGCACATAAGGTTCCCACTTTTTGGTTCCTGAGTTTTTGGCTTTCTTCTTGTCATGTTTCTCTTGACTTTTGGAGTTGGTGGAAAGGTTTTCCCCTGCCTCCCCATGTACTTCGACGAACCGTTCTGCTAATTTAGTCACGAGGTCAATACGTTCCGCTCCTTGTTCTCCCAGGAACGTCCTGAGAGGTTTAGACATTTGCTTCTTCAGCTGGTCGACCACCATGAGCTCTTCCAGACTCTCATAGTCATGTGCGAACCCAGCCAAATCCATCCACTTATGGAGATAAGATTTTAGACGCAAACTGTAGGCGGCAAACAACTCCCCCGGTTCTCGTTTCGCTGCTCGAAATTTTTTCCGGTAGGTATGTGACGTAACCTCGAATCGTTTCAGCAGAGCCGTCTTTAACTCGTCATAATTGTTCTCATGTCCTGGTGGCAGGCGAGAATAAACCTCGTAGCCGGTCCCGCGTAATCCCTGGGATAGCTTGAGATTCCATTTGTTACGCTCCAGACCCATAGCAACTGACATAGCCTCGAAGCGTTGAAGGTACTGGTCAATCTTCTCTTTGTCCTCCTCGTAGACCGCCAAAGGAAACTTCATGGCCTGGTACCCATGTCCACCTACTGGTGTTGAGCCTGGGATGGAGGAACCTCCAGCTGCTCCCTCAGTTTCTCCATTAGATTGACTCTTCAACTCGAGTTCCCTCATCCGGTACTCGTGCTCCCTTTTCTGTGCTTCCTGTTCAGCTTCTAATTTCCTAGTTGCTTGCTCAGCTTCAAATTTCCTAGCTGCTTGCTCAGCTTCCAATTTCTTAGCTGCTTGCTCAGCTTCCAATTTCTTAGCTGCTTGCTCAGCTTCCAATTTCTTAGCTGCTTGTTCCAACTCCATCATTCTCAATTCCAGCTCGGCCTTTCGATCTTCCCGTTCTGCTTGACGATACTCTCTCTCCACTTCCTGTATGTAATCCGTTAGAGCAGAACCCGCCAATCCCATTTCTTCCCCCTTTGCCTTTAATTCTAACGTGGTTAGTTTAGGGGTGGCCATTATAAAGAGAGGTAAGCTAGCAGGTCGAGTACAATATAACTGCAAATTACTATACAGACATATGAACAAGTACTATAAATCTAGATATTACCACGCACAGCACATTCACTCAGTGACAAGAGTAGAATCAGGACCACAGACCTATGCAGACGTGTGAAGTGTGAACAGGTAAGATATTAGTCCTAACCCCTATCCACATTCACTCTAGCTGGATTCTCCAATATGATATCTCACTCTTATAACTAAGGATCCCGTGTCAAAAGACCCCGTTGTCAGAAGATCCCACTGTCAAAGGTTCCTGCTTGCAGGAGATCTCGCTGTCCAAGGATTCCGTTTACGGGAGATCCCGCTGTCCAAAGATCCCATTTACGAGAGATCCCGCTGTCCTAAGATCCCGGACGAGCCCCCAATAATGTCGTGTCCTCCTTTACAGTGTCGTCCCTGGAGTGAAGAGAGTCGACACCCACATTATAATATTTTTTTCCTCTCAATATTCTGGAGAATCCACCAGCTTCCGTCCAACACACTCCATCAGCCTATGGACACCTTTTCCTATCACCCTCTCTCATTGTCGTACTATGCCCCCTTCTCATACTTCCCCAAGGCAACGTATTCAACAACTCTTGCTTCTAAAAATTAATACAGCTTAATTTATTAAAAGAAAAGTGTAACGTATATGAGACGTGTATGCGAAGAAAATGTGTGTCGTGTATTATAACATAAATGTATGTGTCAGCCTTCAAAGTTCAGGATCATAGTGTACACATCATGGCAAGGATCACACGACATCATTCGAGTCAGTACGATAAACCTCACCGGAGTCGTATCCTTCTCTCTAGACATGTCCTCCTCCAGGAACTCTGATGACCATGCGATCTGAATCCCATGTAAATA
This sequence comes from Cepaea hortensis, assembly GCA_963921405.1. NCBI lineage: Eukaryota > Metazoa > Mollusca > Gastropoda > Stylommatophora > Helicidae > Cepaea > Cepaea hortensis. Next base: position 29,773,858 of record OY992879.1, on the reverse strand, counting down.
TATAATCCGTGGAAAAAAAACTGTTATTGTTCCTAACACAACTGTTCCTAACAGTTTATAGAAACTCCGGCTTCATAATTCCGGCGCGGTGAAACAAACATGGAACACTGTCCTATGAACAAGACTTTTTGTCTCTTGATAAATGTTCACTAGTTCTCACTATTAAACAGTTATTGTCTATACTCCAATAGAGACCTTTATTTTTGTTCTAGTCATAAGTGAACTGAATATCCATCACTACTGGTGTGTTAAAACTGGTATGACCTAAACTCATTCGGTATTTATCCGGTAGGATACCATTCAGCTCCACTGAGCAATGTTGATCATCTTCCTCTAGCATAATCTCTGTTGTAAAGTTGTTGGCCAATCTTCCTGCGCCAAACTTTATCCGGGATCGGATTGTCTCTTGGTTTTGTGTTCTTCATTCCAACCAGAGGAAACCTGTAACATAAATCATATAACCGGTGATAGCCTCCCCGTCACTGATCTCTATTAGATGATCGTGCCATCGGCCTCGCTTCAGAAAATACAATAAACCTACTCTGTCATGGACAGATGATTGAACACATAGGTTATCATCAGGCCAAGACAAGAAAAAAAAAAATCAACAAACAGAATGCGGAACACCGCCCACCAGGGACACTACGGGAATATCCCAATTATCCCTCATTACTCGATTCTCAACTAGTAAAGCTTATCCACACTTCACTAATCTATTTTCAACTAACAGAGCCAAGTATCACTTCCCTACTCTAGCTAGTTTTCCACTAACAGTGCTAATCATCACACTTTAGTTTTAACAAGGCTACAGCCTATATTAATTAGAACGAATATTATAATAGGTTATACCTTACGGCACTGCAGTTTACACTAAATTACATCTAATGGTAGCCATACAGGCTCGTGTAAACTAAATCAAATATCTCCTTCACACGTTAGATGTTCTAACTGCTGCAGTGACAAGCATGTCTGCCTAGATCCACATTTTCAAGTTTTTCTAGTTGGTCCCAACTCGGGTTTTTATGGCAACTCCTAAAGTTTATCACGTGACATTTTCCTTTATGCCCACACAGGTGGCATATTGGCAGACCCTCCCTTGTCAGGGATCCATCCTCCCTGGATCCATCAATGTTAGATTTGTCACCACTGGTTTTGACATCCAAAACAATCTAGAGAGTTACTGTACAGTTCCAACAAAGGGTTTCGATACCAAGCTGCCAATCATGGTTTTCCAAACAACCTTACATTGTGCACGTGACGTTGTTGATGTACTGCAGGTGTTCCACTGTTTCTAATAACCAGCCCTCAACTTTCTGTCATGTGGTGACAGTCAAAACCGCCATTCCGTCTGATGTCCGGAACTATAGATGACAGACGGAACTATTCCATATCCTGAGCGGGCAAGGCTATGTGATTTTAACTGTTTATGAACTGCCAACGCGGTGTATCCATTCCTTCTCACTCACCACCAAATGTGTATATGTGCTGCCCCGATGTAACCCGTGCAGCTGTGTTTACTCTGTTAGTACGACTGTTGTGGCCTAGAAAATATACGCCAAGCAAACGTCGGTATTATCATTATCTGGTTAACTCATGGCGATCTCGTGACAATTGACTTCCCCTCGTATGTGCTTTTTCAAAATATATTTATTGGTTACTTAAAAATACTGCGTTCCCGTGGTGAATTTAAACTCTGAAGTCACAAACAAGATGAGACAAGATAAGATGAGATGAGATGAGATAAATTGTGCAAACTATTGCTTCTGGCTTCTATGTTGGAATGCATTTATTGGTTTATTAATGTATGCATTTATTAACTATTTTCATTTATCTAATCAATCATGTGGGGGGGGGGGCGGTGGGGAACGAAACGCCCAATACATGGAAGTGAGGAATTCAAGCAGCCATGTGCAGGAAGTGGCTATTCCTTGGGTGATCCCAGTATCAGAGCGCTTTGTGTTGGCTCTGCAATTATGGAACCCTCCCTGGATGGCGGATAATGTCCATGGACTGCCCTGCCTTCCCTTGAGGGCTGACCGTGAAGTCTTCGACCGTTCCAACTTGACCAACTGGGATGTGGACAGCACCACAACAGTGAGAGTCCCCCAGGAAGGCAAACCTGATTACAAAACGCCCGCTAAAGTCGGATGTGTTGGCCTAAGGGTTTTGGCCCAAGGGTGTATGTCGAAACACACCGCAGTTACGTCTGAAAAAACGCTCCGGATGAACGCAGAAAAAGAATAAATAATCAATCATGTTTATATCCACCCTGTCATGGATATCTCGTTGTGGTGTGAATCATTGGTAAGTATGTGTGGTAACGGATCCTTTAACGCATTGAAGCGTAATGGTCTTATGGTACTAACCCCCATATTTGCATAGATCAACAAGCACTGAACGGCTGATATAGTCGAAACCGTTCGACTTTACTTCCGAAGATATTTCTGATACCCATTGTAGGCTTTGTCGACCTGGTAAACCAGATCAGTTTAAAGGGTCCACCTGGATGAACATTCGAACACATGCCCACTAGAGCCTGCTGCAACCGTTCCACGGTGATTTCTGATAAAGATGGTTAAAGTAAGAACAGCTTCAGATAGGAGATAAAATAGCAATTGCTTCAGACAATTGTTAAAGTAACAATTGCTTCAGATAGGGTGTAAAGTAAGAATTGCTTCAAGAAGGGGTTAAAATAACAATTGCTTCAGATAGGGGTTAAAATAATAATTGCTTCAGATAGAGTTAAGGTAACAATTGCTTTAAATAAGGGTTAAGGTAACAACTGTTTCAGATAGGGGTTAAAATAATAGCTTAAGATAGGGGTTAAAATAACAGCTTCAGATAGGGGTTACAATAGCAAGAGCTTCAGATAAGAGTTAAAATAACAGTTTCAGATAGGATTTAACATAACAGCATCAGATAGGAGTTGAAATAACAGCTTCAGATAGGTTTAAAGTAACAACTGCTTCAAATAGCCGTTAAAATAAAAGCTTCAGATAGGAGTTGAAATAACAGCTTCAGATAGGTTTAAAGTAACAAATGCTTCAAATAGCCGTTAAAATAAAAGCTTTAGATAGGAGTTGAAATAACAGCTTCAGATAGGTTTAAAGTAACAACTGCTTCAAATAGCCGTTAAAATAAAAGCTTTAGATAGGAGTTGAAAGAACTACTGCTTCAGATAGAACGAGTTAAATAAAGCGACTACTTCTGCTAGAACGAGTTAAAATAACGATTCCTTCTGATAGAACGATTTAAATTAACAACTGTCTGAAACCGACAGAGATAGCTGACGCAACGCAACATCCCTTCCACATTATACAAGCGAAGAAGAAGTATAATGGATCAAGACCTTGTAGCAATCAAGCGGTCGTTGCCAGCGAGCTTGTCTGTTTAAATTTAACACCTGAATGAAATCACATTTGTCCTTGGTGATATTGTCTCTGAATAGATTTATTATCTACTGGATGTCCGAGATTGGTTTTTGTGGAGTAATTGCAACGTTTTAGAAGTGTTTGTCTGAATGTCAGATCAGACTGTCTCGCGTGTCTACATTCGAGACACTCTGGATTTCCGCGCACGCTAGGGAGTTATGTTGGCTAAAGACTACATTTTATATAAATGAACATAGACGGCCACGCTGACATATGTTTGTAGTTCCAATATTAACAATGCAATATAGAATTAAAACATTTTTTTTTTAAATTTTGGGTTGTAGATCCAATAATAGCAATGTAATATAGAAAATCTCCCCCGATGGTGTTTCCACCTTGTCGTGGTGGGGGAGCTTGAGTTTCTCAATGACCCTGAGAGCTATGCCGGCGGTAGCGTAGCTACCAGCAGGGCCTCCCAAGCCGGACAGGTCAAAGGGTAGAGAACAGACAAAGAGAAACACCCTGGTCCTCCAGGTTGGGGGTTGAAGCGTGGGGTTAACATCCCCACCTTTGTAAAAACCATTTTTGTTACGAAACAGATACATGAGCCTCGAATTTGGACTGACTTATTTGGACAACGACCTTGGAACGTTAAAGGACTCTTTAGATTTGGGACATGGAATGTACGGACACTATATCGAGCTGGAGCGGCCGAAGAACTAACCTGGGAGCTGGTTGAATATCAAAGGGATATAACAGCAATTCAAGAAATAAGGTGGCCAGGAGAGGGTTCTTTAGAGCAAAATGGAATGATTATAATATATGGAGGAAACACCCAAAATAAACATGAATTAGGAACAGGATTTGTCATAAAAAAAGAGTTATGGGGGAACGTTTTAAACTTTAAAGCTGTTAATAACAGGATTAGTAAATTACGAATAAAAGGTAAATGGAAAAATATAACGATGATTAATGTACATGCACCTACTGAAGAGAAAGAAGATGATATTAAAGAAGACTTTTATAATGATCTGGAAGATGTCATAGAAGTAACCCCTCAACAGGACATCCTGATTGTGCTGGGAGACTTCAATGCAAAAATAGGTAGAAAGCAAACTAATAAAAAAAAAGTGGCCGGTATGGAAAGCCTACATACAACTTCAAGTGATAATGGATGGAGAGTCATCAACCTGGCAGAAGCCAAAGGACTGCAGATTAGCAGTACCAGACTACAAAGAAAGGATATACACAAACAAACTTGGAAATCATGTGACAAGAGAACTTATAATCAAATAGATCAAATTTTAATTAACAACAAAAATGCATCAAACATACAACAAGTTAGAAATTATAGAGGAGCTGAGTGTCACAGTGACCACTTCTTCGTTGGAGCAAAGTTTAAAATAAAACTTAAGAGAGCTTTCTATACTAAATTACAAAGATTACACCCAACATACAACAGAGAAAAACTACAAGAAATTACAGTCAAAGAGAAATTTACAGATGAAATAAAATGTAAACTTGAAACTCTGCAAAACCCTTTGGAGGAAAGCGTTGACCAAACTTGGTTGAACATCAAGAATACAATTCAATCTACCGCAGAAGAATGTCTCGGTGTGTTAACCATGCATAGAAAGAACAGATGGTTCAATCAAAAATGTGACGAAGCAGTCATTAAGAAAAAGAATGCCAGACATTTATGGTTAAATGACATCAACAACATCCAAAAGGAAGAGCATTATAGAAATGAATGTAAAGAGGCTACAAAAATAGTCCGACAGCAGAAGCGAGAGTATATGAGTAATATAATCAAAGATATGGAAATTAATCACCAGACAAATGAATCCAGAAAGTTTAAAAAAAAAACTGAAGTCAATGAAACGAGGGCACCAACAAAACACATATGGTTTAAAAGACAAAAATGGGAAATGTGCAACACATGGAAAGAATATTTTGTTGAATTACTAAATTGTGAAGCTCCAAGAAACACTTTCCCACAGGAAGAGGTTCTAACATGTGAACCACAAATTGAAGAACCTACATTTGAAGAAATCCTATATGTAATCACACGACTTAAAAACATTCACTCCCTCACTCCAGGGACGACACTAAAGTGGTAAAGAAGAACAAAACTGCAGACACAGATCACCCGTTGCATGAGGCGCTGGACGTAGTTAAGGGTCGGAGACTGATAAGAGGGAAATCATGGATGGCTCAGGCGGAGGATACGATCAGACAGGTGTGCCCCTTGGAGAACATTAGGCGAGGAGAGGAGTGGGTCAGAGTGCCAGCCGTGCAGTCAGACTTGTGCAGAGTTATAATCACATTGAGCCGGGAGTGCAGGGAGTGGCCAGGGAGTGGAAATTCAGCAATTAATTCAGGAAAATTCTCGTCCGGGTGATGTGATTATCTACACGGATGGGTCGGTGTTGAGAGGTAGGAGAAGTGCTTGGGGGTTCTTGGCAAAAACTAATGGTCGGCGTTTGGTGCAGGAGAGCCTGGCGTATGATGACACTACATCTAGCTTAAGAATGGAGGTGGAGGCGGTCAGTGCAGCTTTCCGCTGGATAGAAAACACGATACAAACACATATTGTGATTGTAACTGACTCAGAAAGCATGCTGAGAAGGGGTGAGAACAGGCAAGCTTCGTGCAGAGTGGCTTGCTTCGCTTCGGAGGTCACAGGTAGCAAGCATCACCTGGATCTTTTCTCCTGGGCATGCCGGTGTGCGGGGGAATGAACAGGCGGACAGATTGGCTGGCTCGGCAGAACTTGGTGGAGTATTGATGCATGACAAGGAAGATGTGGTTGCGGCCTTGTGGGAGCACGTGTACACCTCGGAGGAGCAAATGGATCACCATAGTCTGGTTAGAATGAGGCAGCGAGGAGTGACGAGGGGATCTGGCCGACGCTCGACGCTCAGAGGAAAGGCGAGACGGACATATAATGAGATTGCTACTGGAACTATTAGTGTTGGAACTCTTCGCTGGTTGCTGAGGATGGGGACGGAGCGCTTATGGGAATGTCCCGAATGCTGTGATGTCGGTTCCTAGATCAATCAATCAATCAATCAAACGACTTAAAAACAATAAGGCAACTGGGGCTGATGGAATTGCTACTGAATTTATAAAGGTAGGTAGCCATGCATTACATCTAAAGCTATACGAACTAATAATAAAAATCTGGAGGACAGAAGAATTATCCCATGACTGAAAAGAGTCATTATTGATACCTATCTTTAAGAAAGGAGACAAGTTCCAATGTGAAAATTATAGAGGAATATCACTACTGTCCACAAGCTATAAGATACTATCCGCAGTATTACTAAATAGACTAAAACCATATTCAGAAATCATATTAGGTGACTACCAGGCGGGGTTTAGACAAAACAGATCAACAATAGATCAGATATTTATCTTACGACAAATAGCCGAGAAAAATTTGGAATATAAAAGAGATCTCCATAACATTTTTGTGGATTTTACAAAGGCTTATGATAGTGTCCATAGGAATAGTCTATGGAATGCTATGCAGGAATTTGAAATACCAAGGAAGTTAATCAACATGACCAGACTATGCATGGAAGATACTTATAATATAGTAACATATAAAGGCAGGAAATCAGACCCTTTCCAAATAACATCTGGCTTGAAACAGGGTGATGCACTATCGCCGCTACTCTTCAATCTGGCTCTAGAGAAAGTTGTAAGGAGAGTAAAGGAGGAATGTGATATTGGAGGAACATCCAAGCTGCTTGGTTATGCAGATGATATAGATATTATAGGGCAAAGTGAACAAAAGACATTGGAAATATTGACTCACTTAAAGGAAAAAGCCCAACAGATGGGGCTGGTTATCAACCAAGATAAGACAGAATATATGGTAATTTCAAGAGAAGGAATGACTAAAAACTCTGGCCACATACAAATAGATAATATGACAATTAAAAGAACGGAAACATACAAATACCTGGGTACAATCTTCAACTGCTCCAACCTCATAAGGGAAGAAATACAAACTAGAATCAACTCTGGAAATAAGATATACTATGCACTACAACATCTACTAAAATCAAATGCGCTATCTCGTAACACCAAAATCACAATATACAAAACACTGATCAGACCAGTTGTGCTGTATGGCTCTGAAACCTGGAGTACAACGAAAGGAGACGAAGCCTTGTTACAAACCTTTGAGAACAAAATTCTAAGACGCATCTTTGGACCCATTAGGGATACACAAAGTGGAGAGTGGAAAAGAAGAAGTAACAAAGACATTTATAATCTGTTTAAGTCCCCGCTAATCACTAGTATCATGAAGGCTAATAGACTACAATGGCTGGGGCATATAGAAAGAATGTAAGATAATAGGGAAACAAAACTCGCTTACACTCAGGAAATAAATGACAGAAGACCCCGAGGTAGACCAAGAAGACGGTGGAGAGACATTTACAGACCTACAAGCACTTGGAATCAACGACTGGCAAGAGAAGGTCCACCAGAGAGACGAATGGAGACGGATTGTATCTGCAGCAAAGAACCTCAATGGCTCGGAACGCTGAAGAAGAAGAAGAAGAAGAAGAAGAAGAAGAAGAAGAAGAAGAAGAAGAAGAAGAAGAAGAAGAAGAAGAAGAAGAAGAAGAAGAAGAAGAAGAAGAAGAAGAAGAAGAAGAAGAAGAAGAAGAAGAAGAAGAAGAAGAAGAAGAATATAGAAAATATTGTCGTGTGTTTTGTTTGTAGTTCCAATAATAACAACAATTCAATATAGAATATGGTTGTCGTTTATAGTTCCAATAATAACAATGCAAGATAGAATATATTGGCGTTTTCTTTTTGTTTATAGTTCCAATAATAACAACAGTACAATAAAGAATATGTTGCCGTGTCTTTTGTTTGTAGTTCCAATATTAACATTACTGTATAGAAAATATACTTTTTTGTTTGTAGTTCCAATAATAGCAATGCAATATAGAATAAATTGTTGTGTCTTTTGTTTATACGTAGTTCCAATAATAACAATGCAATATATAATATACAAGTATTGTCGTGGTTTTTTGCTTATAGTCCCAGTACTGACAATGCAATATATAATATATTTTCGTGTTATTTGTTTATTGTTCAGGTAATAATAATGCAATATATAATACAGTGGAACCTCGCTTAACGAGCATAATTCGTTCCAGAGTTAGGAGGAGAACGAAGAACTTATGGGTTACACCCGTGTACCGTGATGCTGATCCATCGACTAAGCTAAACTAAACTAATTCGTTCCAGAATCTTAATCGTAAAGCGAAACACTCGTTAAGCAAAACAGTTTTTCCCATACAAATTAATGTAAAATACGATAATGCGTTCCATGCCGAAAAAATACTAAAAAAATTGTGTATATCGTTTATTCAAAGAAAATTATATATACATTGTTAAGGAGCGTGATTCATCTTCCTCTTCTATAGCGGAATGAACGAACCTGGAATGAGAATTCGATTTGTAGAAAATAATAATTGAAATAATTAATTTACAATTTAAAGAACTGTCTGTCTGTCTGCCTGCCTGCCAATCTGTCTGTCTGTATGTCTGTCTGTCTGTCTGTCTGTCTGTCTGTCTGTCTGTGTGCGTGTGAGTTTCTCTTTGTGCAATAATTTATTTCATTATATCTGTATTGCTCTTTCCAGTTGTCCATGTTGTAATCATTGGTCAATAAAGCAATTTCTCCGCTGCTCCCACAAAATTCCTCACTCATATCTGCTTATTGGCCATGACTCGCTTCCATATATCAGAATTGCTTCAATAAAGATTTTAAGAACTCCCCCCCCCCCCCCCCCCCCGCACCTTGGCTGACAAAGAAACATTGCTGAGAATTTTCTTCATCCTGTGAAATGCTGCCTTTTCATGGGCTATTCTTCATTTACCTTCCTTAATACATCTTCCTTAATATATCAAAGAAAAAGGTTAAACCAAAATGTGAAATGGAAATAGATGCAAAATTCTTAACCAAGTGGATACTTTTAAATACCTACTGGCATTTATAACATCATATGGAAGATGTTTAGCAGAGTTTAAGAGCAGAATAGGAGAAGCAAAGGCTGCATTTCAAAAACTGAAAAGTATCTTATTCAATTAGTCACTATCATTGAATGTAAGAAAGAGAGTGCTGAAGTGCTTTATAGAACCAGTTTTGATGTATGGCAGTGAATCTTGGAATGTAAGTGAACAAATTAAGAAGAAATCAAAAGCAACAGAGATGTGGTTCTTGAGACGATTGTTGCGAATTCCTTGGACTGCTAAAGTAACTAACAACGATTGCGTGAAACAAGTTAATGACACTAGAACATTACATACAGCAATAAGAAAGAGACAAACAACTTTCTTTGATTATGTGATGAGAAGAAAGGCATTGGAGAACATCGAGACGACTGGAAAGATCATCAGGTACAGAGGCAGAGGCAGATCAAGAGAAATGATGCTGGAAGAATTAAGACGGTGGCATGGAGGAATATCATCAGCACAGTCGAAGTTGCATGGCACTTGGTAATGATGATGAATACTTCTTCTATCTGCAGTTATTAAAGTAAATAAATATTTAAATACATTGACTTTTTTTTCATACTGGTTCCATTAGTTTTGATGTTGCATTTGTGTGTACAATTGTCACGAAAATAAACTTGATGTTCGATCAATGACAACCAAGACCCGACACAAGTCTGCAAAAACAACTGACCCTTTGAAGTTGTACAGAATAAGGAAAATACGTCGTTAAAACTGTCTACACAGTCGGTATTTCTAACTGGGAAACAAAATACATGGCGTCAAAATATCTACCTCTGGTCGGCGAATCTCTATGATGTGGATTGTTCGGGGAACAAATACGTCACGTTACAATGTCTACACCGGTCGGCATTTTGTTAACAAAATTGTTGCTCGAGACGGACAACGGCGTCATTTGTCTGCAAGGCGGGAGACGGCATTTGAAGTGCTAGACGGAGAGTCTGGAAAACAGGCGGGATGGATTCTGTGATGTGGGGAATTCTCTGGTTCACAGACAGACTGGAATTTCCCCAAATGAAAGCAAATTTGACCGCGGGTTGACTCCAGTTAGTCTAGAACAGGAGGAGGAACCAGACTCTAGACTGGTAAGCGTCTGGACTTTTTGGTGACGTCACTCACAGCCCAATATAAAAAGCGTTGCAGTAAACAAGAGGAGGGAGTTGACCAGATTTCTGAAGTTGGAAAGAGCGATGCAGTTTTCTGAGTTGTGGTTTATAAAAGAAACTAGGGTTTCAAATTGTTGATAGTTATCGGCGGACATAGATCCAGTCTGTGATCGCCTAGTTTCGATTAGCAACTGGAATAGGCATATGGTTCCATTTACATGTCCACGTATGTGTGCTATGATTTTCACCAGTGAAGCTAACACATTTTAGAAGATGATGGCTCAGAATTTGAAGACAGAAGTTGCTGAGAGGCCGCTACATTGGGCTTATACCCAAGTTTGTTTGCGGGAACCTGACTTCTGCTGAGCAGGATATGCTGAGGATACTTATGTTTTAGCAAGTGATAGGTGTATCACTGAACAGTCAGAACATTATATATATTCTACATATACAACACTGATACCAGAAACAGTCATATAAATATTATACTGATACCTGGAACATTCAGATTGTGTTGTTAATATGGGGAATCTTTAAAACCAGTGACACTAGATCAAGTAAGATTTCCCCAGTAACAGTAACAATAGTGTTAGAATTCTCTGATTAACATTCAGTTACATAACAGAGGAAATTCATAGTGTGAATTAGATTGAAGACTCTCATTAGACAGTGTTTGCCATGGATGTCCAAACATCTGGATGCCTAGAGAGATAGCGGAGAAACTCTTCACGGGACCGGAAAAGCATCACCTTGGTGAGGTTGCTTGTCTGGAATACATGGTGCTGGTGTGTTTTCAGCACAGTGATGAGAATGACTATACTCCTGAACACTGATCTGAGTCTACAGACACTTTAGAATATACGTCACACATTCTACACTTTATATACACACACACACTTCTCAGACATATACTCTTTGCTTTAATAAATTTCTTGTTTTTATTTGTTGAAGCAAGAGTTGTCAAGTATGTTATGTTGGGAAAGAATGAGAGGGGGCATGATCCAGGGGTGAGTAAGAGTGAGAAGAAGGTGTCTTCAGATTGAGGGAGTGTTGTGGACGGAGTCTGCTGGATATCTCCCGGATAGTGATATTGAATTAAAAGAAATGTGGGTGTTGATTCCCCTCACTCCAGGGACGACACTAAAGTGGTAAAGAAGAGCAAATAACTACTACGACATTCATTCTTTACACACGACATTTATTGGGGGCTCGTAAACGTGATCTTTAGACAGCGGGATCTTCGTACAAGGGATCTTTAGACAACGGGATCTTTCATAAACGGGGTCTTTTAACACGGGATCTTTAGTTAGAGGATGGAGATATCCTATTAGTGAGAATCCAGCTATAGTGAATGTGGATAGGGGTTAGGGCTTATCTTACCTGTTCACACTTCACACGTCTGCATAGGTCTGTAGTCCTGATTCTACTCTTGTCACTGAGTGATTGTGTTGTGTTGTGTGGTGTGTTATAAAATATATAGATTAATTGTATATGGTCATTATCTATATATTTGTTTAGAGATAATCTATACTCTATCTGCTGAGTTACCTCTCTGAAAAATGGCCACTCCTAAACTGACTACGGCAGAACTAAGGGCAAAGGGGGGGGGGGGATGGGATTTTCGGGTTCTGCCCTAACAGATTACGTACAGGAGGTGGAGAGGGAGTATCGTCAAGCAGAAAGGGACGATCGAAAGGCTGAGTTGGAATTGAGAAGGATGGAGTTAGAGCAAGCAGCTAAGAAATTGGAAGCAGAACAAGCTGCTAGGCAATTTGAAGCTGAGCAAGCAGCTAAGAAATTGGAAGCAGAACAAGCTGCTAGGCAATTTGAAGCTGAGCAAGCAGCTAAGAAATTTGAAGCTGAGCAAGCCGCTAAGAAATTTGAAGCTGAGCTAGCAGTTAAGACATTTGAAGCGGAACAGGCTGCTAAGAGATTGGAAACGGAACAGGAAGCTCAGAAAAGGGAGCACGAGTACCGGATGCGGGAACTCGAGCTTAAGAGGCAATCTAGTGGGGGAAACTGAGGGAGCAGTGGGAGGTTCCTCTCTCCCTGGCTCAACACCAGTAGGTGGACATAGCTACCATGCTATGAAGTTCCCTCTAGCGATCTACGGGGAGGACAAAGAGAAGATTGACCAGTACCTTCAACGCTTCGAGGCTATGTCAGTTGCAATGGGTCTGGAGCGTGACAAATGGAATCTCAAGCTATCCCAGGGATTACGCGGGACCGGTTACGAGGTTTATTCTCGCCTGCCACCAGGACATGAGAACAATTATGACGAGTTGAAGACGGCTCTGCTGAAACGATTCGAAGTTACGTCACATACCTACCGGAAAAAATTTCGAGGAGCAAAACGAGAACCGGGGGAGTTGTTCGCCGCCTATAGTCTGCGTCTGAAAGCCTATCTCCATAAGTGGATGGATTTGGATGGATTCGCGCATGACTATGAGAGTCTGGAAGAGCTCATGGTAGTCGACCAGATGCGAAAGCAAATGTCGAAACCTCTCAGGACATTCTTGGGAGAACAAGGGGCGGAACGAATCGACATGGTGACGAAATTGGCAGAACGGTTCGTCGAGGTCCATGGGGAGGCAGCTGAAAACTTTTCTACCAACACCAAAAGTCAGGAAAAACATAACCTGAAGAAAGCCAAGAGCACAGGAACTAAGAAGGTGGAACCATATGTCAAAACTTCAGAGGAGAGTTTGGAGAAGACGAAGGGGGAAAGCAAGAGCACTTCGAGCTCTACAAAAAAAAAACGACCACGGTCGGAGAAGTGGTGTTCGATTTGTAAGTCACCTTCTCACAATACGAAGGATTGCAAATCGAAGGCTAAGAACCTTCACTTCGCGGCATGTCAAGTGACTTCAAAGCAGGTGGACACTGACAATGCCAAGGTCTACAAGGATGCTCACCAGCAGGAGAGCTCAATAAAGTCCGGCACAAGAAAATCTAGGACAGTGAAATGGTGCAAACACTGCAGGTCGAATACGCACAATGCTATTGACTGCAGGGGAAAGTCAGGAGACACTCAATTCGTCGTGTGCCCCGGGAAACCTAAAGTGGAGCCCACCGAACAGGTTGAGGCCGAGGAAGAGACTCCAGACCAGGAAAAACCACCTGTAGTGGAATTAGTAGAAGTTAATGGTCGTCAAGTGGAGTGTTTGTACGACACAGGTCTGGACGGGGAGGCCGTGATTTCTGCGGATCTGGTACATCCAGAACAATTCACAGGTGAAACCATGGAGATACAGCTTGCACAGAAGAGTGCTGTAGCCATGAAATTGCCCATTGCCAGAGTGGAGATTCGGTCAAGATATGTCACCGGCACCATCAAGGCCGCGGCGTTGACCGATCCCATTTTTCCCGTAATCCTTGGTTGCCGGTATGTCTTTCTGGGAATGCCCAGGGAGCCAATCCATATGGGAGCAATTCAGACTCGCTCTCAGACGAAAACGGATGAGGCAGAAGCAAATGTGACTAACCCACTGCCAGGGGAGTTGCGAACTGCCCAGAGTGAGGATGCTACTCTACGTCCTTGCTACAAAAAGCTGCAGAAAAGTGCTGATCCACCCAAAAGGGGGCAGTACTATATGAAGAATAGGATACTCTACAGGAGAGCCGGAAGGGGAGACAACCTACATGGTCAGTTGGTGGTCCCAAAGGCCCACCGTTCCCAGATTCTTCATATGGGGCATACCATCTCATTCAGTGGGCACATGGGTATTGCCGCCACGATGCAGTGAATTTCCTGCCATTACTATTGGCCGGGAATGACAGGTGATGTGCGTCGGTATGTGAAGTCATGCCCTGAGTGCCAGAGGGTGGCACCGAAACACTGGACAGCGCCGGTGGTCTTGGGTGAAATGCCCATCATGAACCCTCCTTTCGAGAGGGTAGCCATCGATATTGTGGGTCCACTTCCTAGGACTAGGAAGAGGACCATGTACATACACACCGTGGTGGATTGCTGTACAATGTGGGGTGAAGCCATACCGTTGACCACGATTGACTCGAAACGAGTGGCGGACGCACTGATGGAGGCCTTTACCAGATTGGGCTTTCCTGATCAAATACTGACGGACAATGGGTCCCAGTTTTGTGGAAAACTTATGGAGGAGGTATTTAGGGTGTTCCACTCTAACCATATCCATACCAGCCCTTACCACCCTCAAGCCAATGGACAAGTAGAGCGTTTCAACGGCACGTTGATGACAATGCTCAGGAAACTGGCGCAGGAAAAACCTGATAGGTGGGATGAATATATCCCAGCAGCTCTTTTTGCCTATCGGGAAGTTCCTCATGGCTCAACAGGACTACCACCCGCTACGTTGCTGTTTGGTCGTCCAATTAAGGGACCGTTGGAAGCCATGTTGAGGAGTTGGACTGAAGAGGGGACGTCAGAAGAAGTGATCTCTTCCTACAAATATATGGAGGAACTGAAAGAAAAACTTCACAAGGGATGGACTCTGGCAAATCAAAACTTGAAAAAGGCCAGAAAACGACATGCGGCTTATTACAACCGTAGGTCGAAAGACAGATCTCTAGAGGTGGGAGACAAAGTATTGTTGCTACTCCCAACTGGAAACAACAAACTAGAGATAGGTTGGCAAGGACCATTTCCCGTGGAAAGGGTGATATCTAGAACCAACTATCAGATCCGGATCCGGGGAAAATCGAAGATTTTCCATATCAATCTCTTGCGGAAATACGAAGAGAGACCCGGAGAAAAAGCAGCTCACCTCATGGCAATGGCAGTTGCAGTGGAGACAGAGGTGGGAACCAACGAGGGCAGGGAATATCTCCTGGTACACAAGGAAACCTACAAGGATGTGCAGGTGAACCCTGATCTGACTTCCCAGGAGAGGGAAAAGATAACCCAGGTTCTCGAGTCTCATAAGGAGATACTGACTGATAAACCAGGACGAACGAGGTTGGTGGAGTTCAAGATGACTTTGACCACTCAAGAGCCTGTTCGCCAAAAGGTTTACCCAGTGCCATTCTCTAAAGAAAAGGCCCTGGAGGAGGAAATACAGAAACTGTTGGAGGATGACGTCATTGCGCCATCCACATCCCCATACAATGCGGGTTGTTGCGAAAACCAAGTGGAGACCGCCGGTTGTGTATAGACTACCGACTTCTGAACAGTCATACACAATTTCAGGTGGAACCTTTGCCGAATCCAACTCAGTTATTCGCGAGGCTCCATAAGGCAAGGTATTTTTCAAAGGTGGATCTGAGTCGAGGGTATTATCAGATTTCAGTCAAACCAGAGATTCGACCACTGCTGGCTTTCAGTACCCCCAGTGGACATTACGAATTCAAGGTCATGCCCTTTGGACTCAGCAATGCACCTAGTGTGTTTACTCGCATGATGAGGACTTTACTTGATCCTTTACAGGATCCGTCCATCATCTCATTCATGGATGATATTCTGATTTCCAGTGACAGTTTGGATGACCATTTACAATCCTTGAAACGAGTTTTCAATAGGCTCAAGGAAGCAGGGCTAACCGCTCGCCCAACCAAGTGCATGATTGGTTACCAGACTCTGGAATTTCTAGGTCTCACCATCACTTCAGGACACATTGTCCCAGAGGAAAAGAACCTGGAGAAAATCAGATGCGCTCCTAGTCCAAAAACGAAGAAAGATGTGCGATCTTTTCTCTCGTTGTGTGGGTTCTACCACAAATGTATCCCACATTTCACTGAACTGGGTCTCCATTAACAGAAACCTTGAAAAAGGGATTTCCGGACCAAATTGTTTGGACACCAGAATGTGAGAGTGCCTACAGTCAGTTGAAGGAGGCCTTAGTCAGCAAACCTGTGTTACAGCTCCCAGACCTTTCCAAACAATTTGTGTTGAGAACGGATGCAAGTGGGATTGGGATTGGGGCAGCTTTGTTACAGGAAGGAAAAGACGATGCTTCGGTTTTGAAACCAGTGGCATAGGCAAGGAAGAAACTTCTCCCGGCTGAGAGGAATTATTCGACCGTCGAGAGAGAGTGTTTGTCTCTCGTATGGGCCGTGCAAAAATTCCAGCCATATTTGTATGGAGTTCAGTTTCGAGTTCAGTCGGATCATCAACCCTTGATGTTCCTGGCCACTTCTCAGAAGCTCAACGCCCGTTTGATGCGGTGGTCGTTGCTACTTCAGCCATACCACTTTACAGTGGAGTATATACCTGGAAAGGAAAATGTTGGAGCTGATTTCCTGTCTAGACATCCAGCTCCTGATGAAGAGGAATTGATCATCTGGATCGAACCTCCAAGAAGAAAGAGTTGTTGCGGACTACTCTCTTAGGAGGGGGCCTATGTCACGAAAATAAACTTGATGTTCGATCAATGACAACCAAGACCCGACACTAGTCTGCAAAAACAACTGACCCTTTGAAGTTGTACAGAATGAGGAAAATGCGTCGTTAAAACTGTCTACAGAGTCGGCATTTCTAACTGGGAAACAAAATACATGGCGTCAAAATGTCTACCTCTGGTCGGCGAATCTGTATGATGTGGATTGTTCGGGGAACAAATACGTCACGTTACAATGTCTACACCGGTCGGCATTTTGTTAACAAAATTGTTGCTCGAGACGAACAACGGCGTCATTTGTCTGCAAGACGGGAGACGGCATTTGAAGTGCTAGACGGAGAGTCTGGGAAACAGGCGGGATGGATTCTGTGATGTGGGGAATTCTCTGGTTCACAGACAGACTGGAATTTCCCCAAATGAAAGCAAATTTGACCGCGGGTTGACTCCAGTTAGTCTAAAACAGGAGAAGGAACCAGACTCTGGACTGGTAAGCGTCTGGACTTTTGGTGACGTCACTCACAGCCCAATATAAAAAGCGTTGCAGTAAACTAGAGGAGGGAGTTGACCAGATTTCTGAAGTTGGAAAGAGCGATGCAGTTTTCTGAGTTGTGGTTTATAAAAGAAACTAGGGTGTCAAATTGTTGATAGTTATCGGCGGACATAGATCCAGTCTGTGATCGCCTAGTTTCGATTAGCAACTGGAATAGGCATATGGTTCCATTTACATGTCCACGTCTGTGTGCTATGATTTTCACCAGTGAAGCTAACACATTTTAGAAGATGATGGCTCAGAATTTGAAGACAGAAGTTGCTGAGAGGCCGCTACATTGGGCTTATACCCAAGTTTGTTTGCGGGAACCTGACTTCTGCTGAGCAGGATATGCTGAGGATACTTATGTTTTAGCAAGTGATAGGTGTATCACTGAACAGTCAGAACATTATATATATTCTACATATACAACACTGATACCAGAAACAGTCATATAAATATTATACTGATACCTGGAACATTCAGATTGTGTTGTTAATATGGGGAATCTTTAAAACCAGTGACACTAGATCAAGTAAGATTTCCCCAGTAACAGTAACAATAGTGTTAGAATTCTCTGATTAACATTCAGTTACATAACAGAGGAAATTCATAGTGTGAATTAGATTGAAGACTCTCATTAGACAGTGTTTGCCATGGCTGTCCAAACATCTGGATGCCTAGAGAGATAGCGGAGAAACTCTTCACGGGACCGGAAAAGCATCACCTTGGTGAGGTTGCTTGTCTGGAATACATGGTGCTGGTGTGTTTTCAGCACAGTGATGAGAATGACTATACTCCTGAACACTGATCTGAGTCTACAGACACTCTAGAATATACGTCACACATTCTACACTTTATATACACACACACACACTTCTCCGACATATACTCTTTGCTTTAATAAATTTCTTGTTTTTATTTGTTGAAGCAGGAGTTGTCAAGTATGTTATGTTGGGGAAGAATGAGAGGGGGCATGATCCAGGGGTGAGTAAGAGTGAGAAGAAGGTGTCTTCAGATTGAGGGGGTGTTGTGGACGGAGTCTGCTGGATATCTCCAGGATAGTGATATTGAATTAAAAGAAATGTGGGTGTTGATTCCCCTCACTCCAGGGACGACACTAAAGTGGTAAAGAAGAGCAAATAACTACCACGACATTCATTCTTTACACACGACAACAATGTTTCTATGTAATAACCTTACCTCTGTTTTTCTGTTATTCAGACTAAGTAAAGAACAGTACCCTACTATTTTTCTTAACATGTGTTTTTGTCCGCTCGCTCGCTCGCTTTTGAACTCAAGCGTAGTCCATCACGCGCTACTACACCTAGTGCACTGGACTGATTTTTGCATGTGAGTTAACTTTCCCTATTACCAGTGTCCCTCGCCATCAGTCGAACCTCTTCCGATTTCAGAGGTACTTGTAATTTACGTCCCCAAGTCAAAGAGGAGAAATCAACATTTAAGTCCAATTGACCGGTGTAAGGGATGAACCCATTACCTCGGCATCAGCACACTGGACGTTTAAGAACACTGACCTCCACTACTCTATTATAATCATTGCTCCAGACATAGTAGTAGTAGTAGTAGTAGTAGTAGTAGTAGTAGTAGTAGTAGTAGTAGTAGTAGTAGTAGTAGTAGTAGTAGTAGTAGTAATAGTATTAGTAGTAGTAGTAGTATTAGTAGTAGTAGTAGCAGCAGTAGCAGCAGCAGCAGCAGTAGTAGTAGTAGTAGTAGTAGTAGTAGTAGTAGTAGTAGTAGTAGTAGTTGCAGTAGTAGCAGTGGCAGGTGATGGTAGTGGTGGTGGTAGTATTAGTATCTGTAGCATTGGTGTTTGATGCAATGATAGTAGTAGTGGTGAAAGGGTAGTCGTTGTGTTTGCATCAATAGTAGCATTATATAAAATTTCTGGCACTTTCTGACAATGCCTGTAGATTAATTTGTGCCGGATAACATCATCTAGAGATGCGTTTTGGTAAAATAAATGATCGCCGTTCTGCACCGACCCTCTAGTCTTACGGGCATCTCAGCTGTAGGGAAATATCTGAGATAGTAGAGTAGAGTAGAGTAGAGTAGAGTAGAGTAGAGTAGAGTAGAGTAGAGTAGAGTAGAGTAGAGTAGAGTAGAGTAGAGTAGAGTAGAGTAGAGTGTTGAGTTGTATTTAGTTGTGTGGAATTGATTTGATTGGGTTTAGTTACGTTGAGTAGATTTAAGTAGAGTAGTGTTAAGTTATGCTAAGACACGATATCACTGTACTCAGAACATTGCCACGCGCGCTCCGTCTCCTAGTTCAATAGCCAGCGATGGGTCATGCTGCTAATGATTCCAAATAACATCTGATTGAAAGTTCTCCTGGTCTTCCCTCTCAGATTTGAGATTCATCCTGAGCTCCTACTTATCTCCCACCATATCATTCTTTCCACATACGGGTTCTCAGTCTGTTCCCCCCACTTTCTCCACCTGATCTTTGAGTACCTCGGGCAATTAATTTGACGAGAATCTGAATGCTAGCACCAGAGGCTTCTGGTAATGAATCAACGTTAGTATTCCCAGTTCAACATGATAAGAAATGTTATTTCTAATACTTCATTTCTAAAACTAATTCTGCTATAGCTATTATGGAATTGTCAGTCTCCCTGGTCGAGAGGTT
This sequence comes from Cepaea hortensis, assembly GCA_963921405.1. Taxonomy (NCBI): domain Eukaryota; kingdom Metazoa; phylum Mollusca; class Gastropoda; order Stylommatophora; family Helicidae; genus Cepaea; species Cepaea hortensis. The sequence continues at coordinate 29,753,846 of OY992879.1, read as the reverse complement.
AGCAACTATCTCCGTAACCCCGAATACTCTTGTGATTGACATGAGTGCACGAGAATTGGAAGCGGTTCGAGTCGCACCAGTGACTTATGAGAGTATGGAGCCGGTCGCTCAGAAAGCAATGACAAACTACTGAGTGTAATCTTGCCAAGAAATCAACAATCAGCTGAAAGATGCTGATGTTGACAGCGATGTCCTGTAAAGGATATGCAAAACATCTTTTTTTAAATTATGGAATTGCATTATTAAGACACCCTTTTAGCTAATTTTAGCAGCCTTCCCTGGTGTCTTCTGGGACATGCAAGAAACGTCATTTTTAGCTCGAAATGTCAGAAGTTTAACGAAATCTGTCCTGTGCCTCATACACCGTCTTGTTTATTAGCTCCGTTATGTCTTTACCCGGTCTTTACGAGCTGCTGTGTGATTACAAATGAAATGCGTTGGCAGTAAGACTTTAACCTGATTATAAAGACAGGATGAGTTAGCTAAGTTGATAGGTGGGCTAAGCTGATAAATTCATGAGGGCTGGAGGGTTCGTCGTGTAGCTATCGGAGGAGGGTAGACTCGCCAGCTGTTCTTCTGAGCATTCAGGCCTACACAAGGAGCAGTTAAAATGTGAAATATCCTTTATAGGGCCTCGAAGTCAACCGTAGCATTTGTTGATTGTTAGTGATGTCTTGGCAAGTTTGCAATTGATTTCTGAACGACCGGCACTTATACCATTGTATGAACATCAGTGCAAGGCGGTCTGCTTCCACATATCCCGCAGTTGTGTTTCGAACTCGGTACGCGGGATTGTGAACTGCGTTTGTAACTCCGTCGCTGCAGACAAGCTGAAAAAACATATAATGGCAGTGAAAGTGTGATTTCTGAAGAAAATCCAAATAATACCATGGACAGAAAAAAAAATCAAGAAGCACATGAAAACCGTAAACTTATTAGACAAATTAGACATAGACAGTGGGCATGTAATGAGAAGAAATAAATTAGCAAACTTGGTGACAATTTCCAAGATTTAGAGACACGAACAAGAGGGAAGCAGACAAGTAAATATCTGGATGGTTTGACCACATGGCATGGTCGAGACAAGAACACAGAGTTGACCCACGACTTTGGTGATGGTGTCATATGGCGAAACATGCCCGCCTGCGCTTATCGGCGTGGCACATGATAATGAGTAGGATTCGGCTTTGGAGCACATTTTATGTTTTGACTATGAAGAATCATTATGAGAATTTTCTAAATGTCCTTATATTTTAACTGAATGTATGCAGTATACATTTGTTTTTGTCAACGGGTTCTCTCGCTGTGCCGTAAGACGCCATTAATCCTGTTAATCGAAATTGCAGCTCCAGTGATTTGTCAGATACACAAAGAAGACAGACGCCAAGGCAGTGACACAATTCCTGATGTTATATGGAACAGCACCTACAGAAATACACAGGGGAAATGGAACAAGTGCTTCATAATTACCGTCCATCGTATGTGTAAGCAAAAATATGGTGAAAACAGTATACGTGTGTTCGCTCAGTTGTTGCAGACCTACGGAAGGTCTGGGAGTTCAGCGACTGAAATGCGGCAAAAGTGAAGAAAACAACTGATTACGATAAAAAAAAAATGGCAATTGTACAGATAACAAGTATAGTGAAACTGTGTGAAAGGACGTCAGCATGCCGAATGGATAAGAATGCGTTTTCTTAAACGACCGGTGTGCTGATGCCGAGGTAGAGGGTTCAACCCCTACACCGGACAGTTGGACTATTATGTTGACCTCTGCTCCTTGACATGGGGAAGTAAATTACAAGTACCTCTGAAGTCGTAGTGGGTACCCCTGATGGTGAGGGACACTGTTAATAAGGAAAGATAATCCACACACAAAATTCAGTTCAGTGCTATTAGAAGTAGTGTGTAAGGACTACGGTTGAGTTCAAAGCGAGTGAGCTAAAGCAAAAACTGAGTGAAAAGCAGTTAATAGAGTTTTACAAAACATACTGAACATGAGAACAGTTAGGTTGTTTTTGTTTTTGCGTTCGCTCGCAACTGAGGGGAGTGAGTACAAGGGATTAATTTATCTAGGTCAGTTTTCTCCATAGTTCCCCAAACCAACAGACTGGTGATTTCTGGTCTGATAGAAGCACTAGTAACAATCGTGTAGTTGAGTAGGAGAGTACAGAAGGTGATCTGAGTTTAATACGTTTGGTCGGTAGAAGTAAATAAACAAGTACGCAGAAAACACAACGAAATGAGTGTCCGAATATTCTTCTGTCAATCTTGCCAAAAATAAACAGGTTTCAGAAGCGCATTTTGAAGCGGGAATATTCTACAGTGATCGAATTGCAACAGCCGCATACCAAACGTAAGGGTATTTGTGATACGAGGATATAGTTGGGGGGGGGGGGGTATATTATTATTGAAAATGGGTAGAGGGGGATTATTATGTAGAGCTAGAGAAGATAATAGATAGAGATATAGAGAAGATAATAGAGAGTCGAGCATTATTATGAAGAATATATAGAGAAGATGTAGATAGAGAGAACGAACGAACGAACGAACAGAACGAACAGACTTTATTTTCAAAGGATAACAAATTGGGCACGCAGGCCCGTCTTACATTCGGCCCTTCCAATCACTCATCTTTCTTTCATCAACAGTGCATAGGAAAAAAACATTGTCACATGAATTTTGTAAACATAAACAATGAATATTACTATGTTATGAGACACATCAACCACGCACCCACACATCTCCCATTCACTACAACTCCACCACCCAACCACACACATAACTCACACACACATACATGCCCCTACCCATCCACCACACCCCTACACCTACACATCTCCCCACCCACACACACCTCTCACCCACCACACACCCCATCCACCCACACCCCAAGCACACATACATTCCCCAACCCACACATCCCCCACCCACACACATCCACCCACCTACACACATATCCTATACCCGTCCCATTACCCACCAACAATCACTCACCCACATATCCTCCTCCACCCACACACCTCCAACCACCCAGCCAAACACACATTCCTCAGCCACACATTCCCCCCACACACACACACATCTCCCCGTCAACTCACATATTCCGCACCTACCCACACTCACTTTCCGCACCCAGCCACATAATCTCCCATCTCCCCCAGCCCACTCACAGATCCCGAGCCCACCCCTACAAACATCCCCCACCATCTCCTAACCTAAACACACTCACCCACCCACATATCCTCTACCCACCCACACAACCTCTACCACCCATCCCCCAACCAAACATCCCTTAACCACACATCCTTACTCATATACAATCACCCACCCACACATCCTCTATCCAACCACACATCCTCCACCCACCCATCCCCCAGCCACACATCCCTTAACCACACACCCCTACTCATATACACAAACATCCCAACCCACGCACAATCTTCCCGCCCATACACACATCCCTCACACACATCCCCACCCACCAACACATCCCCCATTCACAAACACACACCTCCCATCCACGCACACACAACCCACACACACATCCCCAACCTATACACTCATCCCCTCACACATCCCAAGACACACGTATTTATCCCTCAACCACTAACACCCACACATCCCTCACTCACTCATCAAAACATACATCTCCTATCTACCCACCCACACTCACACACCCAACCACCCATCTAAACACACATCTCCCACCCTCACACACATCCTTCACCCACCCGCATACCCAATCACACCCCACCCACCCACACATACATCCTTTATCCACACCCAGCTCCCCTCCCACGCAACACCACACCCACACACATCCCAAAGACACATCCCTCACCCACACACACATCTCCCCACACATCTCCTACCCATCCACACATCCCCCAACTACAATCACCCTCACTACCCACACATACATACTCCATCCAGCCACAAACACCCCCACCCAGCCAGACATATTCCCTACCCACACACACATCCCCAAATCCATCACCCACACCCATCACGCACCCCTCCCCCAACCCACACACATTCACCCACACATCTCTCACCCACACACACACTCCCCACCCATCCACCCAAACATCCCACACCCATACACATCCCTCACCCACACACACATCCCCAAACCCACAACCACCCCACCTGCACACATCTCCCACCCACCACATATCCCCATACCCACATATATCCCCCACCCATCCCATAACCCACTATCAATCATCCATCAACATATCCTCCTCCACCCACTCACCCACAACCACCTAGCCAAACACGCATCCCCACCCACACACACATCTCCCCGCCAACCCATACATCCCGCACGTACCCACACACAAATCCCCCACACACCCACACAATCCCACCCCGCCAACCCACACATCCTGAGCCCACGCACACACACATCCCCCCATCCCCCAATCTACTATTATGATCAAACTCCCACACTTTACACACACATACAGTGACGATTGTCGTGAGCATTGTCGCAAAATTGTAAAGAAAATGGAGAAATATTGTACATATACATTTTGTAACTTCAAAATTAGTGATGCAATTCAACTCTCTCTCTCTCTCTCTCTCTCTCTCTCTCTCTCTCTCTCTCTCTCTCTCTCTCTCTCTCTCTCTATCTCTCTCTCTCTCTTCTCTCTCACACACACACACACACACACACATATATATATATAGAGAGAGAAGAGAACAGGAGGGGGCTGCGTGGTCTCCAGGTATGGTGTCCGCCTCGAGTGTTGGAGGTCCCGGGTTCAAGCCCCGGTGAGGACCGGGATTTACTTCACGTGGACTTCTATTAATATTTCCCCTGGTGTCTGGGTAGTGAGATCGAACGCCAGTGTGTATTGTTGCGCACGTAAAAAATCCCTTGGCAGTTGGAAATCGAAAAAGAGTAGCCTAACGGCGCTGCCCGGGCAAAATTTCGAGTTAAAAATCTACCCAAAGTATTTCAGGATCCTCGCCGGTGCTACGGAGTTCGTGCACTGAGCTGAGTTTCTCCATACTCAGGTTTGAGTTAGGAGGAGAACGGAGCACTAATGGGTTACACCCGTGTGCTGTGATGTTGATCCATCGACTAAACTAAACTAAACTATATATAGAGAAGATACTAGATAGAGTCGAGGAAAAAGATGAGAATAGGATTGAGCTAGGTTGTTGTTGACCAGAGAAGACTACGGGATACTTATACTAGTGAGCAGTTGGGCTGAAACTCTAACGGTGAGGACAGGCACCAAGATGTAGAACATTAAATTCGTAGTGGCTATAAGATCACAGAACTGGCGCTCATAGTTCCACATGTCACAGATGCTATGTTGGCTATAATTGAGTACTGCCGAATGTACTTTCACATTAATACACAACAGAAACAAAAGAACTTATGGTGTACACTTGTTGGTTAACTGTGGCCAGCTGATATTACTTACATCCTCTGCCGCTTCCATCGACGATGAACTATTTTTCGTGGCAGACTTTTGTTTTGACATTCTGGCGGTGGCATTAAGCACAGTGTACGTGTGCGAGCTGTTGGTTTGTTGAGACTCCTGTCTGTTCCACTTTTCAACGGTTGCACCGGGTTGAATTTTGCGTGTGGATTAGCTTTCCCTATTAACAGTGTCTCTTTCGATCTTGCGAACCCACTCCGACTTCTGAGGTACTTATAATTTACGTCGCCAAGTCAACGACGAGAAGTCAACAATTTAGTCAAACTGATCTTTGTAAGGATTGAACCCCCTAACTCAGCATCAGCACGCCAGATGTTTCAGAACGAGCACTATTATCCATTATACCATACTGACCTCTATTCCGCGCCAGATGATACGTAAACTTAAGTAAAGATTGTACATTAACAGGTTCACAATCATAACAGTCATAAAACATTTGTGCCGATCGTGGGTCAAACACATGACCTCCAATATGAAATGTCCAGCGTACAGTGGAGAACTCTGGGATCAAACACATGTGGAGTCGATTGTACAGATTCAAAATGCTGACTGTTTTTCTAATGCCAAATACGTCCCATTGTAAGATTATGTGCCACGGGGCACTACAGTTTACGGATAGTACTTTGTAGATCTTCTTACCAAACTAAAAACTGATGTGACCAAACATAAAAACAAGATAGCGGCCACTCAAACTCGTCCTTTGCTTTGCAGCTATCAGCTAAGAATTTGAATTGTGGATCTTTAATCCTACCCTATTCCGCAGCACTGCTTCAATCATACTTCTACTTTCTTGACTGAAATCTTTTTCTTTTTGTCAACAGTTCAATGGATATCATGTTGACAGTGGGGCAGGAATCATAATGGTATGTGACAACTGGTTTAGTTCGAGAAACTGGGTATTCTATTCCCAAGGTCTTTTAAAAATCCAGCAGAGCTGGCATATCTTTGTCACTCCAGTTTCTGGCTATAATGAAATAGAATCAACACAAATGTTGGTTCTTTATTGTATTTTCATTATTACCATGGTAAAGACTCATGACTAACTCCTTTAAACTATTGTGAGAGAGGGGTATTTGAAGGTCCAGCAGAGATGGCATGATTTTATCAGTTCAAAATTGTGGCTATACATAAATAGAACCAAGACTATACAAATTTCCGTTCTCTATTGCATTTCCTTAATGATCACGGTAAAGACTTACTGACCAACCCCTTGTAAAATATTGTATCTACAGAGTACTGATGTTTATGAAGCATTGTCTAATGGCAGCAGTGATACGTAGCCAGCACATTTCCCTGGCTGTATTTTGATGGCGTCCCTATCAGATATTGTGCCAACGTCTTTTCGAATATCATCATCTTGCACTCCATTTCACGTTATTACACTCCATTTCACGTTATTACAGTATGCACGTGAGGAAGGAGATCCCTAAATTGATATTACAAGAACCAGTGTTCACAATCTAACTTACAGCGGCATGTTTCCAAATCATAAGCAGCTGATTTTGAGCCCTCAAATTGGTATAGAGGGAAATTATGAAACTGTGTCTCTTACTATTGTCGTGTGTAAAAAGAATGACTGTCGTAGTAGTTATTTGTTCTTCTTTACCACTTTAGTGTCGTCCCCGGAGTGAGGTGAATCAACACCCACATTTGTTTTAATTCAATATCTCTATCCTGGAGATATCCAGCAGACTCCGTCCACAACACTCCCTCAATCTGAAGACACCTTCTTCTCACTCTTCTTCTCACCCCTGGATCATGCCCCCCCCCCCCCTCATTCTTCCCCAACATAACATACTTGACAACTCTAGCTTCAACAAATAAAAACAAGAAATTTAATAAAGCAACGAGTATATGTAGGAGAAGTGTGTGTGTGTATATATATAAGGTGTAGAATGTGTGACGTATATTCTAAATTGTATATAGACTCAGATCAGTGTTCAGGAGTATAGTCATTCTCATCACTGTGCTGAGAACACACTAGCACCATGTATTCCAGACAAGCAACCTCACCAAGGTGATGCTCCTCCGGTCACGTGAAGACTTCCTCCGTTGTCTCTTGAACCACTAGGATGCTTGGACACCCATGACAAACACTGTCTAATGAGAGTCTTCAATCTGATTCCCACTATGAATTTCCTCTGTTACTTAACTGATTGTTATTCAGAAAAATTCTAACCCTATTGTCACTGTTACTGGGGAAATCTTAATCGATCTAGTGTCACTGGTTTTAAAGATTCCCCATATTAACACCACACTCTGAATGTTCTAGGTATCAGTAGTGTATATATACAATGTTCTGATTGTTCAGTGATACAACTATCACTTGCTAAACGTAAATCTCATCAGCATGTCCTGCTCAGCTGAAGCTAGGTTCCCGCAAACCAACTTGAGTATAAGCCCAATGTAGCGGCCTCTCAGCAACTTCTGTCTTCAAATTCTGAGCCATCATCTTCTAAATTGTGTTCTAGCTTCACTGTCGAATATCATAGCACACATACGTGGACCTGTAAATGGAACCTGTAGAATAGAGAATACTATGGTGAGGGCAACTCAGTCCTGGCCGGAATTAGGTGAGTGTAGGCCTGTGACATGTTCGATTGAGACAGAGGACCTAATTAGTAGTGTTCTCTGGAAATATATCTTGAATAATAAATAGACAAGATAAAGGATATGATTTTGCACGTTTTTGTCTAGAGGTCTCTCAAATGAGATAATCATTCCCGCCTAGCCCTTTTGGAGAACCATTTTTCCCTTGACTCTGAACCCCCACTGTGAGACTACCAAGTATCTACACAGAAATTTATAAAAGAAGAAAAAGGTTCCCTCAAGACCAAAAGGAGATCTGAACTAGTCGCCCCTGTACAACTGAGGATCCATCTCACTCATTATAATGTTGCCAGTGTGCTATTCGTCCGTCACATTAGATCTTCCCTTATTAATTTGTTTGTGTCAGTGTGACCTATATCAGTTGTCCAATTATACCTTAGGACTTTAGGTTTCAATACTAGTAGACAAACTCAACAATAACTGTACATAACATCTGTTGAACAAGACATCTACATGACAGGTTCTTGACAAAAGTGGGACATACATTCACATGGAAATGTTTACACCAACCATTGTACAAGACACACATCATAAGAGATACTTGACAACATCTATACAAGACTTTTCACAATATCTATAACCAACCACAGTAACTTTAAGACATTCACCAGAGACAATACTTGACAGCAACTGTACAAGACATTCTCCTGAGACATGTACCTAAAACACTGGTTCATTAACATTCTTTATTGAGCTGATGGTGGGTCGAGTGAAGACCAAAGGTTCATCTTTTGCCATGTCAAAATTATGCAGAACATGCATGCAGATAAACATGATACAACAACTCCTAATTTAATCCACCAACTGATCAATATACTCTCCTCCTCCTCTCTAATCTCTAACTACACCACTCATTTACTGTATCTATCATCAATCTCTTCAAGTCTTCATTCACAAACACTGTGTGAGCACCAGGCTGGAGATTAACTAAGATAAGTCCTAGATAAACAATCCAATGCACTAGTCATTTCACCAGTTTTCTTGAATGGGGTTAACAACCAGAGACATGTTGCTTTCGTTCTCAGATGATACTGATAATTTATGATCACTGTCTGGATCACTATAAGAATCACTATAATCACATTAATGAATTATTCAGAACTTTTTGTCTCCCCATTTTCATTCAGCGGTTAGAGAGCTGAGATAAAATCCTCCAAGAAATTCCTACATTGTGGATTCTAGAAGAATAAGTGTTCCGTTGGGGCACAGGATTACTTTCCATGAGCCTGACCGAGACAAACTGTAGACAGGGGTCTTCTTCCTTAAAGAGCATGGTTCACTGTGCAGCAAGACAGATTCACCAATGTCGACCATTCCTGCTTTCTGTTTAAAAACAGTTACTTTCATTTGACTGGGGCCAAAGGTTGTCATGAAAATAAAAGCTGGCAGTTTAGCCTGTGTTCATCTGTGATTTTCCCTGGATTACACTTATAGGGAGTAGTTCTGGGTCTTGGGACTTCTGGTTAGTTGTCCCAGATGATATATGAAAGGCCTCTCCACCATCCTCTCTGTTCTCTGTTGATATACAAAATGGCACAACATCTCTTTACATTCGTTAAAAGATAATGTTATCATACATCACATACACAGATGGAGATGGGGAGGAAAGGGAGGATGTTGACCAAACACACCTCTCCTGGTTGATGATGAAGTGTATTTCACTCTGATGTACTGTGGGTGATATGTTTTCATTATTCACCTTTATCTGTGGTAATCACAAGCCTATATGTGGAGACAGGGGTAGCCTACACAATTACAAACATTTTAAAGCAAGCTCTATAAGGCAAGCAGTATGAGCAAGCATTGTGACATAGCAACATGAGACAGGCATTGTGAGTCAGCACATAAGCAGGCATGTTGAGGAAAATGGAAAATAGGCATATACAACGGCAATATGCAATATGTATTAAACTAATGGCATTTACCCAATTAGCAGACCAGACATCAATTCCAATGGTTGTGATGTTGGTACATGAATGTCCTATTCCATACACACTCACACAGCAATGCCAGACCTCTCACCTTTCAGACCAGACTTGGCTCACAGGTACATCATCATCATGTGTTCTTTCCCCACTGAGTAATATCCATATCTACTACAGTAGGTAACAGAAGCTCAATTGCATAAGCAATTGTTCTCATATGCACCAAAGCACATATGGGGAAAACATGTTTAGTCCTTGTAAATTTGCATGAGCCATACAGTATATTCAGCCAACTAAGACACAGGTTCACACACCTATTGTCCTTTTAGGAACTAGTTTATATGAACCAACCAACAGTAGAGGTACCAGTGTAATACTTCAGAGAGAAATTGTATTAATTCTCTTGAGCGCAATCTAGCCACCAGGCATCACAGGAACTTTGCAATTCTGGCGTGCCATACACGTCCTGCTTACATATGGATATTGAAGCATCTTTCCGTCTACTAATGTGAGAGGCTACTTATCAAATCACCAACTCACTCACTCCAACATTCTCAGCATTTAAAAAGGAACTTGTACACGTTTACATCACACATTCCAATCCAAGCTTCCAAATGTTAACTCGCAAGAGCAGTGTACAGTTGGGTTAAGAATGAGTCATGCTAGGCATTTAGAATGCACAAATGGTTTTGCGAATTCGCATTGAGTGTAATTTACAATCATCAAGCATACGCAACCAGTCACAACAGGGGAATGATATGCACTTGGAGTATACAGCGTGAGAGACCTGACAGGTTGAAGAAGCAGTATTCAGAACACTGGCACACAGAAGTTCTGTTTTCACTTTCACATTTTCTTCATAAAATACTCTCATATTCTTCTCTTTCGTTCACTAGGCATAACTACAACATTAAAGTATGTTTTAAAGTGGTACCTGTTATCCAGAGAACAATATTTTACTGAATCTTTAAGGGCATTTTTGGGTCCCCACCTCACAAATAGCGACTGCTCCGGGTGGAATCCGAGCGCAAACTACCAGATATTCAAATGTGGCCTAGAGAATAGCGTGGGCTGTCACAATTAGCCAATGAAAAGGCGAGCGCATACCGCTGCCCTACCCCACCGCGTTCTGGAACCTACGATTCTAAGAATAACCCTGCTATCTGGATGGTCTCCGTTCAAAGTTAAAAGTATTTTTATGAATGTGTTGGACTCACAATGTGGATGTCTGATCCATCATGTCACAAGGCCAATAGCAGCACTCAGATGTATAACAGAGATCCCATCTCTGTCATACGGCCAAATAACTCATCATATGATCTGAGACATGGCAAAACCAGGAAAGAATAAAGGAACAGGTAGAAACCCAGCAGATGCCCTACTGGAAGATCCTACCATTTCACATTCCTCTCCTCCCTCTCAACCATCCTTAATCTCTCTAATTATTATTCCACTACATTGTCCTCAACTCCCTGAGTAAAATGATATATCACACAAGCTAGTTAAAGTCACACAATAGAATACTAGTGCCGACGCTCCTATGATACTTTCTAGCACCGCACTTATAGAACATTCTATCACTAATCATAATACATTATATCACCACACCTATAATACATTATATCACCGCACAGTACTGTACGCTATTCCTAATCATACTCTAAGTTAGATATGATTAATAGCCTACCATATGCCTATTCCGGTTGCTAATCGAAACTATGCAATCACAGACTGGATCTATGTCCGCCGATAAATATCAACAATTTGACACATGATTGATTGATTGATTGATTGACACCCTAGTTTCTTTCATTGAGCACAACTCGGAAAACTGCACCGATCTTTCCCACTTCAGAAATCTTGATCGACTAACTCCACTTGTTTACCGCAACGCTTTTTATATTGGGCTGGAGTGACGTCACCAAAAAGTCTAGACGCTGATCCGTCCAGAATCTGGTTTCCTCCTCCTGTTCTAGACTAACTGGAGTCAATCCGCCGTCAAATTTGCTTTCATTTGGGGAAATTCTTTGTCCCGTACATCAATAGTTCAGTCTGTCTGTGAACCACAGAATTCCCCACATCACATAATCCATCCCGCGTCTATCCAGACTTTCCGTCTAGCACTTCAAAAGCTACTACCGCCTTGGAAGACGTTTGGCGTTGTTATTCGTTTCTCGAACAACCCACATCATAAAGATTCGCCGACAAGGAGTAGACATTTTGACGCGTCGTATCTTGTTTCTCAGTTAGAAATGCCGATCGTGTGTAGACAGTTTTAACGACGTATTTTTACTCAGTCTGTACAACATCAAAGGGTTGGTTGTTTTTGCAGATTAATGTCGGGTCTTGTTTGTCATCGATCGCAACTAACAAGTTTATTTTCCGTGACAACTATCCTCAAAGCCGCAGCGCCGATTTTGAAAATAACATATAACAACATATCACATAGAACCTGTACTTTTGTATGGATGTAAAACGTGGACAAAGAGCAGACAAGCTGAAAAACATCTAATGGCAGTGGACACGTAGTTTCTGATGAAACTGCAAAGAATACCATGGACAGACAGAAAAACAAATGACCAAGTCCTACAAGAAACAAATAATAATCGTAAACTGATGAGAGAAATTAGACGTAGGCAATCACACGTTTTTGGTCACGTTACGAGAAGAAATAAATTGGAGAACATGGTGACAACTGGCAATATCGAGGGGAAGAGAACAAGGGGAAGGGAGATAAATAAATACCTGGATGGCTTGACCAGGTGGTATGGTCTAGACAAGAATAGGGGACTGATCCACGACTCTTATGATCGTGTCAGGTGGCGAAACATGACCGCCCACGCTTATCGGCATGGCACATGATGAATTAATATAACAACAGAAGTCAGAATGCTGAAAGGGTGTGATTACTTTGGCAGCATTCGGATGTGACTCCTGTGCCTTAAAATAAATCATTTGAAAGACGTAAATGCATCTTTGAATATAAGTATTATAAAAGAATGTTTCGGTACAACAATGGTCTTTGTAAGTATGTGCATTTCTTGAAAAGAGGAGACTATGAATATTGAATAGTTCTCCTCTCTACTATCTAATAAAGTTTATGAGGTTGTTCACCATAAACGTATATGACTGCCCAATATCTCTCCTGTCATTCTTCAACAAGACAACGCGAGACCTCATGCAGTCGCCAAATCTATGGCAGGATTGACTAATTGCATTGTACTGTCACGAAAGTTCTGACTTGACTCCGAGTGATGTTCACCCCTTTTCGCCCTCAGAAACAGCATCTAGGGGGACACAAGTTTCACGTGCATGACATATTCCGCCAGGTCCTTCTCCAATAGCTTAAGGATTAGCTAAAAGAATTGTATGCTACCGAAATACAGAAGCTCGTAGTCCAATGACTAAAATATGTTGCTATGGTAGACGAATATTTCGAAAATTACGTCGAAAATGTCAATTCACCTCTCATCTTTATCTAAAGATTACATCAGTCTAGATGACTCACGTAAACCCAATAAAAAAATCGATAATCTAGACGATTCGGTATTAAGACAACCTTGAAGGAAATGAAATATTCTGGGCAATTAAACGTACTTTGATGTCTGAAAAAGATAGCTACTGTGGAAAGGTGTAGAGGGAAAGCGAAGTAGAGAAAGATCATAACTTTGATGAGCTCCGGATTTGATAGATAATTTACAGGTACCAGTAACAGAGGCAGGACATCTGGCTGTTGATAGAGAGGAATTTCGAACAGCAATTATGGGGGAATAAGTCACTGTCATTGAAAGTAAGAAAGAGAGTGCTGAAATGCTATACAGAACCAGTTTTGCTGTATAGCAGTGAATCTTGGAATGTAAATGAACAAATTAGGAAGAACTCGAAACCAACGGAGATGCGGTTCATGAGACGACTGTTGCGAATTCCTTGGATTGTCAGAGTTATTAACAACGACTGTCTGAAAGAGATTAAACTAGAAAATTATATTCAACAATAATAATGAGACAAACAGCGTTTTTTAGTCATGTGATAAGAAGAGGGGCGTTGGAAATAATCGTGACGACGGGAAATATCAAAGAGGGGAGAGGGAGAGGCAGACCAAGAGAAATTATGCTGGATAGACTGAGACGGTGGCATGGAGGTATATTCTCAGCAGAGCTGATCCAGAACTCAACAGACCGAGATCTCGGGAGAGACATGAACGCCAGACGGGTCACTTCTTCCTTTTTCATCCCTCTTCCTTCTTCATTCCTCTTCCTTCTTCTTCCCTTTTCATTCTTCTTCCGTCTTCTTCCTCTTTCTTCGTCCTCCTCTTTCCTCCCTCTTCTGTTTCATTCTTTCTCTCCCTTCTTCTTCCTCCTCTTTCTTCTTCCTTCTTTCTCCTTCTCCTTCTTCTTCCACCTCACTTTCCTCTTTCTCCTTCTTTCTTCTTCTTATTCTCTTTCTACCTACTTCTTACTCTTTGTTTGTTTGTTTGTTTGTTTGTTTCTTTCTTTCTTTCTTTCTTTCTTTCTTTCTTTCTTTCTTTCTTTCTTGTTCTTCTTCCTCCTCCTCCTTCTCCTCCTCCTCCTCCTCCTCCTCCTCCTCCTCCTCCTCCTCCTCGCTTAACGCTACCTTTGGCCATTATTTAAATATAACGCAAGACACAGCAAACGACTAAACTTATCTGATGTCCCTAAATCTAGGATTTAGTTTTAAAACAAACATGAATTATCTCAAATGACAACTAGTACAATAAACATTTCACTAACTGTGGTACGCCGCACCTACCTTAGCTAATTTTAATTGTCATGTCACAAATTTGTGTTAATGAGTTATGTATTATTGATTATTGCACATTTGTCATGTGTTTAATGTATATTGTTCTATTGTTGAGTACGATAAGCTTCATTAGTGATGTATGAATGTAATAATATATGAGAGCAGAGATATAAGAAGGGCAGAATGCTTATCGGGCCTGGGTGCCTCATTCTTAACCTTTGAAAATAAAGTGTGTTCGTCTGTCCGTCCGTCCGTCCATCCGTCGGTCAGTCGGTCCGTTCGTTCGTTCGTTCTTCTTCTTCTTCTTCTTCTTCTTCTTCTTCTTCTTCTTCTTCTTCTTCTTCTTCTTCTTCTTCTTCTTCTTCTTCTTCTTCTTCTTCTTCTTCTTCTTCTTCTTCTTCTTCTTCTTCTTCTTCTTCTTCTTCTTCTTCTTCTTCTTCTTCTTCTTCTTCTTCTTCTTCTTCTTCTTCTTCTTCTTCTTCTTCTTCTTCTTCTTCTTCTTCTTCTTCTTCTTCTTCTTCTATTTCAACTTGTATCGCCTTGGCCTTGTTAAGAAGACACGCCTGTACCGTTCTGTTGGCTCCCGACGTGGAACTGTGCATTTTCAAACAACTCATCGATCCATCATATACTCTAATAACCTAAGACCTAGCAATAGATCGAACTTCTGACCTTCAAAACTGTAGGCGGGTGCGTAATTTTATACACAGTCAAATTTATTGAATATCATTTGCAGGATGTCACAGTCATCCCCGACATGTTTGGCTGTCTGTGATTTCTTGGCAAGTTTACCAACGTACGGCCGTCTGCTTTCAAATCGTCCTCAGCTGTGCTTCGAAAGTGGTATGCGGGATTACGAATTGTATCCGTAACAGAGCCGGCTCTTTACACACAGGCGCCATAAATAAAATATTGCACCATTCCTTGCCTGGCATATTTGGCTGCATCTCGTCAGGTGCATACTGCAGAGTTATATATCATAGGCAGGGAATAAATAAATTATACATTGGTTGATTACTTAAAACACATAATCGCTAATATTTGTTTCGAATTGAGAGAATGTTATCCACGTGGTAATGTCAGATTCTAAATGAAGTCCTTCTGTTTGCATAGAACATATTGGAATCGCTTAATTGATAATGCTTCAATACATTTGAGAAGTCGATTATTGTTCGTCGAATTAAGTATACGTAATTGTTTGTGAAATATCGATCATGTGTATTGTTGTTTCAGCGGGGAATTGAGTCAGAGGTGCTGAAGAACATCTCAAATAATTACATCTTAGCGTATACCACATGTGAATTATTAATAAATTATAATTATAATTAACTATAATTATAAATAGTATACAAACTTGGTTCTTCGCCTGTGCAACTAGTTCTCGTACTAAACTGAAATTCATATCCTGTAATGTGAAGAGGGATTGGAGCACTATTGGGGGATTTTAAGTGCGACGAAGATGCCTATTCCCTACCAACCTCCCTTATCTCGTTCTGCTGAGGATGTCTGTTACCTACCAACCTCCCTAATATCGTACTGCTATTTGGATATTTGTGGATCTAGCATTTATTTCATTAATTGCAGAATAGGTCAAGCGTACGACGCTGCAGTTCAGAAAATGAGCAGTATCTTATGCCGGAATGTCAGAAAGAGTGTTCTGAAATGGTATGTCGAATTAGTTTTGTTGTATAGTAGGGAATCATGGAAAGTCAAATAATAAATTAGACAGAGCTTAGGAGCACAAGACGTTTGGTTCATGAGACACATGGTGCGAGTACCTTGATTGCAGAGTAACTGACAATGATTCCCTGAAAAAGGCTAATGAAATCAGAAAATTATATACAACTAAAAGAGAGAAACAAACAGTATTCTTTAGTAATATATTGAAAGGAGAGGCACTGCAGAACGTTGAGACGTCCAGAATTATCAAAGGGAGGAGAGGCAGAGGCAGACCGCGAGAAATGAAGCTGGATGGACTGAGATGGTAGGAAACATAATGATGGCATATGAGTCAATTATCATCATCAAGTGCCTTACCAGTTGGCGTAGGCATTCATTGTCTCTCCGTGGATCTCGGTATTTGGCGTTCTGGATCAACAATGCTGATGATATACCTCCATGCCATCGTCTCAGTCCATTGTGCATCATTTCTCTTGGTTTTCCTCTTCGTCTCTTCCCCTTGATCTTTCCAGTCGTCACGATGTTCTCCAACGCCTCTTTTCTCATCACATGATCACAGAGAGCTGTTTGTCTCTTTCTTACTTTTTGAATACAATATTTTAGTTTCATTAGCCTCTTTCAGTCAGTCGTTGTTAGTTACTCTGGCAGTCCAAGGAATTCACATTTGCCTCAGGAACCACATCTCTGTGGCTTCCAAATTCTTCTTACTTTGTTCATTTTCATTCCCAGATTCGCTGCCACAGAATGAAACAGCGTGGAATCAATGCGAGAGCCTATTTGTTTGTTGTCTCATCCGATTGTTCTTGCAGCTAATTATCAACTGTGTGTTTGATTGATTGTTTATCATGACATATGGCAATTGACTGATTGTTTATCATGACACATGGCACACCCTACCCTCTCATGTATAATGGTAATTCCGGCCCTATCTCATGCAATGAATTAAGCAACATGTGAGATATCGTTCTGCTTTCTTTCTTCTTCTACATTCTCTCTATCCCTCTCTATCCTCTTCTCTCTCCCTCTCTATACTGTATCTCTCCCTCTCTCCCCCTTTCTCTCTCCCTCTCTCACTTTCTCTCTAAAAAAGTGGAAAATAAAGTTCGGTCGTTCGTTCGTTCAATCGCTCTCTCTCTCTCTCTCTCTCTCTCTCTCTCTCTCTCTCTCTCTCTCTCTCTCTCTCCCTCTCTTTTCTCTCCCCTTTCTCTCTCCCCACTTTCTCTCTTCTTTCTCTCTTCCTCTCTCTCTCTCCTTCTGACACCCTCTCTCTCCCTCTTCCATCCCTCCCTCTCCATCTCTCTCCTTCTCTCTCCCTTTCTCTTCCTTTCTCTCACCTTCTCATTCCCTCTCCTTCCCGCTCCTCCCCCTCTTTCTCGCTCTTCCTCTCTCTCCCTCTCGCTCCTCCTCTTTCTCCTTCTCACTCCTTCTCTCTCTCTATCTCTCTTACACCCTCTCTCTCCCTCTATTTTACCCTATCCTACTCTTCCTCTCTCTCACTTTCCTCACACCCACCCAGTTCCCTATCCTGTGCAGAATATCTCCCCTACTCAAGTCTTACAAACCTTCTCTCTATCATACACGCTGTCTCTGCTGCAGCCATGTTTAAATTATCTCTCATATTTTTAATCCACAACATTGCAGTGGTTCGCTTCTCTGCCACACCTCCATCCATAATTATCTTTTCTCGCTTTCATATCTTTTTACGTGCCCAAAATACTTCACTTCTCTCATTTTTGTTTATCTGACGAATCAATATTTGTCAAATCAACATTGACCCATCGTCGTCAATATTGATGTATTGTTTGATAAATATGTGTTTTTGCCTTTCTGTTTATTCTAACCAATCGTCGTCAAATCAATATTGACCCATTTTCTGTTTGATAGATATGTTTGTTGGCTTTTTCTGTCCCATCTAACCAATCTTCGTCAATATTGATTTATTATTTTTTCGCCTTTCTGTCCAATGAATTAGATCAATATAGGATTAATTTATATCTGTATAGCTAAATATCTATATTAAAAGAAGCATATGTGCTTGGCACTTGATTGTTAAACATCCACGTTTCGCGTCCAAAAGTTGCCCCCCTTCCCCACACCAAAAAAGAAAAAAACAACAACAACAACTCTTGCTGTTATTGATTCATTGGCACCTTGCCGTCTTGACAGATGATAGATTGTTACATTGTGCGTCAAACAAGGCATAATAACTACAACCCTAAGCGGTAAGGCCAGGGTTGGAGTTATACCTCTCCATAGCACAAAGCCTGGTTTGAATTGTAGAGCTCATGTGTTGCCCATGCAGCATGATCCCTTTCTCTGCCCGCCTAGTTTACTCCAGAGGGGAAACAAGTTAGTTGCATATACTTTACAGGACGTTACAGTCAACCCCGGCATTTCTAAATGTGTTTGATTTCTTGGCAGGTTTCTTTCAGTAGTTTGCCATTGCTTTCTGAAAGACCGGAATTCTTACCATTGTATAAAAACCAAAGCAAGGTCATCTGGTGTGTTTCGAACGCGGTATGTGGGATTACGAATGGCGTTCGCTAGCCATCGCCACACTGGATGGCTCCAGGAGAAAGGTAACACCAATACATCTGGAACAAGACAAGCTGCAGGAGCTGCCGGATCAGCAATGTTATAACTGTCCGCCTGTCGGAACATCAATCCTAGATCCTAGCCTGGTCTGTCCTACCTTGACATTTAATATTTAGGTTACATTTCCTCACACCAGGATAAGGCTTGTACACTCCCAATCGCGCCCCTCCACCCGGTGACATTGGCACAATGTGGGGTGTCGGGCATGATGAACTCCGCCCAGTATTCGGCGCTGACAGAAAGCAGGTAGTACCGTCTACTGTCATACGGTAGCTAAGTCATATCTGACTAAGACATCTGATTAGTCTAACAAATAATTCATTATTTGTAATATTTCTGCGGTAAGTCGAAAAAATAACAGTAATGACAATGCAGTGTTGTTTACTGTACATCTACAACACATCGATAAATTAAAAACAATATTTTCGCGTAGTGAATGTGAATAGCAAAGGCACAAAAAATCAACTGCACGATTTATTTCCTGACATATTTTGCTGTATCTTGTCAGGTACATACTGCAGAAATCACACAGCGTAAACAAAGCAAAAAGATACATCATGCAAGCTGAAATATACAACACATATTCCCACGGCAATTTGAATTGTCTACCACGTTATTTGTAAACACACAAAATGGTC
>OY992879.1:29656681-29729181 GCA_963921405.1 Cepaea hortensis | reverse complement strand
GCCTACATGATAGTCACGATTGCCAATCAACAGAAAATAGCTAATGTAAGCGTGCCAAACAGAACGGCACGCAGAAAGCCGAAGGACACCTCAAGGTCCTTCCGCGTGGTGTGTAACCACGCGAGCAAGCTAGTCAGACTGGGGACTGACTTTGTAGCGAGCACCTCGTTTTAGTATTGATAGGAGATTTGTGTAACCAAATAGATAGAATTAGCATTAGGGTTTAGAAACTAAGGATAGGGAATTCTGTGGCTTTGTGTGTGGGTTTGATAGCGACTGTTATGTACTTGTAAAGAGCCAACGGCAATAAAATGTATCATTTATTTCCTCTCACACGACTTGCAAGTTTCTTGTGTGGTGCGAGAGAAGTAATCTGATGATGCCTTACACATGAGTTGTTGACAGGCAAAGATTAATGTGGTGTCAGAAGTGGTGCTTGGACGAAAGAGCCAAGCTAATACCCACATCCAAAGATTAATGTGGTGTCAGAAGTGGTGCTTGGACGAAAGCGCCAAGCAAATACACTCATCCACGGCTCTAAACTAAGTTTACAAATAGTGAAGTAGTGATCTAATTTGTGTCAGTGACGGTTAACGTGTGCAGAACTAGGACAAGTTGCTAACGAAACTGTGCCTATCGTGACGAAATAATGCTTATTTATGTCTATTAAAATATTATATACTTAAATCATGTGTTTCTTCAAAGTTGTAAGTATTGATATTATTATTTTCTGTTATTTATTCATGTAATTATTTATTTATTTATGAATAACTATCAAAAATGATTCTTGGCGGAGCGATACACAGCCAGCAACAATATCGATTTTTGCAAGCTAAAAATAGCGCTGCGCCTCTGACGTAGCACGATTGACAAGCAGTTGGGTTACGCCATTGGCAATCAGCATCTGAGTGTTTACAAATCGGTAAACTGCTGCCCGCCTGAATCAGTGCTTTATATTACCTATTATTTATTTATTTGAGTTAGTAATTGAATATATTTGTTTATTTAAACAATATTAATATATTTTCGTTTATTTCAAAGCAGTTATTGAATTGGTTTTTGGTACTTTTTCTTGTGTTTACCGTCACGATGGCACTATTTTCAGCCAGGCAAATTAGACTGGTCTGCACAACACTTGCATAGATTAAAGTAGGTTAGTGACGAAAGGCATATACGGTTAGAACGAAGACAGGACATTGACAATTTAATATTAAGTAAACTATATTCTGTTTTGTTCGTGGGCATGTCATTGTCATTGTGTCAAATTGTCGAATAATATGTCGTTTGCTATTTGGTAATTGTTGCTGCTCTGTAAACCAGGGTGAACAACAGCTGATTATAAGATTGGTGTGTATGCCGAAGTGCCAAACAGGTGACCTAGATAGAGAACTCGTGGCGATACTGAAGCGCCAAACAAGGTGACCTGTGTTACCGGAGTGTGTTCCTTGTTCTCGGGAACATTAAGTTGAGTAAAACCTACATATTTGGCATGCAATGTGATTAATAGTGCATCTCTTTTTCAGCTTGTGATGCATTAGCATACTTTTGTGCTCTGTTTTGTGCAGGACTAAATTTTTCAGGTTATACACAAAGAGTACAATTTGCAGTGCTCAGATATTAACAAATATAACATATCAAAGAAAAATAAGTGAATAAAAAGTTTCGTGTAGGTCAACACTAGCTATTTACCGAACATCATGGCTACTTTAGCTGACTTCGTAAAAGCAGGCAAAGAAATGCAATACACAGGTAAAGAGCTAGAAGAATATGCTGATAAGAAATTTAAAGAAGCAAAAGATGCGGAGAGAACTGAACGGGAACGAAAAGAAAATGCAGATAGAGATGAACGCGCTCGAGAAAGAGATCATCAAAAAGAATTAACACAATTAGCTGAGATAACAAAACAAAAACAGCTAGAACATGATAAGGAAGTTAAGCAACAACAGTTAGAGCAGGATAAGGAGATTAAACAGAAAGAACTAGAATTAAAGCAAAAGCAAATAGATCAGGAAAAAGAATTAAAACAAAAGCAATTAGAGCAGGAGAAAGAACTAAAACAAAAGACATTAGATCAAGAAAGAGAACTAAAGCAAAAAGAGAGATGAAATGACAAGAGTTAAAGAAAAACAAATTCAAGTAGAATCAGAGACACAGTTAAAGATGAAAGGTATGGATGTAGACTCACACGCAGAGATCTCTGCCACTAAATTTAAAAGTCAACAAGAAGAAAATAAGTTCAACAAATACAAAAATATTATCAAACCATATTGTAAAGAAGATTCAATATCAGCCTGGACAGAAAATGTCGAGTATCAGTTTAAATATCACCAAGTCCCAATAGACATGTGGGCTATGATTTATATGAAGAACCTAAGTGGTGAGCCCCTTAAAGTGATAGAAGCTATACCAACTGATCTTAGATCTAACTATCAATACATCCATGATAGGATAATGCAACACTTTTTACTTGATGCCCCTTGGTATCAGGTTCAGTTCTCAAATTTAAAACCTAAACCTAGTGAGACTTTCATTGACTACGTCTCAAATGTTCAGAGTGTACTAAATAGATGGCTTAAAGCAGCTAACATAGGAAAAGACTTTGATAGACTTAAAAATTTAATAGCCATGGATAAATTCATATCCACTATACCATCTCCTTTTGCTAAATTTCTACAGCAGTCAGACATTGAGAACATAGAGCAGTTCGAAAAGAAAGGGTCTGCATATTTTTCTTCTAACTGAGATATTTTTAAGACCTCAAATGACTCTGAAGTAGTGTCCTTTGTGAAAGACCAACCAAAAAATTATCAAAGTAAGAGAAAACCCTTTAAGAAAATCGACACAAAAGATAGGAAAGTATCAAAATGTATTTATTGTCAACTTTTGCATGACACTTATTCTATGTGTGACAAATCGCCAAATTATCAGGCGAATCTTGAAAATGTTATCAAGAAGCAACAAAACAAAAGATCTGCATACAGGCGTGCAATCAAATGCTTCTTTTGTTCCAGCTACGGCCATTATTCAAATAAGTGTCTGGGCCGCCAACGTATGAAAGCCAACAATGCTATTTTGATTGATACATCTTCTGATAGTGGTAGTGAGACTGAGTGTGAGATTGAAAATGATTTACCTGTTAACCAATCTGAAGATGTGTGTTGTGTGAACGATATATTAAGTTTTGACAGTTGTGAACGATGTCACCAATTTCATGCAGACGGAAAATTAGAATGTGGACATACAGTACCGTTCTCAACTGAGAATGTAAATGCAGCATTAGCCTCCAGAGGCAATTTGGTGTTCCACAATGCAATGGTCAACAATAGACCATGCCAATGTTTGCTGGATAGCGGCAGCACCCTTATTGGTCTTAGAAAGGAACTGGTGAGTCCAGATGACTATACAGGTGACTCTGTCAAATGCCGAACCTTTTCGGGTAACATTGAAATTTACCCTTTGGCCAAAGCCCGTATTAACACTCCTTTCCTTTCTGGTACCTTTACTTGTGCAATACTTGACAACCCTTGTACTGATTTAATTTTGGGTTGCTTACCCCAATTGAAACAATGTACTACCGATGAAATAGCTGCATGGGAAAGATTAAATGCAGCTAATGCAACCAGCAGAGCAGACACTGTAAAACATCAAGACACACTACAAGATGAGAGACTACTGTTGCTTTCTCCAACTGGCACAGATGACACCAACAGACAAAAATTCATAGAACAGCAGAAAGCTGATCCTAGTGTGTCTCCATATTTAAAATTATTGAAAGAAAGAGCCAAGGTGACCAAAAATGCATCATGGTTTTTTAGGCTTAACAATGGCATTCTTACTAGATATTATACAACAGGTAACCATGAGATTCAGCAAACGGTGTTACCTGTACAACACCGCCTTACTGTGCTAAAGATTGCACATGAGTCACCGTTTGCTGGTCATCTGGCGTACGACAAAACCAGGGCCAGAATTCAGGCTCATTTTTATTGGCCAGGTTTTTGCAATGATATAAAATTATTTTGTCGTTCGTGTAATGTCTGTCAACAGTTAGTACGTAAGGGTAAACATCCTACAGCTGAGGTACAACCTTCTACACTGGCTTCTAGGCCATTTGAGATTGTGGCGGTAGATATTGTTGGACCCCTGAATCAGGTGTCCAGCAAAGGAAATCGCTTCATATTAACGATGGTCGACCTCTGTTCAAGGTGGGTTGAGGCAGTAGCTTTGAAATACATCACCTCCAAAGATGTTGCCAATGTATTTCTACACCTGTTCTCACGATTCGGATTTCCACGGACCATAATATCCGATCGTGGAACTCAATTCATATCGGCTGCAACGCAAGCCCTTACAAAAATGTTAGGGATTAAACAACATTTTACGACAGCATACCATCCAGCCAGCAATGGAATTGTAGAAAAAATTAACGGAGATCTTAAGCATATGCTGGCTAAGGTGACAGCAGAAAACCCAGCTGATTGGGATACACTGTTACCAACAGTGCTGTTCGCCTATCGGGAGATTCCCCATTCAAGCACGGGTTTCTCACCGTTTGAATTAGTGTACGGGGCTAACCCACGTGGACCCCTAACCATTTACCATCAGGTAATCACTAATTCCATTGAAATTCCCACCCCAAAAACACCTTACGAAATGGTGACAGACACACGAGACAAAATCATGAAATCGTGTATTATAGCTAAGGCAGCTTTGGAGAGGAAGGGTCAAATCTACCGCCAATACGCCAACAAAAGTGCAAGAACAATTGATCTTGAACCAGATCAAGACATACTTTTGTTACTTCCAGACAAACGAAATTTATTATTGACCTCATGGCAAGGGCCATTCAAGGTGGTACGTAAAATTTCAGATGTTGACTATGAAATATCAATAAACGGACACTTAAAGATATTCCATGTCAACATGCTGAAACCTTACTTTTCACGACAACAGACAGAAGTAGAGACAGACGAACAAAGTGCACCCACATCTAGTGATCACACGACAGACATACACAGCGCAACTACACTAGTTAGCGAGACTGGCATATCCGACGATATCCATACATCTAGCGAGAATACAGAATACGCACTTAGTACCACCACCGTACTGAATCAGGTAGACGACGACGGAATGGAACTACCCGTTCCTATTGTGGACAAGACTGCCACATTAGATAGCATACAAATAGAACAGGGACTAACAGACAGTCAACGACGACAATTAGTAGAATTAGTGACGGAATACAAAGACATATTTTCTGACATTCCAGGTAGGACGGACAGAATCGAACACTCCATTCTTCTTTCGGACTCTAAGCCTATTAAATGCAGGCCGTACTCAATCCCACTTAGCTATAGGGAAAATCTAAATAAGGAAATTCTTAATTTAGAAGCTAGTGGGATCATCCAGAAATCCACTTCTGAGTACTCTTTTCCAATCGTCCTAGTTAAGAAAAAAGACTCCACAATTCGCCTGTGTGTGGACTATCGAAAACTCAACAACGTCACTAAGATCGACGCAGAGCCAATTCCTTCCTGCGAAGATCTTATTCTTGACATGTCCACCTCCAAAATCTTTTCTAAACTAGATCTTACTAAGGGATATTGGCAGGTCCCTATGCAGTCTCAATCCATCCATCTTACTGCTTTTTCAACACCCTTAGGACTATACGAGTGGCGTTTTCTTCCTTTCGGTCTTCGAAATGCTCCTGCCACTTTCGTACGCTTAACTAGAGATCTACTTCATGGAGTGACGAATACAGTGACCTATATAGATGATATATGTGTCCATACTGATGACTGGACAACACACTTACTGAAACTAAGACATGTCTTTGACAGGTTGCGACTCTTCGGGCTCACTGTCAAACCGAGCAAAGTCGAATTGGGCCTAAAAGAAATTGACTTTTTGGGTCATGTCATTTCTCAGGGTCAACTAAAGACTGACAATAAAATTATTACCAAAATTATGAACCTGACCATGCCTACCACAAAGAAGCAGGTCAGAAGCCTTTTAGGGTTAGTAAATTACTATAGCAAATTCATACCAAATTTAGCGGAAATTACAAGTGTATTTTCCAATGTTTTAAAAGCATCTGTAAAATTAGATGTCAAAGATGCATTATTAATTTCTGCATTGTCAAAATTGAAAATCCTTTTTAGTAATGTACCAATTCTCCGCTTGCCTAATCCTAGGCTCGTTTATTATCTTAGGACAGATGCCAGCAGAATCTCCATCGCTGCAGTATTAGGCCAATTTTATGATGGCATCTTCCACCCGATTTGCTACGTGAGCCGTAAGATCACACCAACTGAGTCCAGATACAGACACGAAAACAATGGTCTACGACACAAGCGAACTCTACAGGTGCAATACCCATAAGACACAAGTGTGACTGTGTAATGTATTTCATATACCCAGGACAATTGTATAGATAGTATGCCAATGAAAGCATTTTCTGAACATTAAGGGCAACGACTAACCTGAGGTATTTAAATACCATGTATATAAATACTCATTGTGATATGTATTATAACGTTTTAATATAGTCATAAATTATAGGTAGATTATGTCATTTAATTTATATTTAGATTTAGATAATATAATAGTTTCATTTTTTGTTAACGTTAGATAGATTATTAATTTACCCACTGACTTACCTTAAAAGTAGAATAGGATAGTAATTTAAACATAACAATAGTAATAGTGCCATTTAGTTTATTACATTTCACTTAGTTTCATTTCATTTGAGTTCATTCCATTTTAATGATCCAATCCATTAAACAAACAGTATCATTTAGTATTATAATTAGTTTAACACCGTAATAGGATAAATAGATTATACAAGTAAAAATACATCATTCACACCATTTAGATTAAGAATATCAATCATATAGTTTGTTTTTTTTCTCACTTAAAAACATTAGTTATAATTGTGTTAGATTGAACATCACCCATGTTAGAAAGGTACGTAACTTATTACATTTCACATTACCCATTTCACAAAGGTACATAACTCATCTCACATCAATGTCATTTTAAATAGTTAGATTACATCCCTTAAATTAGATAAATATTAGGAGTAATGTAAGCTTGTTTGAGGATTAATGTCCACAGCTAAAGATTAAGTTTGAGGATTAATGTGACAGATAGATTAAAATAGGTAACACATTAAATACATATTTATATAACTATTATTAGTATGTCAGTATTAAGAATATTATTGTAATAGAATATAGTGGTGAATAATACCAGGGTACAAACCATCAACCTTTTTTTTTTCTTACATGTAAATATATTATAAATACTTGACTCGTGCAGCGATTTACGCACAGTCATGAGGCTCAACTCTGTCAAACTGAGCCAAACTTGTACAGTGTCACTCCAAGGTTTTTAAATAATTGGGAGGGTGAAAAATGTGTGACAGAGGTGTGAAAGTGAAAGAGGTTTGACGGAAGTATGAAAGTGAGAGCGAATGTAAATTATACAAGAGAGAGTGAGATCGGTCAGCGGATTTTTCTGCCGCTCAACGCGACTTTTTATTTTTTGTCTGCGTCAAATGTGTGCTTTCTTTGTTGTGCTGTGATGAATGTGTTGTGCGTAGTTTAGTGTAGATCTTAGAGAAAGTATTTTAAGTCTCATAAGACGGAGATGTAGTCACTAATTAGTGTCATACACTTCTTTGTGGCCTCATTCAACCGAATTATGGCACTTGAAAACTTACTTACATACACATGATAGTCAGATACACATGTTAGAGAGTAGATTATACTATTAATATAATCCAAACACGCAAACAACCAGAAAAAGCAGAGTCTCGTAGCGGAGCGAGAGCTGAGGCGGTTCGACCCCCGCTCGTGACTTGCGGGATACTGAGCCGACCGCTCAGAAAGCAATGGCAAACTACTGAGCGTAATCTTGCCAAGAGATCAACATACAGCTGAAAGATGCTGGTGTTGACAGCTAAGTCCTGTAAAGGATATGCTAAAAAAAAAAAAAAAAAAAAAAAAAAAAATGCTTATTAGACAACGGTCCGGTTCAGACATACCTCTAATTAATATAATATTGCGATTGAGAATAGGGCTCACGCCAACCAGACAAGTTTGTGGCGATTGCCAGTAACCAAGTAAAGTGATACGACATTGTGAAAATAGGCAGTAGAAGTCTATTAAGTAGCCCAAAGCCAGGTTATCTACAGTCTTTGACAAAAATTAGATACACTAATTTTTTAGAAACCTCTTGCGTCACAACCAATGAGTCAAAGTTGATGACGCAACACAGGAGGGGAGGGTGTGTGTCAAAGACTGACATATGAGGCCAGAGGTCTGCCTCAAGATAGAACACCACCGGGAAGAGTGGTCAACCTCATATAGATTAGAGGGGATACATTGCCCGGGATAAGGGCAGGGTAGGGGATAGAATGGAGAACTATTAACTAGTTCTCTCATGAGACACGGAGACGGTGACCAGATAGTTAGCACTCTGGTCACGACAGAATCACGGCGCCTACATGATAGTCACGATTGCCAATCAACAGAAAATAGCTAATGTAAGCGTGCCAAACAGAACGGCACGCAGAAAGCCGAAGGACACCTCAAGGTCCTTCCGCGTGGTGTGTAACCACGCGAGCAAGCTAGTCAGAATGGGGACTGACTTTGTAGCGAGCACCTCGTTTTAGTATTGATAGGAGATTTGTGTAACCAAATAGATAGAATTAGCATTAGGGTTTAGAAACTAAGGATAGGGAATTCTGTGGCTTTGTGTGTGGGTTTGATAGCGACTGTTATGTACTTGTAAAGAGCCAACGGCAATAAAATGTATCATTTATTTCCTCTCACACGACTTGCAAGTTTCTTGTGTGGTGCGAGAGAAGTAATCTGATGATGCCTTACACATGAGTTGTTGACACCTTCTAGGCTGGATCGACCTGGGAGCCCAAATTAATTCTCAACATCCGGCACGCTAATTCAAACTCATGACCAGAGTCTGTAGTCAAGCTTCTAACCACTCTGCTAACAGTCACTCTCAACGGAACATCTCACAGAATATACATTTATATTCTAGAAACTTACGACATTTGAGTATATCAGAAGAGATATGGACAGACATGATCACCAACGACACATGGATGGACATAAAAAGAGGGCTAGAATGGCCGGGAAAGCAATGAGCAAGTCCCACAAGAAACAAATTAAAACTGTTATCTGATTAGAGAAAGTTGAGGCAGACTGTCTCGATTTTTCGGGCACGTTATGAGAAGAAATAAAATGGAGAACTTGGTGGCAACTGGCAATATTGAAGAAAAAAAGAACAAGGAGAAGGAAGAGAAGTAAATATCTGAATGATCTGGTAACGTGGTATGGTCGAGACAAGAACACAGAGCTGATCCTCGTAGCTGGTTATCGTGTGAGACGGCGAGACATGACAGCCTACGTTTATCGGCGTAACATGTAATAAATAATGAAGAAACAGTTCACATTGCACTTACCAGAACTGGTAGAACGACATCCTCCAGTGTCTGGATCCGGGCTCTTCAGGTCGTTCACGCACCAACATCTCTTCGGCTCGTTGTGGTTGAAGGAGACACACTCCGCCCACAGTCCACACTGCTCATCCTTCTCACAAGACCGCTTCTCTGGGATGCTGCTGGTCGTTGACCCAGGATGACCACCCTTAGTCCGGTTCTGGCCATTACTTCCGTTCATCGGGTCCTGCACCGCGAAGGGCAGCCTGTACTAAGTAAGGATGCTCCTCTTCGGTGTAAAATGAATTTCTTTTGAGCGTCAGTTATCCTCCTTTTGCAGTAAGATGAGCTTCTTTTGTCCTTTCAAAACAGTTATTTGGATTCTTCGCATTTACTGCTAGCTACTGCGTTTCTTCTGCTGCAGCATAGAGCCAGAAGAGATACCGGGCATGTTTTGACGATTGAGTATTTAGATGCCTTGTATCTATCTGTAAGGTAAAGAAATAGACGTAGCAAATTATTAAGAATAACTGTTAAGAACCGGTTCTGTGGCGAATGCGTAATAAATGCAATTCGTAATCCCGCATACCGTGGTCGAAACACAGCTGCGGGAGATGTGGAAGTAGATCACCTTGCGTTTGTTTCCATACAATGGTATGAGTACAGGTCGTTTAGAAAACAATGACAAACTATTGAATATAAACTTGCCTATGATTCACAAACAGCGAAATAATAATTTTAAAAAACATTTAAACAATTCTGCGGTTGACTGCTACGTCATGTAAAGGATATGCAAATATGTGTAACTTTAACTGTGTAAGACCGTTAGAAAATCGGATAGGCTTTTCTATTTGAGTTTAAATGTTTCTCATAGAGCTGATTCTAGAATGTTTCTCTCTGACATTTAATTAATTATAGCAATATATCAAAGATAGCCTATTCTGTGGCAAAGACGTTACGAATGCAATTCGTAATTCCGCATACTGCGGTTGAAACACAGCTACGGGCGATTTGAAAGCAGACCGCCTTGCGTTGGTTTTCATATACGATTATGAGTCGCGATCGTTCAGAACGCAATGGAAAAGTACTGAACATAAACTTGCCAAGAAATCACAAACAGCCAAAAACATTATAGGGTTCACTGCGACGTCCTTTAAAGGATATGCAACTAACAATTTTAATTCATTATAAGGCGCAGCCATGGCTGAGATGTTATGGCTCAGAAGGTATGAGTTCAATCCCAGCCTAGTGCTGAGAATTTTTCAAAGAACCATTGTTATCTGATGATAGCACACGCCCCCCCCCCCCCCTCCCTCTTCTCATTGATCTGTAGATCGGACAACTAACCTCCATGGATAAAGGTGACAGTTTTGAGGTTTGCAAGGTGAGCACGGTGAGCTCATATATGGCCAGATGGCGACTCCGAACGATGTGTCGGAAATGTGAATCTGCGTTTACTACCCTAAGACTACAGAAGCTGACAATGCTGGCCATACCATGTGAAGTAAATTCACGGCTATTGATAGGCACTCATAGAAGTAAAGAAAAGTAATGAAGATTAGAGGACGCAATCATCATCATCCAGCGTCCAGCATGGGCGATCATGCCTCTCCACAAATTACGATTTTCGACGTCATGGATCGATTAGTGTGTTGAAGCTCTTCCGTGCCGTGACACAAGACTGCCAAGAATCTTCTCACGCTGTCTTCCTATATCTTTCTATCCGCAAATCTATTAGAAAGAGCTATAGAAGTAAAAACAGATATGTACTTATGCTTCATAGAGGTTCTATAAACAATATAATAATTAAAATCTTTAGTAATTACACCAGAATCCCCTCTTCTCCGTAACTAGAGCGACTCGCTAGAGGAACAAGAGCTCTTCGACACACGGTGAAAGAGAAACCCATAAACGTGTGTCTTAATTCCATCCATCCATCATGTGCCATGCTGATAAGCGTGGGCGATCACCTCTCGATCACCAGAGTCGTGGATCAGCTCAGTGTTCCTGTCTCGACCATGCCACGTGGCCAGGCCATCCAGGTATTTACTTCTCGGTCTTCCCCTTGGTCTCTTCCCTTCGATCTTGCCAGTTGTCACAAAGTTCTCCAATTAATTTCTTCTCATAGCATGCCCAAAACAATTTTGTCTGTCTACGTTTCATGACTCTAATCAGTTTACGATCTTCATTTGTTTCTTGAAGGACTTGTTCATTAGTTTTTCTGTCTGTCCATGGTATTCTTTGCATTTTCCTCAGAAACCACATTTCCACAGCCATCAGATGTTTTTCAGCTTGATTGCTTATTGAAAAAAACTTCAAAACATAGCTGAGGGCGATTTGGTAGCAGACCGCATTGTGTTGGTCTGCATACAATAGTACGAATGTCAGTCATTCACAAAGCAATGGCAAACTACTGAACGTAAACTTGCCTAGCAATAACAAACAGCAAAACAATTGGTGGGGTTCACTGTGACGTCCCGTAAAGAATATGCAAGTGAAAGAGAGAACGGAAGAACGAACTTTATTTTCAAAGGGTCAAAAATTGGTAACTCAGGCCCGTCTTACATTCGGCCCTTTCAATCACTCATCTTTCGTTCATGATTGTGCATGTGACATTCACATAGGAAAAAAAACACATTGTCAAAGGAATGTTGTAAACATAAGAAATGCATATTACCATAAGACCAGCGTAACACAGGCTTTAAGTCGCAAGTTATAAAAGCTGTTATTGCCATGAGAAGCTGCGGATCTCCGGAACACGATTTATGTATTATCGTGAAATATGTACAAACATAATATAATCGTATTCCTAATATGCTACAGAGGCTAACAATTAGTTGCATGTCCTTTGCAGGACATCGTAATTAATTTCAGCATTTATTTGCTGTTTGTTATTTATTATGGAATTATACTTTTACTAATTTTCCTTTACAATCTGAACTGCCGACACTTTTACGAATGTGAAAATCAACGCACGGTGATATTCTCCCAAATCTTCTGCTGCTGACTCCTTAGCCGTTGTGATGCATACTCCAGCTTTCCTCTTCTCGTGCCATGCCCAAAGAATGTGGATTGCCTTCTTATTATGCTAATAATAGTATCCACACTGCTACATGCTTGTGAAACCTGGACTGTTTATCAGCCACACACTAGGAAATTAAACCACTTCCACACAGTCTGCCTTAGGAAGCCATTGAAGATTAAATGGCAAGACAAGACCCCAGACACTGAAGTCTTAGAAAGAGCGTCCATGTCCAGTATCCACACTGTACTAATGAAGAATCAGATTCGCTGGGCTGGTCACTTGACTCGAATGCCAGATCACAGGCTCCCTAGTCGAATTTTTTTTACGGCGAGCTGTGTTGTGGTAAACGCTCCCAAGGCGGTCACATGAAACATTTTAAAGACACTCTGAAGATCTCACTAAAAGCTTGTGGAATTCATCACAGCACATGGGAGACTGCTGCCAAAGACCAAAAATCGTGGCGTACATCATTACACAAGGGTGCAGTCACTTGTGAAGCAAACAGAATTGCAAGAGCTGTGGGGAAAAAAGGGTTGACAGAAAACACAACTGCAGGAGATCCTCCTCCTGGAACGTCAAGCATTCTTTGCCAACATGTCAAAGAACATTTGGAGCCAAGATAAGCCTTACCAGCCATCTTAGAACTCATGGCTCCAAACTTTCAACCCAACTGGATGAAATGAATGGACATCATAATTCTTGATGGACAAACAGTAACAACAACATGCTAATAACACGTACTCTTTGTGAGTTAACTTTCTCCAGATATCTTTATTGCTATTGCTATCCATCCACGATGTTCTCATGATTCTTCTAAAAACCACATCTCCACAGCTTCCACATAATTCCTCACGTGTCTGCTAATTATTCTTGATTCTCTTTCGCACATCACGATTGGCTTAATATAGCTGAAAGGAACTCTTTTCCACACCTGAATTCACCAAAATAAATAGCAGAGTATATTCTTTATCTTTTGAGCTGCCGCCTTTTGCTAGCCTATTTTACATTTAACTTCCTTTAATGAACACATCTACCCTCTGCTGTTATTAAATTAACCCGATAGTTAAATACATTGACGTGTTTGAGACTTGTTCCATTCACTTTGATTTTTCACTTTGGTAAACACATTTTCTTTATAATAATTGTGTTGTTCTATATTTGTGATCATAACTACACTGACGTGATATTTCTTCACACGCAGGTACATTTCTTGTGTAGTTACTCACAACGTGGTTTTACCCAAAAGTGCACATACAGCCATGTTTGTGAATTATATCTCAGTATGAAAGTGTGGTATACACAAACTGGAGAGTGGAAAAGAAGTAACAAAGACATTTATGATCTGTTTAAGTCCCCGATAATCACTGGTATCATGAAGGCTAATAGTCTAAAATGGCTGGGGCATATAGAAAGAATGGAAGATAATAGGGAAACACAACTCGCTTACACTCAGGAAATAAATGGCTCGGAAAGCTGAAGAAGAAGGAGAAGAAGATGAAAGTGTGGTGGGCGAAATCCTAAAAGTGGTCGCTCTCAAACTACTGGAACGCTAATAGTGGGGTTGTGGGTTTTCGCCCTATACTAGTCCCAGTATCCCACGCCATCAGACGAACCCACCCCGACTTCTAAGGTACTTGTAATTCACGGTTCCAAGTCAAGAACGAGAAGTCAGCGTGTCAGTCCAACTGATCCGTGTGTGGAATGAACAGAGGAAGTTTAATCGCGAGTGCGTTAAACCGCACAGCTACGCCGACCTCAGAGGAAGACACAATTGCAGTTGCTTGTGAATACCAGGGAAGAGTGTCAACACGGATACATTACCAATGAGAGCGTATTTTTGTTTTCCATTCGCTCGCTTTGATCTCAAACGTAGTCCATACACGTGCTACAACTTATAGTGCATTGGACTATTTTTGTGTGTGGATTAGCTGTCCCTGTTTCCAGTGTCCCTCGTCATTAGGCGAACCCACTCCGACTTTAGAGATAGTTGTAATTTAAGTCCCCAAGTCAAGGGAGAGAAGTCATGTTAGTTCAGCTGACCCGTGTATGGATTGAACCCGCTACCTCAACATCAGCACACCGGATGTTTTAGAAAGAGCGGTCTTATCCATTCGACCATGCAGGCATCTGAGCTTGCACGTAAAAGTAAAGGAGTGAGGTTGGTGAGGTTTTAATTCCATTTGGGTGCCTTACCATCGTATCTAAGGGCACTGTGATGCACCCTGCTCCTTTCCCTCTCCAAGCTCAGAAACCAGCTGGGTGTACACAGACCTCAACTTGACATCTATTGGGAGGTGTTTCAGGATGTAACCACGTCATCATTCAGCACAGAGTGTCCAGATTGGCTGAATTGAGACCCAGATTGGCTGGGATCAGACCCAGATTGGTTGGGAGCAGACCGAGATTGGCTGGGATCAGACCCAGATTGACTGGGACCAGACCCAGATTGGTCCGATGTTCTTCTTCGGGGTTTTGACCGTTGATCGTCAATAGTACAGGGAGAAGGTCAGATAAACACAGTCACTCAATGTTACTGCCATGCGGATTGGAAGTGTTCAGCTTCACATATACTGGATCATGACGTATGATATTGGGTGCCCTGTTAATTTCTTAGTTACCATTCCTTCCCCGGAAAATTTCGAATATTCTGAAGGCAGAAATTGTGTAAATTGAACTGAAAGACAACATCAACGGACGAAAATAAATATGGTTAGATTGCAGTAATAACTACTACAATAAAATGTTCAAATAACAATTGTAATAAATAGTAATAACATAATATATGCGTCAATGTGATTAGGATCAATCTGGGAACATGTATTGAAAGGTAACCTATGCAAGAACCGAAATGAAAGATGATGTGATCATTGTGTAATGAATTCATTGTGAGCACAATTCATTAAAAAGGAAACAATGAAATCAGTTACTAGTTTCTTAAACAGAAAAGTAAAAGTTGAATATTTTCTAGACGGATGTGGGAATACTTTCAAAAGAGAGAGTGGACAACTTTAAAAAATTAGAAATTATATTTTCATAAATTGATTCTTTGGAAGGTATGTGGTAAAGTGGCTAGAACGCTAGCCTGAGCTTATGATGAGTACCAGAATGCGTTCTGGGAAGTAGAAGCTGCGGTGTAAGAAATACCACAACGCCCTATGCTACCAGTGTCAATCTTGGGCATTATCCACATAACACTTATGCAAAATCAATACCTGCGTGATGGAATTCTTGAGAACCGCCAACTTAACTATCCGAGACCGAGTAAGAAATAATGTTATCAGACAGACAGCGGGATCAACAACTTGTGCCACATTTATTGAAAGACAGAAGATCAAATGGAACGGACATCTCATTAGAATGCAACAATATCAACTACCACCACTGGCGCTATATCAAAGAAGATCTGATCCGAGAACAACAGGATGCCATAGAGGGAAATGGATTGACGACAACAAAGACATTGTAGGGTCACACGGAATGACATTATCCAGTGCCACTCATCAAGCGCAGGGCCGTCAGTTATTCTTCCCCAATGCCACTTGACTGCAATAGTGGATAATGATAATGATGACGATGATGATGATTATAATGGTGATAATGATGCAGATGATGATGATGATGATGATGATGATGATGATGATGATGATGACAGTGATGATGATGATGTTGATAATGATAATGATAATGAAAATGATTTTGGTAATGATGGTGATGATAATGATAATAATTGTGCTGATGATGGTGATTATGATTATGATGATAACGTTGATACTGATAATGATGATTATGATGATAATGATGGTGATGGTGATGATGATAATGATGATGATTATAATGATTACTTATATGTAGGTTGAGATCAAGATAGGGTAGGTAATTTACAGATCGTCATTATGGAGAAATGTGTGCCAATGTAGCGGAGAAAAGAGACAGAGAGAGAGCGAGAGAGAGCGAGTGAGAGAGAGAGAGAGAGAGACGGGGAGAGAGAGAGACGGGGAGAGAGAGAGGGAGAGAGAGAGAGAGACGGGGAGAGAGAGAGGGAGAGAGAGAGAGAGACGGGGAGAGAGAGAGAGAGACGGGGAGAGAGAGAGGGAGACAGAGAGAGACGGGGAGAGAGAGAGACGGGGAGAGAGAGAGGGAGAGAGAGACGGGGAGAGAGAGAGGGAGAGAGAGAGACGGGGAGAGAGAGAGTGAGAGAGAGAGACGGGGAGAGAGAGAGAGACGGGGAGAGAGAGAGGGAGGGTAAGAGAAAGAGAGGAGGGGTTGAGGGGGCGGCTACAACGTTGGTTGAATTCAAGATGGGATAGGTCATTTCACACACACATTGGCACCTTGCCGTCTTGACAGACGATAGTTTGTGCTTTAAAAAGGCATAATAACTTTTAACTATGGCGGTAGCGAGTGTGACTGATAAGGCCAATTTGCGCTGTAAATGTCCGTTCACAGTGGGTGCATCTGAACACGTGGTCATTTCCACCATCATGCACCATCTTACGTCTCAAACGCTTGGTGTGTGACTTTTCTGCAATAATTTTCTCCTTTGACTTTATTCCATTTCTGATATTTGCCCTCCATGCAACACGTTCAGCGGCGACTTGCTCCCAATGTGCAGTATCAATGCCTGTATCAATCATGTCCCGCTTACACACATCTTTGTATCGTAGTAGAGGCCGACCCTGAGATCTCTTACCCATCTGTAATTCACCAAAAAAGATATCCTTTGGTATTCTACCATCATCCATCCTCCTAAGATGTCCTATCCATCTAAGTCTACGAAGACTGAGCATGGAATAAACTGTCACACAACCTGATCTTTCCAATACTTCAGTATTTGTGATTTTGTCTTGCCACTTAATACCAAGAATTCTTCGCAGACACCGCATATGAAAGCTGTTTAAATTGTTCTCTTGGTGTGAGTAACTTGTCCAGGTTTCACTGCCATAGAGAAGAGTACTAAGGACACAGGCTTGATAGACAAGGACTTTTGTTTTGGCAGTAAGCTTCCTGTTCTCCCAGACTCTTTTTCTTAACCTGTTCATTGTTGTTGCTGCCT
Source organism: Cepaea hortensis (assembly GCA_963921405.1). NCBI lineage: Eukaryota > Metazoa > Mollusca > Gastropoda > Stylommatophora > Helicidae > Cepaea > Cepaea hortensis. Next base: position 29,711,637 of record OY992879.1, on the reverse strand, counting down.
TACCAATCCGGATGCTGATTTCCTGATCTAGGGATAATTTGCTATTTACCACTGATCCTAGATATGTAAAATGGTCTACTATCTCTAGTTCGGCGTCGTCAATAAAGATTGATGGTACCCCATGTGCACCTTGTGACATAATCTGTGTCTTCTTTTTGCTAATTGTTAAACCAAATTCAGAACAAGCATTGGAGAATGCAGATAGTAGACATTGCAATTCTTCCTCAGAGTGGGTCGTAACTGCAGCATCATCTGCAAAAAGCAACTCTCTGATCAGTACCCTCCTAATTTTGGTCTTAGCCTTCAATCTCTGAGCATTGTAGAGGCCGCCATCTGACCGTGAGTGAATGTATATACCACCATCCTGATCACGAAATGCATATTTCAGTAGAAGTGAAAAGTATATTCCAAAGAGGGTGGGAGCTAGTACACAACCTTGCTTAACTCCACTCTTGATAATTCTTCAGAATTTGCACCATCAAACTTGATTATACCCTTCATGCCTGTGTGGAACGATTCCACAATGGACAGAAGAGTTGGTGGGCAGCCAATCTTCTTTAGTGCCTTGAACAGACCCTCACGACTGACCAAATCAAATGCCTTTGTGAGGTCGATGAAGGCAATAAACAGTGGTTGATTCTGTTCACGGCATTTTTCTTGCATTTGTCGCAATGAGAATATCATATCAGTGGTAGACCGGTTCTGTCGAAAGCCACACTGTGATTCGGGGTAGACTTGATCTCCTAGGACTTGAAGTCTGCGCAGAACAATTCTGGCAAATACTTTTCCAACAATACACAGAAGTGAGATACCCCTATAGTTGTTGCAGTCGCTCCGATCGCCCTTGTTCTTGTACAGTGTTATGATGCTTGAATCTTTGAAATCCTGTGGGACTTGTCCTTCACGCCAGCATAGCTCTATTAGCTGGTGGATCTGTATAGTGAGTGTGTCTTGCCCACTCCTGATAACCTCTATTGGAATCCCATCCTTACCTGGAGCCTTGCCAGATGCAAGTTCATTTATAGCACACTTAACTTCTGTTATGGTGGGAAGTGTGTCCAGGTGGTCAAGAGTTGGTAGAGCCTCTATGGCGTTGAGGGCATCATCCGCTAGTTTGGTCTCACTTGAGTAAAGCTCCAAATAGTGCTCTACCCATCTGTCCATCTGCCGTTTCTTGTCAGTGATGATTTCTCCAGTCAAGGTTTTCAATGGTGCAATTCTTTTGATCACTGGACCACAGGCTTTCTTTATTCCTTCATACATGCTTCTTATGTCTCCCTTATCACTTGCGATTTGAATGGACTCACATAACTTGATCCAATAATCATTTGCACACTGCCTGGCAGCCTTTTGCACATCCTTCCTAGCTTGCCTTAGCTCACTCAGAGTGTTACGAGTTGGTCTTTCCTTGTTTCTTAAGAGAGCTTTCTTCTTCTTATCAATCAAGGGTTGCAGAGTCTCGCTGTTGGCCGCAAACCAGTCCTGCCTCTTATGATCCACAGTGCCGTAAACCCCTACGGCAGTTTTATAAAGAGTTTCCTTAATTTGACCCCACTTTTCATTTACTGTACAATTTTCTGGTGTATCAGTGAAAGCGTCTTCAAGTTGCTGTTGAAACTGAAAGCACTTTTCAGGATCATGAGTGTTAATAATATTAATCCTGGGGCTAGATTTGTGTTTAGCTGTGTAGATTTTCTTTGGTCTCAGTCTAACCCTTGCAACAACCAAAGAATGATCCGTATCACAGTCAGCACTGTGGTAACTACGAGTCAATGATATATGGTTCAGATGTTGTCTCCGTGTGATGATGAAGTCCAGCTGGTGCCAATGGCCGGATCTTGGATGTTTCCATGTGACCTTATGCATCTCTTTTGTTTTAAAAAAAGAGTTTGTAATACATAGGTCATTACTGGTGCAATGCTCCAGCAGCCTTTGCCCATTTTCATTCATGCGACCGATGTTGTATTTTCCAAGGCACACTGGCCATGAACTCGAGTCCTTGCCCACACGAGCATTGAAATCACCGAGCATATAAATGTAGTCAGATTTTGGAACTGCCTTGATCACGGAGTCTAACTCCTCAAAGAACAAATCCTTCACATCATCAGAGGAATCGAGTGTCGGTGCATATGCAGTAATAATGGTGGCAAACCCACAAGAGGTTGCCAAGCGCAGGGACAATAGTCTTTCATTTCCTCCTGCTGGAATCTCAATCATTCTCAGTAGCGAATTCTTCACTGCAAAGCCCACACCGTGTTGCCTTTTTTCTGCCTGCCCTCTACCCTTCCAGAAAAAGGTGTAGTTGTTTTCCCTGAGTGACCCTTCCTCAGCGAGGCGAGTCTCCTGCAGGCCAGCAATATCAATGTTAAGACGATTGAGTTCGGCATCAATCACAGCCGTTTTTCTCACATCGTCAATATTGGTCAAGTCAGTGGAAAATCCTGGACACATGGTTCTCACGTTCCAGGTTGCAAGCCGTAGCTTGAGGTTTCTATTTTTATTTTTGTTTGTACCTGAAGCATTGGTTTTACAGCCTGAGATCCAGATTTTGTCCTAGCCCCAAGCACCCATTGAAGCAGGCAGGCTGTGGCGGATCAGCACCCAATTGGCTGGGGGCTGCCCAGCTTGAGGCGGGCGGTAGCTGATCAGTGACACCTATAGGTGTCTCCCACCGTCAGAGGCAACGCGTGGCGCCCCATGTCTACGCCAACTGACAAGGACTTATAACCCGTAACAGTTGCCTCTCGCTTTGATTCCGAGACCAGTTAATACCAGGGATGTAGTTATTGCCTCTCCATAGCACAAAGCCTGGGCTAAAATATAGAGATCATGTGTTGCCCATGCAGCATGATCCCTCTCTCGGCCTGCCTAGTTCACACCAGAGGAAAGGTAACACCCCTACATCTGGAACAAGACAAGCTGCAGAAGCTGCCGGATCAGCAAAGCAATGCTCTAACTGTCCGCCTGTCGGAGCTTCGATCCTAGACCAGTCGCCAACCAAGGCTTAGGGCCTGGTCTGCCCTGCCATGACAATTTTGTCTTTAGCTTGCATTTCCTCGCACCTTGTACCCTCCCAATTGGGCTCTTCCGCCCGAAGCCGTTGGCACAATGTGGGGTGTCGGGTTTGGTAAGCGCCGCCCAACGTTCGGCGCTAACAGAAACCAGGTAGTACCGTCTACTGTTATACGGTAGCTCAGTCATATCTGACTAAGACCTGACTGTAGGTCATTTACAGAGACAGCAACTAAAGCAGGTCAGCCGGGGAAACTACGAACGAACGAGCTTTATTTTCAAAGAGCTGAGATCTTTGCTCGGGGGCCCGTCTAACATGCTGATCTCTCTCTCTCTCTCTCTCTCTCTCTCTCTCTCTCTCTCTCTCTCTCTCTCTCTCTCTCACACACACACACACACTCTCTCTCTCTCTCTCCTTTCATGCATTCACCATCATTTCATCATTTCATCATGTTCCTCTTGTACCTTACAGTGTCGAGGTGAAGCAAAAACAGCGGGAGAGTGCCCGTTTATGGGCTTCGCATATCGAGATTCCCCTGGACTCTGCTATTCCTTCTGTCCATCATGAATTATTTCAATCAACATTTCATTCATCGATCACTAATAAAGTAAATCTTAGGCAACAACAACGACAACAACAATGTATGCATTTTAAACGCACGGAACATGTGCAGAGTTGAAGCAGGGGCTGACCAACATGACAGCTGACACAAGGCATTAATGACATCATGAGGATGAAAATGCATGACGGCAGGGGAACTGGTGAAGGATCAAGTGTCTTTCCGAGCGCTATAATGAGAATAAATGTTAGAAAAGAACTTGCTACGTAATGATAATGTTGACTCTAATGTCTGGTATGGGTTATGGGTGTTCAGGATTCTAAATGGGTCAAAACCAGAGGTGTTGTCCCAACACCCCTCAAGTTGATCAAATACATAACTGATTAATACTTATTATTGACGTGAAAATTGTCGTAGGCTATTAGTTTCATTTATAAAGTAATGACAAACTAATACTCAACGTAAAATATCCCGAAAATCAGCCAAGGGTTTAGGTAGAACACAACGAACTGAAACCGACATGCAATGTTTTAAAGGAAGATATATAGCACAGCACAGCACCTTAGCTTTATTGACTACACAAAGGCTTCCGATAAAGTGTGACACGTCGACATGATAAGGATGCTTGAAGATCTACAAATTGATGGAAAAGACCTTAGACTTGTAAAAATCATATATTGGAAACAACAAGCTGCTATCAGAATTTATAATGAAGTAGGTCAATATCAGCCTATTACGAGAGGTGTGAGACAGGGATGTGTAATGGCTCCAAATATTTTTTCACTGTATAGTGAATATATTTTTTTAGAAATATAGAAGATATGGAAGGAATCAACATTGGGGGACGATGCATCAATAACATTAGATATGCAGATGGTACAGTCTTGATTGCAGACAATGAACAGGGCCTGCAACATTTAGTAGATGCAGTTGTTGCACACAGTGAACAACTAGGATTAGAAATAAATTATAAGAAGACACAGATTATGGTCGTCACTGGGAAGAGGGAAATACCACAATGTAATATACAAGTAAATGGGCATATTGTTAAACAAGTGAATCATTAGATTTATCTCGGAGCAGTCATAACATCTTATGGGAGATGCCTTGAAGAAATTAGAACATGAATCGCCATGGCAAAGGTAGCTTTTTGCAAAATGAAAAACATATTGCCCAATAAAAAAGATATCAATTAAAACGAGAAAAAGAGTGTTGAAGTGCCACATAGAACCTGTACTTCTGTATGGATGTGAAGCGTGGACAATGAGCAGACAAGCTGAAAAAAATCTGATGGCTGTGAAAATGTTGTTTCTGAGGAAAATGCAAATAATACCATGGACAAACAGAAAAACCAACGAACAAGTCCTTAAAGAAACAAATGAAGATCGTAAACTGATTAGAGACATTAGACGTAGACAGTCAAAATTTGTTGGGCATGTTATGAGAAGAAATGAATTGGAGAACTTGGTGACAGCTGGCAAGATCGAAGGGAAGAGACTAAAGGGAAGACCGAGAAGTAATTACCTGGATGGCTTGGCCAGGTGGCATGGTCGAGACAGAAACGCGCAGCTGATCCACGACTCTGCTGATCGAATGAGATGGAAAAACATGAAAGCCCACGCTTACCGGCATGGCACATGATGGATGGATGGATATAGCACAGCTGATGAGGGGATATAACACAGCATACAAAGGGGATATAGCACGGCAGATAAGATAATGCTCAGTATACTAGGATTGCAAGGGAGCGTGTAGCCTGTGCTAGGATAGTGTTGAGATAACGTGCTATTGTATGTATACCTTTGAAAGACTTTGGAAGAAACGGAGATATGGTTCCTGAGACGAGTGTTGCGAATTACTTGGACTGCTAGAGTAACACAAATGACCGCGATCTGTGGAGAGACATGGACGAATACCCCACCTGGCATGGCATTTGATGATGACGATGATATGCGTGTAGGGGTTGGTCTTGTCTTTGATGCCTTGTGGAAGATTGTTCAACAACTAAGCTGCGGAGTCATTTTTAAAGACTGTCAATAGAGCCATGTCCTTGTACGCCACTGGATACTTAAGAAGATACATAAGAATCACTTTTACTCCTGTAAAACTCCATGCTAAAGCGTCATTTCCGGTCTATTTGAACATACATTTTCTCACTTCCGCTCTGGTGAAAATTGCAATCAAGTGACATGGGATCTCGTTCTGCCGCCAATTCACCGATTACTTTTCTATTAAACCTAATCACGCTAATTAATTGTCTATTTACTCTCCTTGTTTTTATTACACTGTATACGCACTTGGTTGCCATTTTTACCGTTATCTTTCCCTATTATTACTGTCCTTCGCCATCAGGCGAACCCACTCCGACTTCAGAGGTGCTTGTAATTTACGTCCCCAAATCAAGGATTGAAAAGTTAACATTTTAGTCCAACTGACTAGTGTTGGGGTTGAACACGCTACTTCGGCATCAGCACACCGGATGTTTAAGATATGTGAACTTAGCAAGGTTAAAAGCAAGAGGGTTTACGATATTGCGTTGCGCTATATCCCATATGACTCGGTCTCCTTATCGCCGAGTGGCCAGTCGAAAGCGTCTCACAGAGCGCAAACTCCTTAGTTCCAGAGACAACGCTACGAAATGGTTGTCATAGGAAACCGAAATTCAGCAACTAATTCATGAACATTCTCCCCCGTGTGATGTGATTATCTACACGGATGGGTCAGTGTTGAGAGGTAGAAGAAGTGCCTGGGGGTTCTTGGCAAAAACTAATGGTCGGCGTTTGGTGCAGGAGAGCCTGGCGTATGATGACACTACATCTAGCTTAAGAATGGAGGTGGAGGCGGTAAGTGCAGCTTTCTGCTGGATAGAAAACACGATACATACACACATTGTGATTGTAACTGACTCAGAAAGCATGCTGAGAAGGGTGAGAACAGGCAAGCTTCGTGCGGCGTGGCTTGCTTCGCTTCGGAGGTCACGGGTAGCAAGCATCACCTGGATCTTTTCTCCTGGGCATGCCGGTGTGCTGGGGAATGAACAGGCGGGCAGATTGGCTGGCTCGGCAAAACATGGTAGAGTATTGATGCATGACAGGGCAGACGTGGTTGCGGCCTTGTGGGAGCACGTGTACACCTCGGAGGAGCAGATGGATCACCATAGTCTGGTAAGAATGAGACAGCGAGGTGTGACGAGGGGATCTGGCCAACGCTCGACGCTCAGAGGAAAGGCGAGACGGACATATAATCAGATTGCTACTGGAACTATTAGTGTTGGAACTCTTCGCTGGCTGCTGGGGATGGGGACGGAGCGCTTATGGGAATGTCCCGAATGCTGTGATGTCGGTTCCTAAATCAATCAATCAATCAATCAACCGAATAACCGAGCCCACAAACGAACCCGAGACCTTCGTAATACACGGCAGACTGCTTTACCACTCCACCACGGAGCCAACACTAACGATACAGTATGCAATGAGACAGCGGTACGTAAATCATTAACTGGAACTAATGTTACATGTAGATTGCGTGAACTTGCTAGATCGCATGTAGCCAAGATTGTGATAGTGGCAATTAGCATCCATATACTTCGATGACTGCTCACGGGGCTTGTCGAGGGAGTGGGGGTGGAGTTTATGAACGCGCCGTCGTAATTTTATTTCTGTGAATCAATAAATCTAGTCAATAACAAATTATCAATAACTAGATAATCAGATTGCCTATTTTGTGTCCTTCGGCCATGGAAATTAAGGACATCCAAGAACGATTCCCTATTTCCGCCTGCCTGAGAAATTTTATGTACGCACATTCAATGGACGAAATAAGGAACAAAAAGATATATCCAAGAGGAACTCAATACTATAATGATATTAAGATAAATAAAATTGAGGAAAACAAAATTTTTTGTGCCTGTAAAACTACACAGATGCCTAGGAAGATAACTATTGGGGGAGGGGGGGGGGGTGTTGAGAAAAGCGTCATAGTGATGCGGAGAAGATAAAGACCACGACGTGGTTGGCTAAACAATATGATGGACAATTTACACATAACAGCAAAGGAGGTTTATAATAGAGAGACATTTTAAAGACAATTAATGGGAACGGTTCAGCATAGGATAAACCATTGGGTGATGATGATGATGATGACGATGACGATGACGATGATAATGATGATGATGATGATGATGATGATGATGATGATGATGATGATGATGGAGACCAGCAAGAAGTTTACCACACCACTCAGCATAGTTTACCCAAATACATCTAATGGCATCTGTTATACAGCAGCAGAGAAGCGCGTGAGTATTTGAGGCACGTTCCGCGGGCCGAACAATTCAAGAAGCCAGTGGTGCCCACTCTATGACTACAAGCAGCGTGATGGCAGCAACACAGACTTTCATATGGCTAGAATCACAGCAGTATACCACCTTTTGCATACTAAGTGATTCAATGAGTAACATCCGAAAGGTCGAGGCGGGTTCTGTATGCAGACAGTGGATTGAATCGCTACAGAGATCTGTCGCACGTAATCATCTTCGCCCTGGAACATGCGGGGGTTGAGCGAAATGAACGAGCTGATAAATTTGCTGGCTCTGCATCCCCTGCAGATGGCTAGCCTCTGGGTCGTGCCGTTTTTATTAATGCCCTTATTGAGATGTGGAGAACGGAGGACTTTGACGTCAGTGATTCCACATCATTGTTTAGAATGAGAGGCTTGAGAGTAAGAACTGGCAGGGCCAGACACGAGAGGCACATCGGGAGAATGGGGAAGTCTCGTAAACCAACACAGAATTTGAACTATTAACCGCCGGACGTTGATGTATATGTTGGGAGTAGGGTGGGAGTGGATCTGAGCACCTATGTACATTATGGAGTGCAAGGGTGATACCCCAACTAACTAACTAACTAACTAACTAATGCCTAATAGCTTAAAATTATGGTGTGTTTTTTTTAAACTAAAAACAAATAGCTTTTAAGGACTGCGTTACAAAAGCATGGGGTAAGACATCAAGCAACTGAAAGCAAAGATAAATCATCATGTAAACAGACATATTAAGGAAATCAAAATAACATCATCGGTATGTGTCCTGCAATCTGCCGTGCTCATGACTTCCCACAGATCTCAGTCTTTGGCGTTCTGGAACAATTCTGTTGGAAAATTGCCCACATTCATCGTCTCAATTCATCCAGTATCATTTCCCTCTGTCACTACCACTGTTTTCAGTGATTTTATTTTCCAGTCCTCGCGATGTTTTCCAATGATGTTTGTCTCTTCCTTATAGTTATGCATAATGGTATATTTTCATTATTCTCTTTCAGACAGTCTTTGTTAGTTACTCTGGCAGTCCAAGAAATTCGGAACACTCGTCTCAGGAACCACATCTTCTTGCTTCCAAGCTCTTCCTAAGTTGTTAATTCACGTTCCAAGATTCCCTGCCTTGCAGCGAAACATCTTATATATAAAAAAGGAGCGTATCTCTGTATGTATTTATGTATCTCTGTATGTCCTTTATTTGTTCGCGAACGGCCCATCCGATTGAGATGAAATTTTCTACACGCCTTCCTTTCAGTCCAGAGCAGCCAACTGTGATATTTTGTTAGTGTGAAATCGCCTGCTTACTCAGTATTATTTCATTTTTCATTTTTCATCATAATGTCATATATTTCAGGGGATCTAACTCGTAAAAGTTATTTCAAGGGGCATAACTTTTCTGTATAACTTATAGTCATATTGTGGCATCGTTTTCAAAGATTTATAAACTCTTTGTCCATAGTTATGTACCGGCATATGAGTTATAATAAATAATGATACAATCTGTAAGGCATTTTCAAAGTTTTCATAAAAATGATGCACAATGCATAACATTGTAACTCATCTTTTTTTGCTTAAGAAGTTACTGTAGTCATGCAGGTGATTAGAAAGAGTTTTCATTAAAAATAATGGATGGTGTGTGGTAGAACGTTCTTTTAAGTTACATTTTTTTTGTTGTATGAATTTAATGAAGCCGGACAGGGTCAGGCAGACAGATAGACAGACAGACAGACAGATAGACAGTCGGGAACAGGAACTTATACGACTACTTATATAAATTAAATGAGATGCTTCACACCAGGAGCTGGGCGATGTCGGGCCGGGTCAGACAGACAGACAGACAGACAGTCGGGAACGGGAACTTATATGACTACTTATATGAATTAAATGAGATGCTCCACACCAGGAGCTGGGCAATGCCGGGCCGGGTCAGACAGACAGACAGACAGACAGACAGACAGACAGACAGACAGACAGACAGACAGACAGACAGACAGACAGACAGACAGACAGACAGACAGTCGGTAACGGGAACGAGAACTTATATGACTACTTATATGAATTAAATGAGATGCTCCCCACCAGGGTCTGGGCGAAGCCGGGCAGGGTCAGCTAGTATTCTATATAACATATCAATACTCCATTTCTTACAATCAACAATAGTACCTTACTGAATAAGATACCTATCATTATTTTGAATGCAGCTTCTGCTTGACCTATTCTGCTCTCAATCTCTAACTTATTTTCCATGAATTGAGTTGAGTTGAGTTGAGTTGAGTTGAGTTGAGTTGAGTCAAAAACCGACATCACAGCACTCGGGACATTCCAATAAACGCCCCGTGCTCATCTTCAACAACAAGAGTCCTAGTACTAATGGTAGCAGCTGCAGTCTGATTCTGCGTCCGTCTGTCCTTTAATCGGAGTATTGAGTGTTGGCCCCGTCCTCTGATCATAACCATTATCTCCAGGCCATGATGTTTATCCTTGTCTTCACACTGTACACGAGATGCCATAGTTCCCTGACTCATCTCTCTAATCGGGCATGATAACCGACCCAGCTGTGCAGACCCAGCCAATGTGTCTGTCTGATCATTTCTCACTACACCAGCATGTCCTGGGGAAAGCCCCAACAGATGCTACCTATCATTGATTTAAAAAAAAATAAATGTTATAATTGGCTATTAAAAATATGGCTAAATAATTATGTTGTAAGACATGAACAAACACAAGTAAAGACATGTCGTCAAGTCACCAAACATCTGTTGAAATCCAAAGGAGATACAACTAATTATGTGATAATAGTAAATACTGGCCGTCATGACAGGCGATAGTTTATTACTTGTGCTCAAAAAAAAAAAAAAAAAGGTTGCTTACGAGGGCTATTCCAAAATCAATCGCCAATTTGTTGGTTACGTGTTTAAACAAATTGACCTTAACATCTAACTACATACAAAAGTTACATATATCACTGCATTACGTTCCAGAAAGTCATCACCTAAATTCAGGCACAAGTCGTGCCGTGGCATGAGATTTTTCTAACCCCTCATCAAGGAATTGCGCCGCCAGGGTACTTAGCCAGTTGTTGACTACATCCATGAGTTCCTCGGCGGTGTTGAAACGCTGGGTAGCCAACCAGACTTTCATGTTGCCGAAGAGATGATAATCGCTTGGTGCCAAGTCTGAATTGTAAGAGGTGGTTGAATATTTCTCACTTACACTGCTCAAGTAAAGCCTTTGTGTGAGCTGCAGTGTTGGGCCGCGCGTTGTCGTGCATGATAATGGCACCATTCATGAGCATTCCGTGCCTTTTGTTTTGGATCAACCGACGAAGTTTCTGCAGCGTTTCACAATAAACGTCTGACGTTATTGTGGTCCCTAGTGTTATGAATCCAGTAAAAAATGCCCTTGTGGTCCAAGGGGATTGTAGCCATCATTTTTTGTTGCGAAAATGTTTACTTTAATTTTTGGGGCTTGTCTGGAGAACGAGTAAGCATCCACTGTTTTGATTCTTCCTTCGTCTCTGCATTCACGAAGTGAATCCATCTCTCGTCCCCAGTCATTGTCGAGAAATGCATCCCCATCTTCCCAGCAGCGCACAAGGAACGTCAAAGCTGAGCCCATTCTTTGAGCTTTGTAAACCGTGGTACCCACCGTGAACAGAATTTCTGGTAACTTAATCCCTCTGTGACAATTCGAAACAGACTCGTATTAAAAATGTGTGGAAATTCTGTAGAAAGATCCGAAATTGTGAAGCGCGCATTTCCACGACTTGGTCGACTTTTTGAATGAGCTCATCTGTCATATACGACTCTCGTCCTTTACCACCCTTATCATGCACATCTTTACTCCCATCTCTGAATTTCCCGAACCGATTCCTCACAGAACTGTCACTCATAACGTTATCATCGTACACACGACACAATCGACGGTAATTCTCGGCCGCATTTTGACCTTCTACTTAAAAAAAAAAAAAAAGAACGAATCACACCTCGAATTTTACAGCTGGCGGGAAAGGTAATAACATTGTCCATGTTTATTCATTCGCGATTCGTGAACCACTGACCAAATGCGACTGTAGGTTGGTGTGTAATGATCTAAAGGACTACCGAATGATGTAAGTAATTAGCGGTGTCGCAATGGCAACTGGTTTAATTTTGCCAGCCAATCGGATGGTGATTTTGGAATAGCCCTCGTAACAATATCCCTTGGCGGTAGCGAATGTAACGGATCAGTCCAATTCTCGCAGTAAATGTTCATCCACAAAGATGCGTGTGAGCACATGATCATTTTCACCATCACGCACCATTTGACGTCTCACACGCTTAGTGTGTGGCATATCTGTAATAACTGTCTAGTTTATAAGCCAGAATTGTGTAAACAGAAAGACATGTTAGTCAGCTTAAAATTACCGTGGTAGATAAGTGACATTACTGTGCGAAATTGTGTATATTTCAACTTGAAGGATTTATCTAGTTAATTTCACGTAAGTTGTGTGATTTCTGCAGTATGTACCTGACGAGATGCAGCGAAATATGCCAGGTAATAAATCGTGCAATCTATTGTTTGTGTCTTCGTTATTCAAATGTCTAGTTTATCTTTATTCCATTTTAGATCTTTTCCTTCCATGCCCTGTCCATCTAAGTCTACGAAGACCAGAACAAACTGTCACACAACCAGATCTTTCCAATACTTCAGTATTTATGACATTTTTTTTTTAACGCAAAGATAATTAACTTGTGAAAATCCCCCGATTGTTTATGCTAGTTTCCTTGTAGCTGCTATCGCATTCACTAGATGAAGGAAATATCCGTTAGTTTGTTAAAAATGGCTTCTGGAGATTACATTTCTATGCAGCTTTTACAAGTGAATACTGGAGGGTGAAAATAACGGTTTGATTTTCAGAAAAAAAATGGATCGCGTTAATTTGATAACTACTGAGAACAGCGTACTTGTAATGAGCCAGCAACACAAGGAGTTTAGATGCGTTGGTGGGAAAGAATGAAGGAAAAACTAGGATCAATAGCTGTGGTAGTGGATAGGAAAAAGAATTGATTGAGCAATGTGGGTTATATAATAAATTATGAGACAGAACAATTGAAAGTAGCAATTGGGACAAAGTGGGTTATGCAATAAATGTGTAAGGTAGAAGGATTGAAAGTAACAACTGGGACAAAGTGGGTTATACAATAAATGTGTGAGAAGGATTGAAAATAACAACTGGGACAACGTGGGTTATACAATAAATGTGTGAGAAGGATTGAAAGTAACAACTGGGACAACGTGGGTTATACAATAAATGTGCGAGAGGGATTGAAAATAACAACTGGGACAAAGTGAATTATACAATAAATGTGTGAGATCTCATTCCTTCCACACACAGGTTCTCAATATGTTCCCCAGCCTTCGCCACCAGGTCCCAAAACCGCACCACTTCTCCCTTGTCCATAGGCAATCTACCACCAAGAGGTGCATTCCTTGCCAGCCTATCAGCCTGTTCATTCCTGCGCAGCCCCGCATGGCCAGGGTAACATATACATACAACTCTCACAATCTGTGACCTCTGAAGCGAGGTGAGCCATTCCAAACGAAACATTTCTTTCTCCACCTTACTAATCATACTCCTTGAGTCCGCAATGAATGCAATGTGTGATGCACTGGTCTCTTCTAACCAACGTAATGCCGCTGTTACTGCTTCCACCTCCATTCTCATGCTAGAGGTCATAGTCTCATATTCCAGACTCTCTTTTTTCAAGAATCGTCCATTAGCATTCAATTAAACCCCAACCACTAAGTCTGTTTCTCACCGCTGACCCATCAGTATAGATCACTACGTCATCTAAATGTGTGTTACTCTTGATCAGTTGTTGCACCTCACACTGTGCGGCCCGCTGACCATTCTCTTTACTCACGACCTAGTGTTACTATTACATTGTGCTAGTCGGTCATGTCTTCCGGTAATTTAACCCACTCTTTTTCACGATTGATGGCCCCTAGATCACACACCTTACGTATAGATAAATCCTGCCGCTCCATCTCTACATACACGACAAGGTGGCAATAGGTCTGCCACTCTGGTTTCTTGCCTCGCACCCTGTGTTCACTTGTGTCTTGTTTGTCTATACAAACTCATACGCCGGGGCCTCTTGTTATTTATGTGCACAAGTAAGTATCTGCTGTAACACCTTGTGCTTGGGATTTTCCTTGTTCTTGACAGATTTGGCATCTTTCGTTCTGTCTTTGATCTATTGGATCTGTTTAGTCATTCCACCGCCAGAACAATAAATACAATTTTCATCAAAACGGATAGAAAGGTGTTTCCACCATTTAGCCCCAAGGGAGCCTGGTAGCGATGAAATTAAAGTGAATGGCAAATAGCCAAAGAAATCTCTTTTTTTTTCCAACTAAAAATATTAAACTAATAAGGATTTCAGAATGTAATTACGTGTCAGACTAAAAAAAAACAAGAAAGGACAAATCTTCCAATTTATTTCAGGTGTACTGGTTCATTAAATCTGACGTTAGTAAACATGCGCCTTAGAACATGGCTATTAGTTCGGAATTTAGCATAATAAAAATATTAGGGGGCTTCAAATGAAAATCTTAAATGTATGATAAAAATTACAATAACCGTACCAATGTCTTGAACCTGTCAATATTGTTGTTAAGGTTGTCAAGAGTGTAAAGCACATGACATCACAGTGCAAACGAACATGGTGATGTCATATAGACAGTTCAAAGATGACTGCCCCACTTGTAACATGCACCAAAGAGGAGCAGAGTTCCGTTATCCGTTGTATTTTAATCAGTGAAGAGATGGAACCTATAGAAATTCATCGGCGAATGAAGATCGAGTATGGTGATGCATGCCTGTCAGTCCACCAAGTGTATGGTGATGCATGCCTTTCAGTCCAGCAAGTGTATGGTGATGCATGCCTTTCAGTCCAGCAAGTGTATGGTGATGCATGCCTTTCAGTCCAGCAAGTGTATGGTGATGTATGCCTTTCAGTCCAGCAATTGTATGAATGGAGTAGGAAGTTTCAAAACGGAGTGACTTCTGTGACAGCGTTCATATCAGGTCAGACACTGCAAATAGTGACCCCAGTGTGGTTACACACGCCATCAAGAGAAATAAAGAGAATTTGGTTTTTATAGGAATCCAAGCACTTTATTGGCACTGGAGGACTTGCATTAAACGCGGTGGTGACAACCTCGATAAATGATACATTTGTTCTTTACTTTTTCAGAATATATTCACACCCCCCCCCCCCAAAAAAAAAAGGTTTTCACTTAAAACTTCCTCGTAGGTAGCGCCGTATCAAAGTGGCTAGCATGTTGGCTACCGGCCCTGTAATCACGTGTTCGAATCCTTATCAAATCGAGGATGTTTCTTTTTTTTTTATCGACCTGGCTAATCCCAGTGTTTTCAGTTTTTTACATTTTTTTTGTTTAATCGACTCGGCTAATCTCAGTGTTTTCAGTATTTTACATTTTAATGTTATAGGTCCTTTGCAGAACGTAGCGATCTACCCCAGGTTGAAGTCCTAGATAATTATACGTTCGGTAGTTTGCCGTTGCTTTCTGAACGAGTAGCCCACGTTGAAATGTGAACTGATGCCGTTGTAGGGGTTGAACCGCCAGCGCTGCTTGGCTCAAACTGGTTCAGGGAAATGTGGCCGGAAGCAAAGACGGTCCGTGTGATATTAATTCCAATTACCCATCCAGTGTGGATTGGTTTCAAACATATGGAGCTAACACCATGTATTTAGTTAGTTAGTTAGTTAGTTAATCAGTCAGTCAATCAGTCAGTCAGTCAGCCAGTCAGCCAGCCAGCCAGCCAGCCAGCCAGTCAGTCAGTCAGCCAGTCAGTCAGTCAGTCAGTCAGCCAGTCAGCCAGCCAGCCAGCCAGTCAGTCAGTCAGTCAGTCAGTCAGCCAGTCAGTCAGTCAGTCAGCCAGCCAGCCAGCCAGCCAGTCAGTCAGTCAGTCAGTCAGCCAGCCATCCAGCCAGCCAGCCAGTCAATCAGCCAGTCAGTCAGTCAGTCAGTCAGTCAGTCAGTCAGTCTGACATTCAGTTAGTTAGTTAGTTAGTTAGTTAGTTAGTTAGTTATTTAGTTATTTAGTTAGTTAGTTAGTTAGTTAGTTTGTTTGTTAGTTAGTTAGTTAGTTAGTTAGTTAGTTAGTTAGTCCACAGATCATCCTCATTGCCCACCGAACCATTCAGTCCATAAGTGCTCGGATACCCTCCTCAGTAAATCCCACAGAGTGCAGCGGTTCTAACGACACCAGTTCTATGTTGGTTTATTAATCTTATTTGGCTTCCTGCGTAGTGTTCTTGTTTGGCCACACCTCTTTTAACTGGCTGTTCTAGCAGTCTGACCATGGTTGTAGATTCACAGTCAATACTTGGTTCTCGCGGAATACTCCGGCGTCATATAGCTCCATACTCTCAGTACATATCAAGACATGTAGAAAAGGCTTTACTGTGTTTATAAGCATTAAAAATAGATTGTCAGTGGTGCACCGGGTATCGTACTGGCCTGTCTACATGGTGGCCAAGTGTTTGAATCCCAGTAGAAGCGGGGTGTGTTTTTCTTCTGACCTGGGATCTCGGAACGATCAAACACAGGGCATCAAGAAATAATCTGGGAAGTAAGTACGACGGAGTGGTATTGGCCACATTTCCCATTGAATGCGTGCCGATAATTTCTATACAAATATGTTGACAGTACCTTATACTATACCGACGCTGTGTCGAATGGGGTTGCGGAGACAATTCGTAAGCCCGCGTACTGCCTTTGATTCACAGCTGCGGGCGATTTGGAAGCAGACCGCCTTGCGCTGGTTTTCATACTGGTATGAGTGTCGGTCTTCCGGAAAACAGTGGCAGACTACAGAACGTAAACTTGCCAAGAAATCACAGTCAAAAAATGCTGGGATTGATTGTGATGTCCCATAAAGGATGTGAAGCTAACTGACCCTACACCTAGTGCGCTCCAAGGCGGAGAAAAGAGTCAAGTAGACGTAAAGCATATACCGTAGTAGTGTGAAGTGTCAGGTCATCACATAGTCTAGGCCATATCATATGGGTTAAGGTGAGCAGCTCTTTTTCTCGCCGAATTTTTCCCCCCAGACAACTCCTAGATAGGTGTGTGCATTTACTTGTACGAATTCCTATCATATTGTCTCTGATTGGAAAATACCAGTGACAGTGTTTACCAGTCAGGTGCTACATAGAACCTGTGCTTTTATATGGATGTGAAGCGTGGACAATGAGTCGACAAGCTGAAAAACATCTTATGGCTGTAGAAATGTGGTTTCTGAGGAAAATGCAAATAATACCATGGACAGGCAGAAAAACCAATGAAAAGTGTCCTTCAAGAAACAAATGAAAATAGTACACTGATTAGAGAAATTAGACGTAGACAGTCAAAATATTTTTGGTCACTTTATGAGAAGAAATAAATTAGAGAACTTGGTGACAACTGGCAAGATCCAGGAGAAGAAAACAAAGGGAATGCAGAGAAGTAAATACCTGGATGACTTGGTCACGTTGTATGGTCGAGACAATAACACTAGGCTGATCCACGACTCTGGTGATCGTGTGAGATGGCGAAATATGACCGCTTATCGCATGGCACATGTTGATGATGAGTGTATACCAGTGGTCTAGCTAATGAAACGAACATACAAATCCCTGCCTTAGCAGGACTTTGCAATAAACCCCAGCATTTATCGGCTGTCCTTAATAGTTAAATGTAAGTTCAGTAGTTTGTTATTGTTGTTGTTTGTCCATCAAGAATGATGATGACCATTCATTTCATCCAATGGGGTTGAAGGTGTGGAGCCGTGGGTTCTAAGATGGCTGATAAGGCCTATTTTGGCTCGAAATGTTCTTTGACAATGTGGGCAAAGAATGCTTGACGTCTCTGGAGGAGGATTTCCTGCAGTGGTTTTTCTGTCCTGCCTTTTCTTCACAGCTCTTGCAGTCCTGGTTGCCTCACATATGACTGCACCTTTGCGCAATGATGCACGCCACGAATTTCGGTCTCTGGCTGCAGCCTCCCAGGTGTCATGATGAATTCCAAAAGCATTCAGTGAAATTTTCAGAGTGTCTTTAAAACGTTTCCTCTGGCCTCCTTGGGAGCGTTTACCACAACGCAGTTCGCTGTAGAAAATTCGTTTAGGGAGCCTGTGATCTGGCATGCGGGTCAAGTGACCAGCCCAGCGAATCTGATTCTTCATCAGTAGAGTGTGGATACTGGGCATGGATGCTCTTTCTAGGACTTCAGTGTCTGGAATCTTGTCTTGCCATTTAATCTTCAGTAGCTTCCTTAGGCAGACTGTGTGGAAGTGGTTTAATTTCCTAGCGTGTCGCTGATAAACAGTCCAGGTTTCACAAGCATATAGCAGTGTGGATAATACAACTGCTTTGTAGACTTTTAGCCTTGTTTGCAGGCTTATTCCAGTTCTGTCCCATACATTCTTGTACAGTCTGCCAAAGGCTGCACTGGCCTTGGAGATTCTTGCATTCACTTCGTCATCGATTGTGGCAGCTTGTGACACAGTGCTGCCAAGATAGGTGAATTTGTCCACAACACTTAGTCTATGATCATTCACTTTGATATTCGGCACAGTGTGATTATTCCCTGGAGCTGGCTGGTACATAACTACAGTCTTCTCCAAGTTGATATTGAGCCCAAATTTGGCACAGGCATGTGAGAAAGCTGAAACATTATGTTGCATGTCCGCCTCTGAGTTGGCGTATAGAGCGCAATCATCAGCAAACAGGAGCTCTCTGACGGTGCCGCTGTCAATTTTGGTTTTAGCTTTCAGCCTTCTGAGATTGAATAACTTTCCATCAATACGGTAGTTGATGTCTATTCCAATGTCGTCGTTCTCGAAGGCATTCATCAGCATGGCTGAAAACATGAGACTGAACAGTGTTGGTGCCAGGACACATCCTTGCTTCACTCCATTGGTGACAGGAAAGGGTTCAGACAGTTCACCATTTTCCTGTACTCTTGCCTGCATGCCGTCATGAAATAGCCGCACTATTTGGACAAACTTTCGTGGACAGCCATATTTTGCCATAATCTTCCACAATCCATCTCTGCTGACTGTATCAAAAGCCTTGGTAAGGTCAATGAAAGTGGAGAACATTTCGCAGTTCTGTTCCTGACATTTCTCTTGCAGCTGCCTTGCAGCGAAAATCATGTCAACAGTTCCACGTTCTTTTCTGAAGCCACATTGACTCTCAGGAAGAAGACCTTGATCGAGATGGGCCGTGAGGCGATTGAGAAGAATTCTGGCGAGTATCTTCCCTGCAATTGAAAGCAAGGAGATGACTCGGTGGTTGTCACAGGATTGGCGGTTTCCTTTACGTTTGTAAAGGTGTACTATTGACGCATCCTTAAAATCTTGTGGCATGGTCTCGTTCATCCATATGTTTGTGAAGACTTGGTGAAGCTGCTCTGTTAGGACCGGCCCACCTGCCTTGTATATCTCTGCTGGGATGGAGTCAGGACCAGGTGCCTTGCCGCTGGAGAGTTGCTGGATGGCTTTGTTTATTTCCACTATGGTTGGCAGGTCACCAAGTGTCTCATTGGTGGGAATTTGAGGAAGGCAGTTGATGGTTTCATCATCGAAGAAGGAAGTTGCATTTAAGATTTTGCTGAAATGCTCTGCCCAGCGTTGGAGGATTTCTTTCTTATCGGTGACCAATGTTCCCCCGTCTGCACTTAGGAGGGGAACTATGCCTGGTGATGAAGGACCATAGACCGCTTTCAGTGAGTCGTAGAAGTTTTTCATATCATGTCTGTCAGCAAAGCCCTGAATTTCATCAGCTTTGCTGCTCAGCCAGGAGTCCCGCATGTGCCGAAGTTTCTGCTGCACTACTCTCTGAATGTTCTTGAAAGCATCTTTTTTTGATGTTGACTTTGGGTCATTCAAATGTGCCTTGAGGAGAAGATGTTTCTCGGCCAGCAATTGGTTGATGTCTTCGGAATTTTCATCAAACCAGTCTTTATGCTTTCGGGGGGCTGGACCCAGGATTTCCATAGCAGTGTTGTAAATTGTGTCCTTTAGGGCTCTCCATTCTGTTTCTGTATCCTGTTTAGCTTCAGCATTGGGCTTGAGGCGGTCTTCCAGCATATTTTCAAACGACTGCTGCATTTTCTTGCTGTTTAGGCGGGTGACATTTAGCTTTGTTTGCATTTTCGCCCCTTGAGGACGCCGTGGTGGCCTGATGTGGATGTTCATTTTCGAGACAATGAGACGATGGTCTGTCCAACATTCGGCACCACACATGGATTTTGTCACTCGAACGTCTTGTCTGTCACTCCTCCTGACGATGACATAGTCAATGAGGTGCCAGTGTTTCGAGCGAGGGTGCATCCACGATGTCCTATTTCTCATGGGGAGACGGAAAATTGTGTTCGTAATCACGAGATCATGTTCGGCACATGTCTGAAGGAGGCGGAGTCCATTGCTGTTACAATTTCCGACTCCATGCTTTCCAATAATGCCACTCCAAGAGGTGGTGTCCGTGCCTACTCTGGCATTGAAATCCCCAAGGAGTATAAGTTTGTCTCCTTTGGGAACAGATGTTAATACACTGTGCAGGTCCTCATAGAACTTGTTCTTGACATCATCTTCGTTGGTCATAGTTGGTGCGTAGACACTCACAATGGTTGCGTGCTTCCTTCCATTCAGCAGAGGCAACTTCATGGTCATGAGCCTGTCGTTTATAGCCTTTGGAAATCCAGCTAATTTGCCGACCAGGGCCGACTTAATGGCAAATCCCACACCGGATTGGCGTCTTTCCACGCTTTTCCTTCCACTCCAGAAAAATGTGTAGCCGGCACCAATTTCACAGATTTGGCCTTCTTCTGCAAGTCGTGTCTCGCTCAAGGCTGCAATGTCGATGTTGTACCTGCCCAGCTCTCTCCCAATCAGTGCTGTTCGTCTCTCTGGACCCGACGCGCCGTCTCTGTCAAGTAGGGTGCGTACATTCCAAGTTCCAATTGTTAAGGGAATATGGTTTACTCTTTTAGCTTTGCTTGTTTTATCTTTCTTTGTATGTCGACCGCAGTTAAGGGTACCCACCAACCGCGGCTAGCTGGTTAGGTAGTGATGAAGCAGACAATGTTTAGGGCACCTTTTCTAGCCCCTTCCTCATGCTATGGAGGTGAGCAGTGTGTTCCTATAGAGGGCTGCTCAGTCGCTCAGGGGGCTGCCGAATCCCACTGCTGCTCCGGTCAGTAGAAGACGACCATATGGCCTGAGCCGCCTGTGTGCAGGTCTGCGACTACGGCTGCCAGCGTACCCACGCCTGCCGCTTTGCCGCTCGCCCATCGCCACAGGGCTTGAAGGTGATATGTGACGTTGGATGAAGAATGACTTGCGCGATGACTTGGATTAAAGTGAGGAAGAGTTGCGCAATTCGTCGACCTCACTCTCTCGCCTGAGTCCATCTGAGTCCAGTGGCAAGACAAGTCGAGACAATTGGAGACGAATACAGGTGCAGTGGATGACCAGGGCGCTCTACGTGCCTTGCCGTGCTCATTACGTTCCACAACGCTTTGCAGGTAAACGCCGTCTTGCCCGTTGAATCAGGAATGATTTCTTCCGCGCAGTCTGCCGAATCATGTCTTCACATGCTGGGTAGGCATACCCTAGTTTACCTCTTGGTTTGACACCAAATCGGATACCCATAGTTTGTTATTGCTTTCTAAACGGCAGACGCCCATGTCTCAGAAATTAAAGCAAATACATCTGCTGCCAAATCATCTGCGATTGATTCCGAACCACCGACCCGGTTTGTATGGGAATTGTATAACTGCGTTCACTAACCCTTAAGGCACATCCCCCTGACAATATAAGGTAGGTTTTCTGAATTTGTATTTTAGCACTGAAGGCGGCCTGTTAACTGATTCAATGCCAAACGAACAGTAGCTTGTGGATCAAACATGATACACAATCAAATGAACAAGTATTATAGTCTACATTTCCATTCTGTGCATTGAAATTGTGGAAGATACCGAGAAACAAAATAAATAACACAATGACCCTAGTATGGCGATATATCGTCCTTCTCTCTAAATGGGAGGTCACATTTTGTTACATAAAATCCTTCGGAACTGAATCAATTAAGAGTGCTATTTTTAACTTTCAACTGGCTACGAGATTTGTAGCTTGTGGAAACGTGCTAACGGGTACTCAGATTTTCTCACCCTTATCCGAGAAAACTAGACGTCCGATCTACTACTACATGATCAAGGAAAAGAATAAAACCCTTGTCTGTTTTTGTTTTTTAATCCACACGGACCACGCCGTGAATCAAATCTGTCTGCACATTCCAATTCCCGATGCTGATTTCCCTATCGAAAGTTCTAGTCTCGGCCCTCGCTTCTTAGGAAATAATAATATTGCTGGGACTTGAGTTTTCATTACTCCGGCAGATCGTGGAAGTGATTACTTCTACCCAGTCGTCGTCAAGCAACCCAGACTAAGCTCATTTAGATTTGATTATGATTGATCAGAATTTGCAGCTGAAGTTTTCGGCCAGTTTGGCCAGTCTCGGGGCCAACCCTCCTTAGTCGCCTCTTATGTCATGTATTGCATGGTACAGTGTTACTCATTGCATGGTACAGTGTTACTCATTGCATGGTACAGTGTTACTCGTTGCACGGTACAGTGTTACTCATTGCTCAGTACAGCGTAACTCATTGCACGGTATAGTGTTACTCATTGCACGGTACAGTGTTACTCGCTGCACGGCACTATAGTACTCATCGCACGGTATATTGGTACTCGTTGCACGGTACAGTATTACTCATTGCACGGTACAGCATGACTCATTTCACGGTACAGTGTTACTCGTTGCACGGTACAGTGTTACTCATTGCACGGTGCAGTGTTATTCATTACACTGTACAGTTTTACCCATTGCACAGTATAGTGTTACTCATTGCACGGTACACTGTTACTCATTGCACGGCACTAGGGTACTCATCGCACGGTACAGTATTACTCATTGCACGGTACAGCGTTTCTCATTGCACGGTATAGTGTTACTCATTGCATGGTACAGTGTTATTCATTACACGGTACAGTGTTACTCATTGCACGGTACAGTGTTACTCGTTGCACGGTACAATGTTACTCATTGCACAGTATGGCGTTACTCATTGCACGGTACATTGTTTTTCTTTGCACGGTACAGTGTTACTCATTTCACGGTACAGTATTACTCATTGCACGTTACGGCGTTACTCATTGCACGGTACAGTGTTACTCACCGCACTTTACAGAGTAACTCATTGCACTGCACATTGATACTCATCGTACAGTATAGTATTACTCATTGCACTTTACAGTGCTACCCATTGCATGGTACAGTGTTACTCGTTGCGCGTTACAGTGTTACTCATTGCACGGTACAGTGTCACTATACGTTGCTTCCCTTGTGAGCCATGATAACCCAAAGGTGAATATCTGCTAAGGGACCTTCTCATTATTCAGCGTTAGCGTGCCTGGGACAAACTTATAAATGAATCACCAACATAACCAGAAGTAGACGTTAAGCTTGTGGGATATCCTATTTACAGGACATCGTTGGTAACACCAGCATTTTACTGCTGTTGTTGGTGTCTTGGCAAGTTTAACTAGAACATGATCATTCATTCATTCATTCATTCATTCATTTATTCATAGTTTGCTGTGCGTGTTCATCGCTCAACAAGACAAGTCACCTGAACAAGTCAAGAAGCCTGATACGGGGGAAAATGGCACGTGGCAAGAACACCAAAAGACACGTGGCAACCAAGATGTGCAGCGTGGGAGCCGACCAGAAGACGAGCGGAGAGAATCTACCTGCGAGCTGCAGCAAACAACAAGAACCTCAAGCAACCTCCAACGAAGCTACCACGAGGAAGTACGACGAAGACCCACCACAGACAAGAGCCAAACATACTGAGAAGCAGAGGGAGGAGAAAGACACCAGAGTCGAAAGTACCGACTCACCGACAAGCAAGTGAGTTGCCAAGCGTATCAAAGGGAAGATATCAGACGAAGAAATCCTGAAGCAGCTTCGAGAAGAGAATCTCCACATCCAATTCTTAAAGGCGGAGCGGCTCCTCACCTACTCCAATATTCCCACAACCTTGGCGGTGGTGACGACAGAGGGCAGCAAGATGCCGACCACAGTATGAATCAACAAGAAAATACAACAGCCAGAGAGATTCATGACACAAGAGTCAATCAATATTCCAGATGCCAGAGGGCCTTCCACAGTAGAGCAGCATATCGCAGTAAGACGGAAATCTGACGGTCCTGCGCCGATCACCACGCCTTCAAGAAGTGTCCGCTGGCCAAGCTGGACACAGACTTCCGAGCACACAACAACAAAAGAAAGTGCGCCAACTGCCTAGGCAAGCATGGGGCAAGATACCTAAGCTGTCCGTACCTTCAAAGACGCAGAGACATCTTAAAGTTCGCCATCAACACAAAGACACCATATAAGGGCGCAATGCGGAGGTGCGAAACAGCCGCGGGTATATCACAAGCTGAAAGAGATCAACTACAAAATGAGATATACGAGTTGAAGAAGCAAGTCAAGGCACTGCTGACGTCGACTCCGACCAGCGACAGTGAGAAACTGCTGGCTGAAATAAAGGAGATCCATCAAAACATCAAGCAAGAAGTGGAACTTATGGCACTGATAAAGAAGGAGAACGAAGAAATTCTACAAACCATTATATCAGAGCGAGAACTACAGAAAGCTGAAATAGAACTTTTCCAAAACAAACCAACAGAAGACATACAAGAAACCACAGAGAAACCGCAAGATGAAAACCAAGAGACCGAGCCTGAACCGCAAGCTAAAGCCAGCAGCCCAAATACGACGACCGTCAAGGGGAAACCAATATCTCGCCAGACATCTGAAGAAAACCGAGATGAGCACCCTGATGACGGCACGAAGAGGCCCATTGGAGGAGTTACTAGAATCGGCAAGATTGGAGGAACTCGGGTGCCAGGAATTCAGAAGGCGCTGGGAAGAAAAATAAAAGAAGAAGCCCAAGAAACTCAGGAGACCAGAGGAATACCCAAATGTATATTATGACCCTGAGGATGGACCCGGCTACGAGTACTATGTAGAAGACGGAGAGAAGATCCCATGGCTGACCGCAGAGGAAGAAATCGAAAGGCAACAGAAACTCAAAATCGAAAGTGAAAAAGGGCGCAAGGAGGAAAATAAAAACATCGAAAAGCTCCTACAGAAAATACACAAATAAGGAGGCAAAAATACCAAATAAAAAGTCCTTTTAAGGACTGCAATCAGTCAAGCCAGACGAACTAGCAGCCTTCACTAACAAAAGACACCACCAGAAGAGACGGGCACAAAAGACAGCCGCCACCAACACCAAACTGACGTCACAGACACAAAAGCCGATAAAACCAGTCTGGATCAGGACCAACTCGTAAGAGCGCATAAGACAAGAATCAGGGCGAATAAACCCACAAAAACTACGGACCTCAACAATAACTACATCTGAAAGAAGCAGGCTGAACGAGGCCGAATTTGGAATTTTTGTTTTTAAACCAAGCAAGCAGGTTCATTCATTCATTCATTCATTCATTCATTCATTCATTCATTCATTCAGTAGCATGTCCTTTGCAGAACCTCGCTCCCATAACAACATTCCGGAAAACTTCTCGATCATAGGCAAGATTTCACGCGTCCGATACACCCATCTGGAGATCATCTGCCACATCCTGCACCCATCTTCTCTTTGGCCTTCCTCTTCCTCTCTTCCCAGGCAATTACCCCTCCATTATTTTTTCCCCAAACTTTCATGACGTTTCGAGTGACCAAAATGTTTCAAATTTCTTTGTTGTATCGTCTTTAGTATCCAACCTCTTCAATATCCAGATCTTGTCGTATGGATGCATTTGTTCTTTTCTGTATCCAAGCGATTCTTAGAACCCGTCTATAACATTTATATTCAATGGCATTAATGCGCTCACGATCACAAGTATCAAAATATAAGCTGCGGCCAAAGCATTGGTAGCACACAAATATCAAACTCTCTTACACATGCTCTCTCTCTCTCTCTCTCTCTCTCTCTCTCTCTCTCTCTCTCTCTCTCTCTCTCTCTCTCTCTCACTCACTCACACACACACACACACAATCACAGAGATACAACTGCATGCAAAACGCAACAAGAAAATATCAATATAAAAGTTACTCATCTGTACCCTTGTTGTCGACTGGGCATGTCTTTTATGAAATCCGCGTGTGTGATACCACCAAAGTGACTGCACCGGAAATATGGTTAAGGGAAAAAAAAGGGGGGGGGGGGGTCCAAGGGGCTAGGGGTAAGAAAAGCCACAAGCCCACGGATTTGACATAGCAACACGAGAGGAGAACACCGACCTGGGGGGGGGGAGAGAAGGAGATTCGCCTAGTTAAATAGGGGGGGGGGGGGGGCTAAAATAGACAAGTTATAGAGTACAATTCGTGGGGTGGGGCTGGTACGGAGAAATCATAATCATATGCTTTGTGTAACTCCACGGACAAACGTGTGCCCGTAAGGAATAATTATACAAGTATAGACCGTTCTTTATCGCTGTCTGCTTTGTAGAGCAGAAATAATGTTCGTGAAGGCCATTCTAATAACTTCATAACGATGCTTATTATAATAAACGTGCTCGGATCTTCGGCTTAATTTTTGTTTTCTGTCTGGGGGAAACAAGAAACCCTTGGCTTCACAGTTCTATGCCATTGCAGTAGCCAGACTTAACAGATTGAAAACTCTTGTGTGGAAAGAATGAGATTGCGGGGTATCGGCGGGGGTTCTGGAAGGATCTCAAACCTGAGGGGTAAGAGCAGGAAATCTTTCAATCAGATAGCGGTGGGAACAATTAGTAACATGACTCTTCCATGGCTGTTGAACGAGGGGACGGAGCGCGTATGGAGATGCCCTTAGTGCAGTGATGTCGGTTCTTAGGTCAACTCAACTCAACAACTCAACTCAAGTATTACAAGCAGTTAAATTAGTTGAGACCACAGGAGAGATTTTAAAAAGTGGGCGGGTGGTGGTGAGGTGGGGAAAAAAAAAGGGGGGGGGGGGTTTAGGAACTGAGAACTTGGGAGAAATCGAACCGCCCGAGTGCACCAAAATGAAAAGGTGGGGAAAATAAAGGGGAGGGGGGGGCGTTGCTACGAATAAACAACGGAAATAGCAGTGGGTCAATGGAATGATAGTCGTCGTTGACCTGGTTCTGTTCCTTTCTGGTAGTCCCGATAACTATCTTTTTTGTGTGTTCATAATATTTAAGTCCGTTCTCTACAGCCTAAATGACTATAGCGTGGTGGACCCTATTCTTTCCAGAAATGCAATGGCTCAATGGACGGTTGAGAATTTTAGTCCCAGGTAGGACACTGGTTGGGGCAACAGACGAGGTAAAGACGAAATCAAACCTTTTCCAGCCACATAGGGTAGGGTCGAGTTCGCGTTCTCTTTGAAGACATCCTGAAGTCGACGATACTGGACCAGAAGGGGTATCACAACCTCCAGCATTTCGCAAATATCTTCATCAAATAAATACAGCTGACATGCTGAACATGTACCAAGCACTGTGAATTTTGTGTCCTAGATTTCAGACGTTTCCATGAACTAAGAAGCTAAGTGACTGTTTTGTATTTGTTTGTAACATAGTAGTTGGTTGTATCAGTGTCGTTTTGCTCTTGTTTTTGTGTGCTGACGAATGCGTCTTAACCGAAGCATTCATTCTGTTACAGCTGATTGTGTTCTTGCAAAGCTCTCCACTTCTACTTTCCGTTTTTGTTGATTTACTCAATTTTGTTGATGCACTATTTTTTTTTTATTTACTAAATTTTGGTTGATTTACTCAATTTTATTGATTTGCTCAATTTTGTTGCGTTACTCAATTTTCTTGATTTACTCAATTTTGTCGATTTACTAAAGTTTGTCGATTTACTCAATTTTGTCGATTTACTTAATTTTGTCCGATTTACTCAATTTTGTTGATTCACTCTATTTTGTTGTTCACTCAATTTTGTTGATTTACTCAATTTTGTTGATTTTCTCAATTTTGTTGATGTACTCAATTTTGTTGATTACTCAACTTTGTTTATTCACTCAATTTTGTTTATTCACTCAATTTTGTTGATTCACTCAGTTTTTTTAATCACTCAATTTCGTTGATTCACTCAATTGTGTTGATTCACTCAGTTTTGTTGATTTACTCAACACAGAATGTGTAATCAGCTAGTACCCACGTGTATCAATCAACGTAGGTGTGTTTTTAAGTGTGTTACTGTTCGTCTGAGCTTAAGAAAGCAAATGAAGGGGGGGGGGGGGGGGTCCACACAAGCGAGAGGATCGACTTCATTGCACCTGGTTTTATCACATATGGCTCGGTCTCTTTCCACAGAATGATCTACCATAATCGTCACACAGAACACGAACACAGTACCTCCAGCAACGAGTCTGAGTACACTGGACTCGCGAACTGAATGTCAACGAATTCAACAATCTTCCAAGGGCGAGCCGTAACCTCTTCGCCACCACGGAGCTCCCCCCCCCCCCCCCCCCCGCCGCTGCCCCAGAATGTTAACAATACGACCTGTAGGTCTCCTGTCTCACATAATGAAGAAACCTGGCGAGATATGCTACAATACTATCTTGTATATATGCCATCTTTGAATGTAATATTGTCAGCATCTCAGTTGCTCGTTGTCTTGGGTCTGACAAGAATTAGTACATGCATAAAGAATCTGTCAACACAGTCGGCATGCAATAACATTTATTAACTTGGAATTCATTCTAAGTCAGTTTACAACTCAAGGTGACATTGATTTACGGCAGTGCCTTGGGGCTATTCCGCTGCTTAACATGAAGGAATCAACGGTAAGTCAATTTCACGGCTCAGATGATCAACAGCAAATAATTATAAATAAACTTGAGCCGGAACGGGGAATTAATGATAAGGTAATTCTTTTGCTGAAGATCGGAAATCATCGCTGCTTTATTCTCACAGCTGACACAAGTTACAGTCACAATGTCGATATCTTCTCTAAAGGGCCTGTGTTGCCAGGCCGGCAATAGAATTAATTAAATAATATCTAACATGTTAACATACTAACCCTATTTCCTGTTCAGCCCTGAATCACCTTCATTCTTCCCTTCGTCTGTCCATCATTTGTGACGCTGTCTGATCAATCTGTCTAGGTTTAGCGGGTTTTCAGTCGACGGCGACATTCCGTAACATCATCGTTGCTTCATCCCTTTTCCTGTCCGTGCCATCCATCCACTGATTTTCTATCAAGCCACTGTTAGGCACCACTTCATCCTTGTAATAATCGCTTTGCCAGTTCGAATGTTGAAACACAGCCTGTCCTTGCAAACTCCAGCAAAAGACTCCCTTGTTGTCCACTGACGTCAGAGTGGCGATTCTCTGTTGACTACTTGTATCCTAGATTCCGTAAGCTTTTGGGTTTCAGGATTCTCTACATATTTTTAGTGATGTCAATAGCGGGTACCTACCTTATGGCAGGCAGCATATAATACATTAACAGCAATACACTCGTGCGCTCTCGTATCACAAGGTTATCTCACACACAGCGCACAGGCTATTCGATGTCACACTTTCTCAGCATTAGCATGCAGGTATTCAGTGCACTCTCGCTCACAAATCTCACAAACACATCCTACCTCAACACCCTTCTAGTCCAGTCTGTCTGTTCCGCTCTCGGTCGGTGGTCACGGGGTCTCTGACCTCGTGTCGTCCGTAATAGTCGTGTTAAGTAGGATGTCTCAGTCTTCTAGATACCGTCCTGTCCTTCACCCATCTGTTGATGGCTCGTGTCTCAGGTCATCCAGTGCAAGGTTGTGCTGTCTTCAAGGACACTGTCCTGTCTCTAAACCCCCAATGTCCTGTCTATTCCTGGGTGTATAGTCCCGTCTACTCCCTTCATGCTTTACCTATGTCCTGTCCCTGTCCTATGTCCTCTCTCTCTCATACCTCTGGGACTCTGACAAATATATACATACTTTATGGTGGTTATAGTGTCCTTCGGGTTTCTGCTGCGAAATATACCTTCACAGAATGTCACTCTCATCACATCACATCACACTGGAAAAATACTTTTATAGAATGTCGCTCTCATCAGTTCACGTTGGAAATACATTTCCATAATGTTGTTCTCATCACACCACACTAGAAATATATCTTTCCAGAATATCGCTCTCATCAAATGATGCATGAAATATCAAATTACTGCGGTCATAATTAGTTTTACTTGGAATAAATAAATGATGTGGTTTCTCCTTTCTTCTCACATTCGTCACAGCCACATAATATATAGTTACACAAGACAATACACAGCATTCAAAGACAAATCGAACAATAGATGTTTTCTGACAGTAATTAGCCACAATACAAAGAGGAGTAGTATTACTGTAGTAACTGCCCATTAAATCAAGCCAAAAGACTGTTAACACAACCTGTGAATTTACTTCAGATTTTGACAACCACGCTTGTCTTTCTGTAGTACCAGTGAGTAGAAGATAACAGACGAGCCGAATAACAACCGTAGACTTATCTATCATTCTTTTGACGCTTTCGGGATATAGGTCAGTTGAGTTAAGTTTCAAAGTTTAACATTCTAGTGTTTATTGTTTGCTTGTGTTAGATTCCAATTTAGTCAGGTTTTAGTCATATATAACTAAGCTACCGTATCATAGTTAGTCACGGTTCCAACGTCATGGCATAGGGTCACCCTCATAATGCTCAGTTCCTGTGCCAGTGAATATCACACAAAATGCCCCTCACTGTCCTGTGTGAAAATTGGAACAGACAGCAGTACCGACAGACCAAAAGCACGCACGGGCACACTAATACATAAGGCCGCTGCCAGAATGCCAACACAACAATCTGCCACGAAATTTAAAGTCCATCGTCGATGGAATCCGCAGTCACTAGAAAATGAGACATTTCACACACATTACTGCATAATGCAAAACCAGCTTGTTCAGTGACCGGTCGGCTGTCACTTTCTGAACATGCAGTTCAAAATACAGACAACCACGAACAGATGTAAATCCACTCCACACGAATTCCACAGCTCACAGTGTCGATCCAAGCACTTAACTCAGCAGCTGGGTGACGGAACAATTACCGTATTAAACTACACGGCACTACCTGCTTTCTGTTAGAGCCGTATGTTGGCTGGCGCTCATCAAACCCTGCACTCCACATTTTGCCAACGGCTTTAGACGGAGAAGTGCAACTGAGAGGTTACAAGCCTTATTGCAGTGCACGGAAAAGCAACCTAAAGAATAACTACCAGGCTCTAAATCTTGGCCAGCAACGGGTCTAGGATTAAAACTGCGACAGGTGGACAGTTAGAGTATTGCTTTGCTGATCCGGCAGCTTCTGCAGCTTGTTTGGTTTCATGTATATCGGTGTTACCGTTTCTCTGGAGTAAATTAGGCAGGCCAAGAGAGGAATCGTGCTGCATGGGCAACACTAAATTCAACACAGGCTTTGTGTTATGGAGATCTATAACGCTATTTTACAAACTATCGTCTTTGACAACCGCAAGGTGTCAGTATGGGTGGGTTAGTGGGTATGGGTGTTGGGGGTGGGTGGGCGTGTGTGGGTGGGTTTTGTTTGGCTGGGTTGGTGGGGGGGGGGGGGGGACTGCAGCTCCCAACAACGCCTCTTTGCAAGGTCTAAACCAGTACATAAATAACAAACAGTTCTTCTACTGGTTCCACAAAGCACAGACAAGACATGGTCATTCTCAAGTTATTTAATGTTTACAGCACTGAACATCTATCCGAATTCGTGTTTATTTACACTGATGTACACACATTTTGGTGACCTTAAATTTTATACTGTTCTTTGGTAATTGTATGTTGCTGATTCCAAACAATGTAATCATATTTTTTTTTCTCTTAGCTCTAGTTTTTGAGATAACCAAGAATGACCTTCTCAGTATGGCAGTTGTTATGTGTACAAGCCTAGAGTTAGGTGCCATCAATGGCATTTTGTCTGTAATCTGCATTCATATTATTAAAAATATTATATATAAAACACTACAAATGTATTAAAACGTTACCACTAGCATTTTTAAAAATAAATAGTTAACACACAAAAAACTTCTTTTCGAGTACTTCCTGGAATGTGACATGCCCTGACAATCACCCTTAAGGGTCCAAAAGTAATCTGCCATGTGGGCATACCAAAGTCCCTGGTATCTTTCTTCCATTGTTTTTATATCTTGTGGAATCATTCACCATGCTCCTCACTAAAGTCGCCAAGATTCACGGGAAACAAATGTAAATGGTTATAGAAGTAGTGCAATTGTATGCTCATGTTGAATTCTAGCTTAAAGAAAGCTCGACAGCATGTTTTCAATTAATTCAGTATAATTGTCTGCTGTAAAGCTACCCAGAAAGTTTTGCACGACAGAAACAAATGCTGAACAGGCTGTGGACTCTGTTTTGTTCATCGAATTAATACAATATAGATCGTTTATTAAATTTATAATTTGAGGTTCATTAAAATTCCCAGCTTTATGTTTGTTTATGCTCAATTCCGGAAACTTTCTGCAAAATTAATTAAACCAGGTACCATCTTTGTTCAGTGCCTTAACAAACTGCTTAATCAAGCCAAGCTTTCTATGAAACAGTGGTGGTATAACTCTTTTCCGATCAATGAGAGCCTGGTTGACAATACTTGTTTCTCCAACTATTATTTCATCGCTCAATGGCCGCTGTTTTTTTTTTTCCGACCAGTGCGTATATTTTGCCCTGCTATCCAAAAAATATATAAAGCATGAATATTTGGTGAATCTCTTTCGCTCTCTGTGAATCCAGTTATATTGTAAATACTTAAATTTTTCCAGAACCGTGCTTATTGTAGAATACTCCTCGTTCATTGTAGCAAAATGAGCAATTGGAATTGAACCATATTTGTTACCAATGTGTAAGAGAACACCTTTTAAACTTTTTGTAGAGCTGTCAATGAAAAACCGCCACTCATCTGGTGTATAACTTCCAACCACTTCTTTTACAAGACCTCCCACATTAGTATAAATCACAAGGTTGTTTTCTATTTTTAAAAGAAATGGAAGAAAACCTTGCTCTCTGCTGCAATAAATTGTAACATTTGTTTAAGTAATCAGTAAATTGTTTTTTTCTTTCAATCTTGACGTCAAAAGTTCTGAAGATTTCTTAGAGAGATATAGATCTCTGATTAGATCATTCAGTTGACGCTGGTCGAGGCGTTGAGCAGCTGGGAACCATCTTGGCAATTACTATCACTGTCACTTGCCGTTCCGCATGCCACTGCTGTCTCACCTTCTAGCAGGGAATCCAAAGTCTGACTGAAAGTTGAAACTGGTATTTCATCTCCATGTGAAACAGGTTGTCTAGCGGAATCTAAATATGGATATGTCCATTCCGCCGCCCCCCCCCCCCCCATTAATTCCCTTAATAGTGATAATACAGAAATAACAGTCATTCTTGGGGTCTCTCCAAACCATTGGATCCCACATTTTAAATATTTTCTTGTCCCACAAGTCCACTGTCACATGTGTTCAACACATGTTTTGCAAACAATAAGAGGAGCCCAAAACATGTCCAGGTCACCCAGTTTTACATTAAAATAAGCAAAGTATGCCTTTTTCACACTAACAGTAATATACCTCGTATGCTCTTCTTTCAATGTATACTCTCCACAAATATAACAAAATAAATCCGTTGAACGAAAACACGCCCTTCTTGAAGATGATGTCATTCTGTATTAGAAGCGGAAGAAAATAACTAGCATATTAACACGCATGCGGTGGGTCAAAATCTATTAAGAAAGCAATGTTTGGAAGATTCTTGGAAAACTGAAACTGTAAGTAAACAAGCAATTTCATTTTGTAAGGGACTAGATAGCAAAAGCAATTTTTCCAGAGCCTTACACATAAAATACTGTAATAATATTAATTAAATACACAAATGCTCGTAGCTCAAAAACTAGAGCTGCTACATACATATAAATATGATAGTTGAATTTAGCAGGCCTCATTTATACAATATCAGGTGTAAATGTTTGACACCCCAAAAAAATTTATTTTTTGTAGCGCTGTGCTACATATGTTTCATCCCAATTAAGAAACCTATTTTTCGGTACATAAATATGAAGCTTATTTGTCAGATATTTCATCTAAATTTTAATTTAACTGTTCATTGTTACCTAAAAGCAGAGGTCGGCGTGGCCGGAAGGCTTTACGCGCTCGGGATTAAACTTTCTCTGTTGATCGCAGTAGTGGGTACCGTCCACACCCCTTCAGTTGGACTTAAATGATGACTTCACGATCAGAAAGCAATGGCAAATTTTTTTTTTCTTTTTGCATATCCTTTTACAAGGACATCGCTGTCAAAACCGGTATTTGACTGCTGGTCTTGATGTCTTGGCTAGCTTACGTTCAGTAGTTTGCCATTGCTTTCTGAACGACCACTTCCCATACCAAAACGTTAAAACCCAGCGCAACGCAGTCTGCTACAAATATCGGTTGCAGCTGTATTTCGAACGTGGATACGCGGGCTTACGAATCACGCCCGTAAGCTCTAAGCCACGGAGAACGGCAATGGCAAATTACTGACCGTAAACTTTCCAGTACAAAGTGGTCAGTCCTTCCCTTCTGTAGCGACACAGGGATCGAACCCTCGTCCAGCCGAGGTCATGCCATTGTCAGCGTAGCGTCATAACAGTTACACCAACGCGCTAGTTATGGTTATCTTTTGGTTCTTTCTTTTGTCCTTCGCTGCTCTTTACGGTTAAGCGTCGCAGGTTTGTTTGGTGCTCCATATACGAACTAGGGCTCCCTCGATCGCTTGGTATGCTAAGATGTTCAGGATGTTTGAAGTGTTGATGACTCCGTGGATCTATCATTTCTGTGATCTTCCCCTGCCTCTTAATGTTTCTTGATTTTCATGTTGTATTCTCTTGCCGCTGACGACGTTGCGTTCTGTCTCACTAGGTTGCCGAACCAGTTCAGTCTTTGTCTATCAATGAATTTACCACCTGGTGTTGCTCCAACTGCTTTATAGATTCTTGATATCGAAGTAGGTCAATAAGTCATTGACCTTTTTATACGCCTAAAGATTCAATGGGTATATGGTGCTGAAGACAGAGGCAACCAGCCAAGAGGCGCACCACAGAAATCAGGATGCCACGCAATCATGCCATGAAATATGTCAACTACTGCTAAATGTTATGGTGCTCGCCCTGCTTTGGACCCCCAGGCAGATGCAGTGCCGGGCCCTATGCCTTGAAAGAGTCCAACCACAACTAAGAGTTGGTCCTTCTCGAATGTCCTGTGGAGCCAGAGGACCTGAGAATAGAGCGTCTGGCCATACCAAACAACAACTAAAAATAATGCACTGGAATGCGAAGGGAGTCAGCAACAACAACAACAACAACAACAACAACAACAACAACAACAACAACAACAACAACAACAACAACAACAACAACAACAACAACAACAAAATAGAAGGAAAAAAAAGAAAAAAAGAAAACATCTTGGACAAAGACACAGCAAGCGTATGTTGCTTGCAAAAAACTCACCTCAACGAAAATATAGCTTTCAAAATCAGAGGCTACCAATGTTACCGATCTGACCGAAAGGACAGGCAAAAGGGTGGGATACTGACCCTTGTAAGAAATAGCATCTCTGCTTCCCAAATTGAAGTTTACGTGGAAGGGGTTGAGTATCAGACACTTAAACTTAAGACAGGCGATACAGACCTACATCTGATCAATTACTACTGTCCAAGTGACCGCCCACAGGCACTGGACACACTACCATTAACAGAAAAAAATGATTGTGTGTGGCTATTTCAACAGCCACTCGCAGAACTGGGGCTATGATTACATGGACCAGAGAGGAGAGAGACTGGAAGACTGGCAGGATGAGAATAGATTCAACTTGATTAACAAGCCGTCCGACCCACATACTTTCTACTCGAGATCATGGCACACTACAACTACACCTGACCTGGCTTTTCATTCACGAGACCTGGAGAAGAACATTACACGAATTGTTGGGAAGAAACTTAGTGGCAGTGACCACCGGCCAGTCTTTCTAACTGTAGAAAAGCAATGAATGAATCACCGAGAAACGAGAAGTAGAATGTGAGCATTACTAGAGCACGACTACAAGAAACAAAATGGACGTTGCGGTCAAAGCCTTCGTCAGCACAGAATAAACAAACAAAAACAGACAAACAAATACACGAAAGACACTACATGAAAGTTTTAAGGTTACGTATCTGTATCCTTGCTTGAATGGCCATCAGTTTATGGAATAAACCGGATGTGGGTTAACTGGGTCAACTGACTAAAGGTCAATAAAGCCAGAAACTTAGGGATCGGCTAAGACAACCGGTGAGGGGGGGGGGGTGGAGGTGCGCCCATGAGAGCGAAAAGGAAAAATATGGATAGATAGAGCATTGTAGCCAACTCTGTGGCAATGACATGGATGCAGTTCGCAATTCCGCACGCCAAGCTCGAAACACTGCTAAGGGCGATTTGAATGACAGAATGAAACAGTACATGAGTTTCTGGAGGTACCTATCGCAATCAGCAAACTGGAGCTAGCCATATTGAAACTGAAATTGTGAAAGTCACCAGGAGCTGATGGTATCTCCAATAAAATTATAAGGAACCTAGGAACAGACGTCAAAGCAAAGCTGTTTCAGATCTTCAATAACAGCTGGACCTTAGGTAGTGTTCCACAAGCCTGGAGAGAAGCAATCATGATACCCCTCCTAAAATCTGGGAAAGATAGTTCCATTGCCTCCAGCTACAGACCAATTAGCCTCACCAGCTGTCTCTGAAAAACAATGGAGCGCATCATCAATCACAGACTGCAGTGGTACATTGCAAGTGAAAACATCCTTGTGCCACAGCAAGCTGGCTTTATGCAGTGCTACTCTACATATGATCAGACAACCTACCTCTCTCAAGAAATTGAGGATGCATTCCAAGAGAAGAAGCTGGTACTTGCTGCATGGATAGATATGAAGAAAGCCTTTCATAAAGTCTGGAAAGAAGGTCTGATGAAGAAACTGAGAAACTATAAAGTGAATATAAGAATGTACAAATGTGTGAAAGCATACTTGCACAACAGAAAAGCCCGAGTACAGATAGACGGACTCAAGAGCAAGAAAGTACTAATGCGTCACGGTGTTCCCCAGGGCGGAGTCTTGTCCCAAACACTTTTTATAATCTTCATCAATGATCTTGTTGCTAATCTAAAACATTAATTAACGCGGCAATGTATGCTGATGACCTGGTTCTATGGAGCACAAATGAACGTGAATCAGTGGTCACCAGATAGCTACAAAGAGCTGTAGGTGCATTTGTTGCATGAGCAAATAGATGGTGTGTCAGCATAAACACTGACAAGTGCAGCACCACTCTGTTTACCCTCTCTTTAAAACACAAGGCAGGGATCATCCAGATAAATAGAATACCCCTTAGAGAAGATAAAGAACCAACATGCCTTGGATTAACATTTGATGGCAGGCTGACATGGCTAAAGCACATCAACAAAGCAGTAGAAAAAGCCAGAAGGAACATAGCCATCCTGAGAAA
This sequence comes from Cepaea hortensis, assembly GCA_963921405.1. Lineage (NCBI taxonomy): Eukaryota > Metazoa > Mollusca > Gastropoda > Stylommatophora > Helicidae > Cepaea > Cepaea hortensis. The sequence goes on along the minus strand of OY992879.1, from coordinate 29,674,068 downwards.
ACTTAGTGGAACCACATGGGGAGCCAGTGGGGAAAATACTTACCACAGTTTATAGACTGAGCATACGACCACACCTGGAATACGGGTCAACTGCGTGGTGTTCGGCATTTACAAAACATCAAGCAAAATTAAGCACTTGGAGTCACCACAGGAGGGATGGGATCAACCCCTATAGTGTAGATGGAGAAGATGGGGAGGACACAAGCACTGAGAGAGCGCAGAGATACGAAAACGCTAATACAAGAAGAAAAGTTCTCCAGCTTGCCAAGCCACCCTATGAAGAACAGATTTGAAATCTTAGCTATGGGGCGGTTGAAAAGAAGCAGTTTTATCCACCAAACGACTCTGCAGAGAGACCACCGATCTGCCCACAGTTGGTATCCCCCTAAAATCTATTTCAGAGCGAACTCCATGGAAAGATGAGCATAGACTATCATTACAAATCCAGACAGAAGTGAGAGGAATATTTGACAAGGAAGAACAGAACAGTGTACAGCGCAGAACAGCCACTCTCAGCTTCCTTGATGAGGAATACCCACAGGACATTTGGATCCGAGTCTACACAGATGGGTGAGCATAAAATGCTGTTCGAAATGGAATAGTGGGAGTGTACATAGAATACCCAAATAATACTAGGGACACGGCCAGAGTTCCAACAGGAAAGTACTGCCATAACTATGATGCTGAAATTGAAGCAATCAAGATAGCAACAGAGAAATTACTAAATACTAGCCATGGTACACAACCTATAGTGTTATTGACAGATGCAAAATCAGTACTCGAGGCGCTCCTATCTGGGAAATTGCCAGTACTAAGGACACTACTTTCTGAACTTAGCAATCAGCATAAGGTCACCATACAGTGGATACCATCCCACTGTGGAATACCCGGAAACGACAGAGCTGATGGATTGGGTACGGAAGGAGCAAAAGAAGAACAACCTGATGTGCCCGATACATACCACCAATAGAAAATAATAATCAAATCAGTCAGAAAGTTAACAAACCCTGCTCAAGATGACTACCACATTATGGACAGACCAGAACCAGTAATCCTTCTGCGCGTCAGAACAGGACACAATAGATTACGCAACCACATGCATACAAAATTCAAGATTGGTGAATCAGCCATGTGCACATGATGATTGGCGTCGCAGACAGCAGAGCACATACTCCAAAACTGCCCAAAATACAATATATCTAGGCAAACCTTCTGGCCTAGAGAGACGCCAGTGGACCGCTGAGTGAACTAAAAAAGACAGTAAAATCCATACAAGAGACAATATTGCAGTTATAGACATATTTCAAGCGAACGAAAGAAGAAGAAATGGGTATATGATTCTAGATCCATATTTTAAGAAACCAAGTGGCCCTCGAGGGTGATGTGTTTAACATCACACCAGCGACCTTTATTTCTAATGTTATCTCCTGTCCATCTCATTTTCACTGGTCAATTTGAAGAAAAAAAAATATAATCCGGCCATGTACGGATCGAAGCGATGATCCACCCAGGAAGGGTAACCCGGTCAAAGTGCCCCTGAAGAAATCGGATGTGTCGACCGGAAGTTACAAATATTATAGCACTGCTGTAAACCGGCATAACGCATTTACGTCCAAATGTAAAGAAGAACGTAGAGGGAGAAGAACCTGTGATCACAGAGTCAGCAGGCGAGCGTTTTTCCACTGCGCTACAACGGTTCCTCACTTGTTATCTAGGTGAAAATTATATTATGTAATATAGTGTCAGTTTGCTTTATTTCTCCTTGTTGTCTCCACTTGAGTGATCGCATTCTACTGACGTTAATAAGGTAATCATTGGAGACTGCGTAGAAGACGGGGAATGAAATTTTATGACACATGACCAATGTAAAACGAAGAACTGATGAGAACACCTTAACCTCTCCGTAAAACGAAGAACTTGATGACAACACAGTAACCGCTCGGAAAAAGAAGGAGAACTTGATGAGAACACTGTAACCTCTACGAAAAAAGTAGAGCTTGATGAGAACACGGTAAAATCTTCTGATAAAGAAGAACTTAATGAGAACACTGCAATCTCTCCGGAACACACAGAACTTGATGAGATCGCAGTAACATCTCCTGAAAAAGAAGGAGAACTTGATGAGAACACCTCAACCTCTCCGGATAACGAAGGAGAGCTTGATGAGAATACCGCAACCTCTCCGGAAACAGAAGGAGAACTTGATGAGAACACGGTAAAGCGGCAATGAACAAGTCCTTCAAGAAACAAATGACTATCGTAAACTGATCAGAGACATTAGACGTAGACAGTGTCACCAACTGGCTGGGGTTAGATCCCAGATGGGCAACCACTCAGCCAAAATCATTTTCTTCTACTGGTGTTTAGTTCTGGATGTAGTTTAAGATCCCCTAACTCTGTCAGAAGGGACTAATTAACACTCCAGATCCCAGAGAGAAAACGTGGAACAAATGTCTGTTATGCTGATTTAAGACACTGTCCCTGATACTCAAGAAAACAGCGAAGAAGTGGCTCGTTGAAGATAGAATATATCTATATAGTTTTGGCTGTACTTGGTATCACCAGAAGTGAGAAAGGAGGAGTTAAGACATGCAACGTAATCTGGTTACTTATGACTGCATAGACAAAGTACCTCCCGGACATAGATTCCCACTTCTGGACAATATGTGTGAACCCCCACTAAATGATACAAAATGTGTGTACTTGATTACGCTACACAAACATTTATAAACATTTAGAATTATACCGACAAATTGAGTTTTAAAATACAACAACTGTGTTTATTATTGCTATTGATGATCATATGATGATGATGATTATATTATGGTATACGTAACTCATCTGGCTGAAAAGCTCAGAAGCACATAGGTCATGCTTCCCCCAGTGAGACGCAGTTCACTGTCAGATTGAAGGAGTCCAAATTGGTCCCTCACAAGGCTAAGTCACTTCCTGATATGGGTTGTTGACTGTCCATTGCTCCTAAGAGATCTGGAATGAAACGAACGGAGATGGGTAGTATCTACGTCTACACATCTCAAACACATATGTCTATACATTCATATAAACATACATTCAAGTCATAATATATGATGATATGATGATATATATGATGGCATGTTACATAAACATATATCAGTTCTAAATAAATAAATATATATATATGTATATATTAATACAACTATTTAGAACATCTATAGCTTAAAACATACATATTCACATACATTTATGTAATGCAGTGTTTCCCATATAAGTTCACCTCACTTTCTCCCTTTCTGATTCATTCATTCCGTCTTGTCGGAAGGACTGGTCGCACAGTACCTGTCGAACATTAAATGCCTTCCCTGAATCTGTCTGGGATATTGAAAGTCCTAAGTCATGTCTGTCCTCATGCAGACACCATGCAGACAAGGTGAACTGGTGCCATTCCTCAAACCAAGTGGTTTCACCATAATCTTGGTAGGCACTCAAAGTGTTGGTCCAAATAATCAATGTTAATTGGACGCTATCAAGAGACTGGTAGCTCTCAGGAATTTCTCCTAAGTAGTCAGTCTCCCAAATGTTTAACATCATACAGGGTGAATCTAAATGTATCTCCTGTACATGCATAAGCCACACGCTCATGTAGCTTGGATACTGGATTTCTCCAAATTATCACATACAACAAATCAGACAACCAAGTGGTGAATGAAAGAAGAAAATAGTTCTCAGTGAAATCGTAAAGCTAGAACTGGAACATTAAGTACAAAGAAAATCCACCAGTGTAAAGTTTGGGAGAATATGCAGAACAAGAAACTACACAAGCCTTCAGACTAGCAGACAACTAATCAGAGTAATTGTATTACCTGGGTTATAGCTAGGAAATCCTGTCATAATACTTCGTACAGAAGTCCAACAGAACGAAATGTTAATATTTCTCCAGTAGGTATCCTAAGAATGCTATTGTAAATGCGTCTGAGGATTGCTGGCCATGCATGCAGTTTTATTCTATTCAATTCCTGGCTAGTTTCCAGGTTGGTTAATTAATATGTCCAAGTTCCTGTTAGCTCCACCTATTTTTCATGTAGGACGATTTACATAGATGGATTAAGTGCCAAATTCTTTTCACCCCTCCTCCTTTCCTGTGGGCGGTAGTTTCATTTGTCAATCAAATTGACCGATGCCCCACAATGGCCTGAAACAATAAAGCATGCTTCGCTAGCGATGCAATAGACGTTGCGTCATAACTACATACCAATCGGTTGTTAACACAAGCCTTCCCGGTTGCTGGCAGGAATGTGTCAGCCATGTGTTCCTACTTTGCCGCCCGTATTGCAGTGAGGTGTTAAGCATCTGGTCCTAATTGCTCCTTTGTGGTGGCAATTACAGACGTCCCGGCTCCACTTTTAGATAGGTGTTAGGCCTGCATTAAATTGCAGTCTTTGGATCACACGGGGTTTTCCCCTGAGTAGCACTGCCATGTATTATTTCAGACGGGTCTGGCTGACCCTCTTATCTCCCATTCTGCTGTGGCTGGTTTACACATTAGGTCATGTTAACCGTAAGGTGTTAGGTGTCGTCCCTATTTTAACCACAGGATTGTAAACTAACACGTCAATCTCAACTGACTGGCTCTGCGATGTATCAAAGTCGTCCCCAGCCCAGATTTCACACTTTGCCGTTTTTCTCTTCCCTGGTACTGAAAACAGTGAGTTTTCAACCTTTGATAGCACCCGCCGACTGGTGCCGTGGTGTCTGGGTTTTAACTTTGATCTGGACATCAAAGCTTTCTCAGACCCAGCATTACAGAAATGATGGGGCGTGCGTGGTCAAAAGGTATTTTTCTCTTGTTTTCAATCCTCTTGCATTTCTATCATTTTCTGGTGGACGTTTTATACTTTTAGAGAATGATAGAAAAATATTGTGGGCTCTTTAATTCCTTTTTAACTTGTGTCATTCGGATGCTGCCGGGGCTGTCCCGTCACAGACAGTCAAAATTTTTTTGACATGTTATAAGAAGAAATGAATTGGAAAGCTTCGTGACAATGGTAAGATCGAAGGGAAGAGACCAAGTGGAAGAACGAGAAGTAAGTACCTGGATGGCTTGGCTACGTGGCATGGTCGAGACAGAACCACGGAGCTGATCCACGACTCTGGTGATCGAGTGAGATGGCGAAACATGCCCGCCCATGCCTATCGGCATGGCATACGAAGGATGGATGTATGGACTGTAACCTATCCGGAAAAAGAAGTCAAGGACGAGAAGTCAATATTTTAGTCCAAATGACCGCTGTAGGAGTTGAATCCGCCGCCACTTTGTCAGCAGACATGAAGTTTAAGAGGCAGCGCTTTTATCCATTCGGCGATGCTGACCTCCGTTGAACCGAGTTGAGTCAAGAACCGGCATCAGAACACAGGGCACATTCTCACATGTGCGCCGTCCCTATCTTCAACAACTAGCGATGAGTCCCAACATTGTTGGGATATATATATATATATATATATATATATATATATATATATATATATATATATATATATATATATATATATATATATATATATATATACTAGCTGACACGGCCCGGCTTCGCCCAGTCACTGGTGGGGAGCATCTCATTTAATTCATATAAGTAGTCATATAAGTTCTCGTTCCCGTTAGCGACTATCTGTCTGTCTGTCTGTCTGTCTGTCTGTCTGGTCTGACCCGGCCCGGCATCGCCCAGCTCCTGGTGTGGAGCATCTCATTTAATTCATATAAGTAGTCATATAAGCTCCCGTTCCCGTTCCCGACAGTCTGTCTGTCTGTCTGTCTGTCTGACTGTCTGTCTGTCTGTCTGTCTGTCTGTCTGCCTGTCTGTCTAATCATTTATTGGTTGCAGTTAGAACAACCTTAGATAAACGAAGACCAACTTACAAAAAGCATTAGAAAGAGCACTTGAAAGATCTTTACATCTTCCCCAACAATTAACTTGGGTAAATAGAGCGGCGGCAGCAGCAGCAGAAGAAGAAAAAGGAGGAGTAGGAGCTGGGAGGAGGAGGAGGGAGGAGGAGGAGAGAGGAGGAGATAGGCGGAGAGAGGAGGAGGAGGGAGGAGGAAGGAGGAGGAAGAGTAGGGAGGAATAGGAGGGAGGAGGAGGGATTAGGAGGAGGAGAGAGGAGGGAGGAGGAGGTAGGAGAAGGAGAAGGAGGGGGAGGAGGAAGGAGGAGGAGGAGGAAGGAGGAGAAGAACGCAGGAGGAGGAGGGGAGGAGGAGGAGGGAGGAGGAGGAGGGGAGGAGGAGGAGGGAGGGAGGAGGAGGAGGGAGGAGGAGGAGGAGGGAGGAGGAGAGGGAGATGGAGGAGTAGGAGGGAGGAGGAGGAGAGAGGAGGAGGAGGAGAGAGGAGGCGGAGGGAGAAGGAGGAGGAGGAGGAGAAGGAGGAGGAGGAAGAGGGAGGAGGAGGGATGTGGAGGGAAGAGGAAGGAGGAGGTAGAGGGAGGGGGAGGGAGGAGGAGAGATGAGGAGGAGGGAGGATGAGGAGGAGGGCGGAAGAAGGAGGGAGAGGAGGGATGAGGGGGAGGACGTAGGAGGAGGAGGGAGTAGGAGGAGAAGGGAGGAGGAAGGAAGAGGAGTGATTAGGAGGAGGGAGGAGGGCAAGGAGGTAGGAGGAGGAAGAGGGAGGTGGAAAGAGGAGGAGGAAGGAGGAGGAGGGAGAGGGAGGAGGGAGAGGGAGGAGGGGAAGAGGAAGAGGGTAGGAGGAGAAAGAGGAGGAGGAGGATTATAACGCATATGCCTGTAGATAACTGCAGTGAAAAGGTGGGTCTGTCTATCTATCTGACCCCGCGTGGCTTCGCCCAGCTCCTGGCGGGTAGCGTCTCATTAAATTCATACAACAACAAAAAGTAACTTAAAAGAATGTCCTTCCACACACCATCCATTATTTTTAATGAAAACTGTTTCTAATCACCTACATGACTGTAGATAACTTCTTAAGCATAAAAAGATGAGTTACAATATTATGCATTATGCATTATTTTTACGAAAACTTTGAAAATGCCTTAAAGATTGTATCATTATTTATTATAACTAATATGCCTGTAAATAACTATAGACAAAGAGTTTATAAATCTTTGAAAACGATGCAACAATATGACTATAAGATATACAGAAAAGTTATTAAAACTTATGCCCCTTGAAATAACTTTTCTAGAGTTAAGTCCCATTGCTATATAGAAATAATAATGACAGATGAAAAATTAAATAATATTAAGTAAGCAGCCGATTTTACACTAAACAAATATCACAGTTTGCAGTGCGGGAATGAGAGGAAGACGTGTAGAAAATTTCATCTAAATCGGATAGACCGTTCGCGAACGCATAAAGGACATACAGACGGAGATTGCCTTTTATATATAAGACTAGCTGACCCGGCCCGGGTTCGCCCAGACTCTGGTGGGGAGCTTCTCATTTAATTCATATAAGTAGTCATATAAGTTCCCGTTCCCGTTCCCGGCTATCGATCTGTCTCTCTATCTGTCTGTCTGTCTGACCCGGCCCGGCTTCGCCCAGACCCTGATGGGGAGCATCTCATTTAATTCATATAAGTAGTCATATAAGTTCCCGTTCCCGACTATCTGTCTATCTGTCTGTCTGTCTGTCTGTCTGTCTGTCTGTCTGTCTGTCTGTCTGTCTGTCTCTGTCTGTCCCTCTCTGTCTGTCTGTCTGTCTGCCTGTCTGTCTAATCATTTATTGGTTGCAGTTAGAACAACCTTAGATAAACGAAGACCAACTTACAAAAAGCATTAGAAAGAGTACTTGAAAGAACTTTACATCTTCCCCCAACAATTAACTTGGGTAAATAGAGCGGCGGCAGCAGCAGCTACAGAAGAAGAAAAAGGAGGAGTAAGAGGAGGGAGGAGGAAGATGGAGGTAGAGAAGGGAAGAGGAAGAGGGAGGTGGAGGAGGGAGGAGGCGGAGGGAGGAAGAGATAGGCGGAGAGAGGAGGAGGAGGGAAGAGGAGGGGGGAGGAGGAGTAGTGAGGAATAGGAGGGAGGAGGAGGGATTAGGAGGAGGAGGGAGGAGGAGGGAGGAGGAAGAGGGAGGAGGAAGGAGGATGAGGGAGGATGAGGGAGGATGAGGGAGGAGGAGGAGAGAGGAGGAGTAGGAGGAGGAGGGAGAACGAGGAGGGAGGAGGAGGAGGGGAGGAAGAGGGAGGAGAAGTGGAGGAGGAGGGAGGAGAAAGAGGGAGGAGGAGGAGGAAGGAGGAGGGAGGAGGGGAGGATGGAGGAGGAGGAGGGAGGAGGAGGAGGGAGGAGGAGAGGGAGGAGGAGGGAGAGGGAGGGAGAGGGAGGAGGAGGGAGAGGGAGGAGCAGTAAGGAGGAGGAGAAAGGTGGAGGGAGGAGGAGGGAGGAGGCGGAGGGAGGAGGAAGAGGGAGAAGGAGGAGGGAGAAGGAGGAGGGAAGAGAAGGAGGGGAGGAGGAGAAGGAGGAGGGAGGAGGAGGAAGAGGGAGGATGAGGAGGGAGGAGGAGGAAGAGGAAGGAGGAGGAGGGATGTGGAGGGAGGAGGAGGGATGTGGAGGGAGGAGGAGGGAGGAGGAGGAGGAGTTAGAGGGAGTAGGGAGGAGGGAAGAGGAGAGAGGAGGAGGATGAGAAGGGAGGAGGAGGAGGGAGGAAGAGGGAGGAGAAGGAGGAGGAGGGAGGAGGGGGAGGATGGAGGAGGACGAGGAGGGGGAAGAGGAGGAGGGAGGAGGAGAGAGGAGGAGAAGGGAGGAGGAAGGAAGAGGAGTGATTAGGAGGAGGGAGGAGAGAGAGGAGGTAGGAGGAGGAGGAAGGAGGAGGAAGAGGGAGGAGGAAGAAGAGGGAGGAGAAGGAAGAGGGAGGAGGAGGATGGAGGAGGGAGAGGGAGGAGGGGGAGGGGGAGGGGAAGAGGAAGAGGGTGGGAGGAGGAGGAGGGGAGAGGAGGGGAGAGGAGGAGGAGGGTGATTATAACGCATATGCCTGTAGATAACTGCAGCGAAAAGGTTGGTCTGTCTATCTATCTGACCTGGCGTGGCTTCGCCCAGCTCCTGGAGGGGAGCGTCTCATTAAATTCATACAACAAAAAAAAAGTTACTTAAAAGAATGTCCTTCCACACACCATCCATTATTTTTAATGAAAACTGTTTTTGATCACCTACATGACTGTAGATAACTTCTTTAAGCATAAAAAGATGAGTTACAATGTTATGCATTATGCATTATTTTTTTAAGCATAAAAAGATGAGTTACAATGTTATGCATTATGCATTATTGTTATAAACTTTGAAAATGACTTAAAGATTATATCATGATTTATTATAACTCATATGCCGGTAAATAACTATAGACAAAGAGTTTATAAGTCTTTGAAAACCATGCAACAATATGACTATAAGTTATATAGCAATGTTATTAAAAGTTATGCCCCTTGAAATAACTTTTCTAGAGTTAAGCCCCCTCGCTATATTGAAATTATAATGAAAAATGAAATAGTACATAATATTAAGTAAGTAGACGATTTCACACTAAAAAAAATATAACAGTTGGCAGCGCGGGAATGAGAGGAAGACGTGTAGAAAATTTCATCTCAATCGGATGGACCATTCGCGAACGCATAAAGGACATACACACCCACACACATTCTTTTTTATATATAAGACTAGCATACCCGGCACGGCTTCGCCCAAACCCTGGTGGGGAACATCTCATTTAATTCATATAATTTAATTCATATAAGTAGTCATATAAGTTCTCGTTCCCGTTCCCGACTATCTGCCTGCCTGTCTGTCTGTCTGTCTGTCTGTCTGTCTGTCTGTCTGTCTGTCTGTCCCGGTCCGGCTTCCCCCAGCCCCTGATGGGGAGCATCTCATTTAATTCATATAAGTAGTCATATAAGTTCCCGTTCCCGACTATCTGTCTGTCTGTCTGTCTGTCTGTCTGTCTGCCTGTCTGTCTAATCATTTATTGGTTGCAGTTAGAACAACCTTAGATAAACGAAGACCAACTTACAAAAAGCATTATAAAGAGCACTTGAAAGATCTTTACATCTTCCCCCAACAATTAACTTGGGTAAATAGAGCGGCGGCAGCAGCAGCTACAGAAGAAGAAAAAGGAGGAGTAAGAGGAGGGAGGAGGAAGATGGAGGTAGAGGAGGGAGGAGGAAGAGGGAGGTGGAGGAGGGAGGAGGCGGAGGGAGGAAGAGATAGGCGGAGAGAGGAGGAGGGAAGAGGAGGGGGGAGGAGGAGTAGGGAGGAATAGGAGGGAGGAGGAGGGATTAGGAGGGAGGAGAAAGAGGGAGGAGGAGGAGGAAGAAGGAGGGAGGAGGGGAAGATGGAGGAGGAGGAGGGAGGAGGAGGAGGGAGGAGGAGAGGCAGGAGGAGGGAGAGGGGGGAGAGGGAGGAGGAGGGAGAGGGAGGAGCAGGAAGGAGGAGGAGGGAGGAGGAGGGAGGAGGAGGAGGGAGGAGGCGGAGGGAGGAGGAAGAGGGAGAAGGAGGAGGGAGAAGGAGGAGGGAGGAGAAGGAGGGGAGGAGGAGAAGGAGGAGGGAGGAGGAGGAAGAGGGAGGATGAGGAGGGAGGAGGAGGAAGTGGGAGGAGGAGGAGGGATGTGGAGGGAGGAGGAGGAGGGATGTGGAGGGAGGAGGAGGGAGGAGGAGGAGTTAGAGGGAGTAGGGAGTAGGGAAGAGGAGAGAGGAGGAGGATGAGAAGGGAGGAGGAGGAGGGAGGAAGAGGAAGGAGAAGGAGTAGGAGGGAGGAGGAGGGAGGAGGGGGAGGAGGTAGGAGGAGGAGGGGGGAAGATGAGGAAAGAGGAGGAGGAGAGAGGAGGAGAAGGGAGAAGGAAGGAAGAGGAGTGATTAGGAGTAGGGAGGAGAGAGAGGAGGTAGGAGGAGGAGGAAGGAGGAGGAAGAGGGAGGAGGAGGATGGGGGAGGGAGAGGGAGGAGGGGGAGGGGAAGAGGAAGAGGGTAGGATGAGGAGGAAGGGAGAGGAGGAGGAGGGTGATTATAACGCATATGCCTGTAGATAACTGCAGCGAAAAGGTGGGTCTGTCTATCTATCTGACCTGGCGTGGCTTCGCCCAGCTCCTGGAGGGGGGCGTCTCATTAAATTCATACAACAACAAAAAAATTTACGTAAAAGAATGTCCTTCCACACACCATCCATTATTTTTAATGAAAACTGTTTTTAATCACCTACATGACTGTAGATAACTTCTTTATGCATAAAAAGATGAGCTACAATGTTATGCATTATGCATTATTTTTTTAAGCATAAAAAGATGAGTTACAATGTTATGCATTATGCATTATTGTTATAAACTTTGAAAATGACTTAAAGATTATATCATGATTTATTATAACTCATATGCCGGTAAATAACTATAGACAAAGAGTTTATAAGTCTTTTAAAAACCATGCAACAATATGACTATAAGTTATATAGCAATGTTATTAAAAGTTATGCCCCTTGAAATAACTTTTCTAGAGTTAAGTCCCCTCGCTATATTGAAATTATAATGAAAAATGAAATAGTAAATAATATTAAGTAAGTAGACAATTTCACACTAAATAAAATATGACAGTTGGCAGCGCGGGAATGAGAGGAAGACGTGTAGAAAATTTCATCTCAATCGGATGGACCGTTCGCGAACGCATAAAGGACATACACACACATCCTTTTTTTTATATATATAAGATATATATATATATATATATATATATATATATATATATATATATATATATATATATATATATATATATATATATATATAAACCGGGCGATATGCTGAAATCTGTATTTATAGCTGTACTAAAATGACCAGGAGCAAATTAATGCGAAGATTTTCGCACTATTAACATCATAAACCATATCACTAAGATTCTACTCAGAATTATAATGAGAAGAACCAGAAAGAAAATAAAAATGGAAATTAGTGAAGAGCAGTATGGATTTATGGAAGGAAATAGGAAGGTAAATAGAGACACAGATAGACATATATTTGTGCTTTATAGATTATACTAAGACATTTGATAAAGTAAAACATGTTGACTTGATTAAAATGTCGGAAGATATCAACATTGATGGGAAAGATTTAAGAATAATAAGGAATATTATCTGGAACCAAGTAGCAGCAATTAAAATGGGAAATAAAGAGGGTAGTTACGAACATATAAGCTGGAAGTACGGCAGGGGTGTGTCTTGTCACCGGATCTCTTCTCCCTATATAGCGAATAATAATACACCAGGTATATTAATCAGAGGTTATAATATAAATAATGTACTCCATGCAGATGACACTTTATTGGTAGTGGATAATTCAACAGACCTACACTATTTGTTGGACATTGTAGTAACAGCGAGTGCAAGGAAAGGGCTGTCCTTGAATATCAAGAAAACAGTAACAATGGTGATTTCAGAGAAAATGATGACACCAAAATATGACATAGAAATAGAAGGGAAAATTCTTAACCAAGTGAATAATTTTAAATATCTAGAGGCAATTATAACATCAGACGGAAGAAGTACAACATAGATTAAGAGCGGAATAGGGCAAGAAAACGCCGCATTTAAGGAAATGAAGAGTATCTTATGCGATAAGTCACCATCACTCAGGGTAAGACAGAGAGTGCTGAAATGCTATATAGAACCAATGTTGTTGTATAGCAGCGAATATTGGAATATAAATGAACAAATTAAGAAGAAATCAGAAGCAACAGAGATGTGGTTCCTAATACGAATGTTGCGAATTCCTTGGAATGCCAGAGTAAATAACAACGAATGCCTGAAACAGGCTAAGGAAAGTATAACATTATATAAAACAATAACAAAGAGACAAACAGCTTTCTTGGGTCATGTGATGAGAAGAGAGGCGTTGGAGAACATCGTGACAAACTGGAAAAATCGAGGGGAAGAGAGGCAGAGGCGGACCAACAGAAATGATATTGGATGAATGAGACGGTGGCATGGAGAAATCTCATCAGCAGAGTTGATCCAGAACATCAAAGACAGAGATCTGTGAAGAGCCATGAACGCCTACGCCAGCTGGCAAGGCACTTGATGATGATGATGATGATGCTGATGATATATATATATATATATATATATATATATATATATATATATATATATATATGTATATATGTATATATATATATATATATATATATATATATATATATATATATATATATATATATATATATATATATATATATATTCATGTTATGTTCAATCAATCAATCATGTGCCATGCTGGAAAGCGTGGGCGGTCATGGCTCGTCATTTCACTCAATCACCAGAGACATCATGTTATGTTACACAGGCTTAAACAATGAACAATGAATAAGACGATTATCAAAGATAAGAGTAGTAGTGCGTTCTCAGAAGCAATATTGCAAGCGCCGTCATAGATAAGCCTGCATTACGTTGGTGGATACGGCTGTTGCCATGGAGAGAATCTTATTGGGGCTTCCAAGAATGAAAACGCCGATGTCATATACAAGGACAAGAGAAACTAAATTCCTGCTGGTTTCAACAATATATGTCATTTACATCCGCTGGATAAGACGTGGTCTCTGTTTTTCGTCTTTGCTATGTTAATCAACGCGTCTGTCTCATTCGGCCTTTCTACATTTTCGTGAATGTTATGTTTATCAACGTTATGAACTCATTCTGTCTTTTTATATGTTCGTATAAGTTATGTTTGTCGGCGTTTGTAGACGTTACTACCTGTTTTCTGTTAGCTCAGTAGGTTGGGCGGCGCTCACCAAACCCTGCACCCCACATTTTGCCAACGGCATCGGGTGGAGGAGTGCAATTAGAAAGATATATACCTTTTCCTAGCGCAAGGAAATGCAACCTAAAGGTTAAATGTACTGGAAGGCCAGGCCCTAAGCTTTGGTCGGTAATTGGTCTAAGATCACAGCTCCGACCTACGGACAGTAAGAGGATTGCGTAGATGATCCGGAAGCTTCTGCAACTTGCCTTAGTCCAGATATACCGGTGTTACCTTTCCTGTGGAGTAAACTAGGTAGGCCAAGAGGGCGATTATGCTGCAAGGGAAGCACGTGGTCTCTTCAATTCAGCCCACGCTGTATGCTATTTAGAGGTATATCTTCATTTTACAAACTATCATCTGTCAAGACGGCAAGGCCCCAATCATTATCACTGCCATTGTTACACTGTGATGTTCATTTGTCGGATTTGTGTTCGCTGTAAAGTGTGTACACTGTGTTTGTGTTAATTATTTCTCACTTTATCGATGGAGTCACACGTATCTAATTGTTTTCATTGTGTATTATTAAAATATAGACCTTGCGTCAAATGCCCAATGCGTGTACAGGCGTATAAAGGCATCTTGCACCTGTACTTTTTACTTGTGCAAACGCGCAGTCATTGAACAGTTGTGTCTACGGCCCTTCCACCCTCCTCTCTGTGTATCCCTCACCTCCGTATTGGTACCCATCATTAGCGATTGCAGTTACTGTCCACCACTCCACTCCAATACTGACCCTTTCGACATCTTAAAGGTAACGTCAGGTACACGTCCTTTACAGGACGTGGCAATCAACCCTAGATGACGCTGTGGCGAAGGGCTTACGAACGTAGCTTGTAATCCTGCATCCCGCTTTCGAAACACAGCTGCTGGAGACCTGCTTGCGCTTATTTTTCATACAACGGTAAGTGTCGGTTGATAAAGCACTAGTTGTTGAGTTGAGTTGAGCTAAGAACTGACATCACTGCACTCAGGACATTCCCACACAAGCTCCAACCCCTCGTTCAACAGCAAGCGAAGAGTGACACTACTAATCGTTCCCACCGCTATCTGAATGAAAGTTCTCCTGGTCTTACCCCTAGTTTTGAGATTCAGAACCCCCGCCAATCCCCCGCAATCTCATTCTTTCCACATATGAATTCTCAATATGTTCCCCCGCCTTCTCCACCTGGTCCCACAGACTATTGACAACCTCTCCCTTGTCCATAGGTAATCGACCACCAAGAGATGCATTCCCTGCCAACCTATCAGGTTGTCAGTGCCTGTCATTCCTCCGCACTCCCACATGACCAGGGCAAAAAAATCCATACAATTCTCATAATCTGTGACCTATGAGGCAAGGTGAGCCATTCCACACGAAACATCCCTTTCTCCACCTTACGAAGCATTCTTCATAAGTCCGTGAAAAAGACAATGTATGTTGCATTGGTCTCTTGTAACCAACGTAAAGTCGCTGTGACTGCTTCCACTTCCATTCTCAGGCTGGAGGCCGTAGCCTTATGTGACAGACTCTCCTATTTTTAAGACTCGTCCATTAGCCTTCGCAATGAAACCCCAACCACTCTGTATGTTTCCCACCACTGACCCATAAGTATATATCATGTTACCGTGACGTGTGTTACTCTGGATCAGTTGTTTGCACCTAGAACTTTGTGCGGCCCGCAGCCCATTCTCTGCACTAACGACCCAGTGTTACTATTACATTGTGCCATTCTGTCATATCTTCTGGTACTTCAACCCATTCTTTTTCACGACTGATGGTGTCTAGTTCACACACATGACGAATAAATATTTCCGCCTGTGGCATCCAGGACCTGCTTCGTCTTAATCTAGGACCCTTGACCATATTCATGGCTTCATGTAGAGAGCGATCCCTATCTGCAGCAACTCTCAGGTACCATTTGGCTGAAGGACCATATGCCTATCCGCAATTGTTGGTAGCGCCAGGATATGCCTAATGCATATAATTTGTGTGTCCTTTGTGCATTCCAGGGTCACCCGCATGGCAGCATTCTGATTGCGATCCAACCTTTCAAGCTGGCTCTTTGATACTGTCAGCAGCCCCAAATTATTAACTTCTGAAAGAGTACGTAAAGCACCCTCTGCTCTATTCCGGTTGCTGCCATCTCCCTCAATGCATTAAGTCGCCTGCCAGCCTTCACCACCAAAGCCTCACGTGATCCTTAAAAGACAAACACCCGTCAAAGGTGATACCCAAGTACTTCAACTTATTCTCTCTACTAAACGGACATCCCTTCAATATGATACATGGGACATCTGCTTTCACAATTCGGTTATCCATGGAATACCACACAACCGATGCCTTGTCTGGGTGTATAACGGCCCCTGCGTTCCTGCACCTCTCTGCCACCCTGTTTACTGCCATCTTTAAGTCTTCAGCCAAACTTTCCCTATCCCAGCCTTGCCTGTACACCCGCACGTTATCTGCAAATGTCAAGATTCTACCAACACCTGGTGACTCAATAGCTGCGACTGTGCTGGTGTAGACATTAAAGAGCACTGGAGATAATGCAACCCAGGTGTAATCGTACAGGTGTCTGAAGTCTAGGAACCCATGCGCAGTGTAACCTTACGCTCATAAAGGACTGCCGCAACCCATCTGACAAGGCAAGGGCAGACCTCCATGTCTAACAGAGTGTATATCAACCGATCGTACCTGTCCCTGTTATACGCATCCTCCAGGTCAAGAGCTACCGACAATGTTTCTTGTTTATCCTGGAAGACCTCATAGACATAAAAAGCAATAGCAAAATACTGAATCACACACAGCCAAAAAAAATGCTGGGGTTGACTGCGACCCTGTAAAGGATTTACAACTAATTTGTATATGTAATAAACTTTTTTATACAAATTAAGTTCAGTAGTTTGCAATTTCCCTCCGTGGCGTTGGCGTTGCGGACGCGATTCGTAATGCCGCTTACCCGCGTTCGAAACACAGCGGCGACCGATTTTGCAGTAGACCGGGTAGCACTGGTTTTAACATGTTGGTACGAGAGCCGGTTGTTAAGAAAACTATGGCAAACTACGGAACGTAAACTGGCTAAGGCATCAACCACAGTAGTAAAATGCTAGTGTTGACTGCAACGTCCTGTTAAAAAAAAAAAACAATTGCAATTGCTTAATAAATTACCGATGCTCATCCCATTGTGAAAAAAAAATCAACAACACACAAATCGATTTGCCTTGAAATTCCCTGCTGCAGACGTCGAAAGGGTATCGTAAATCTGCGTTCACTATTCCTAAGACCCAGATCTTTCGTAACGAACTATTGCATTTACCACCACTGCACAGATCATCACCCCCACAACGACCAACACTGACCTGTCTTTGTGAACGAGTGTAGTTACAGCCTCCCCCACCCCATTCCACCTCATTTACCCCCCCCCCCCCCCTCTTTTCCTGCGGTCCGGTTACTGACTTTTGTTTTTGTCATGAAAGACTTCAATTACCGACCTCCCATGCTCGCCGCCGACCCCTGACCTGAAACTCAATATGACGTCGACATAAATATGACAATGAAAACTGCGGTCATGTTGTCCGTGCAGTCGCTCACGGCAAATGAACTAAGAAGTGCCGTCACATGATCTCGTCTGCACGCAAAATGTCACTGCCTGAAGTGG
>OY992879.1:29608008-29653008 GCA_963921405.1 Cepaea hortensis | reverse complement strand
ATTCGATACCCCTGAATTTTTTTTGTGGTCTTTGTCAGGCTTCGGCAAAGGAATCAGATAGCTGTGTAACCACTCCTCCTTGATGCTAGCCCTCTCTAAACTGTTGTTGTACATTTCTGCTAGTTTCTCTAGCTCATTGTCAGTACACCTATTGATGTCGTCGTATCTTATGCCATCAGGCCCTGGAGCGCTGTTTTTTGATCGTCGAAGTACAGCCTTGATTTCTTTCAATGTCACTGTGTCTTCATCCGAAGTGTTTTGGGCCTTGCACCTGTCTGAGGTGACCTCCTTGGCCAGATTTCGGCCTCCCATGTCTGTCTGGTTGCTCCGCTCTAGATAGCGTTCAAAGAGGGCTTTGCCCTTGTTCTCGTCAGTCCTCTGCCAGATGAGGTCAGCACCTTGGAAGTCAGAAATGCTCTTATTCTTGACTACACCACTCATGCTTTTATGTAGTCGCCAGAACAATTTCAGTGACTTGTCTGTGCTTACTCTTTGACATACCTCTGCCCATTTTTCGCTTTTAACCACCTTGGCCAGTTTTTTTAAATGGCTTACTTTTGTGTGCATCTCTCTTTCTAAGTGCATGCAGGGACTAGGATGACCAGCTCTGTTCTTCTTGGCATTTTGCCACCTCCTTACAGCACTACGCTTATCCACCCAAGCCTTCTCCACCTCGAAATTCCACCAAGGTGGCTGCTCCCAGCTTTTTTTCCTGCCCTGAAGCTTTCTGCGCTTGTCACTTCTTATTTTACTCACCACATCTTGCCCTGTACTGTCATACTGGACAGTCTTTACCTTTAGCTTGTGCTGCCTGGTTCTACCTTTCTCCACCAATATGCTGCAAGGGTGGTGGTCGCTGCCGTGGTGTCCTAGGATACCCCATCTACACACTGTAGTGAGTGAAGGTGAAACCAGCGCCAGATCAATAGCACTGTCCTCATAGCCTGGACGGCTTGCTGTCCTGGTGACACAGCCACTGTTGATACAAACCAGGTCAATGGTTTCAAGTGCAGTCTCGAGCTCCTCCCCCTGTGTATTGGAGGAAATGTTTCCCCATGATCTGTCTTTAGCGTTGAAGTCGCCACAGAAAATAACATTTCTCTCGTGACCTAATATGCCACTTAAGCACTGCCACTTCTGGGCGTCCATACTCGCATTGCGGGCATAAACATTAACCAACACGAATGGTATAGTGGAATGAACTCTCAACGCCTGTATTTGTATATCGTCACTGTCCCAACTGGACATGTCTAGCTCTTACGCCACCATGCTGTCACGAACGAAAATCGCCATTCACAGATGTCGTCTGTTGTAGAAACATTTGAAGCCGGCAATTCGGAGTAGCTGATCGCCCAGTCTCGTCTCCTGGAGTGCTACAATATCGTTCCTGTAAACCAGGGTTTCTAAAATAGAGCCCCGGTGTTTTACGCTGGCGCAGTCCCAATACAGAATACGGATATTCCTGAGTCCTAGACGGTGACACTTGAGTCTAAAACGTCTTAAACCACCACGCTTACCTTGCTTCTTTATGCCTGCGCGGCATCCACGCCGCCTCGTTAGGTTGACTGCTGACCGCTCGGAGAACACACGTTGTTCCGTCATGTTGAAAAACCGAATACACAGAAACCACACACGCTGCCAAAAATTCACTCAAGGATTGCTTCGCTCGATGCACAAACTCCGTAGCATCTGCGCAGATCTTGAGTAGAAACTCCTGGTTTTACATCCTGGCAAACAAATTACACGCAAGAGATGAATAAATCCATCTCCTACGCGGAAAAAGTTAACGATCACAAAACAACCCGACCGTCCGTCGCCATCTTGAAACCGGAAGTAGTCCGTGTCACGTGTTAGCGACACCCCGGTGGTGCATGATGAACAGATACATAAACTGTTAAGACAAATGCCGTTTAACAATACAAGCAAATACAGTTAAAAGATACAGACAAATGCAGTTTACAGATACAGACATAATAAATTTGTTTCACGGTAGTATCCAACTACGGATCAGTGATGTGATAGAGCTATTCAATGAATCAAGGAACGAACTTTAGTTTCAAAGGGTCACAAATTGGGCACGCAGGCCCTTCTTATATTCGACCCTTGCAATCACTCATCTGTGCACATCAGTTATCTTTCATGAATGTTCCGCTTAAATTGAAGTAAAAAAAAAAAAAAAAAAAAAACAAGATCGTAAAATGTATGCTATAAACATACATTAAACATAAACACTACAAAGTCATATTTTATAGCCCTGAATAATCAGATTAATAGGTGGTCAATCTTTCACTCATTTAGCAAGTTACGAACTTTTCCTGGAATCCCCGTCCGATCGCGCTCATACTATGAATTAATAGCGCAATTCAATAAAGTTACAGTGCGTATCATTATTTAACCGGAATGTATTACCTTAACGTACCCAGCACATGTTACAACTTGTTGCGCCTAAGATGAAACCCAGCTAATTTGTTACATTAATACATACCCGCCACTCAAAAACATCATTCATGTTCTAACATACAACTTGTTCATTATCGTAATAAACAACGGAGGACAGATCACCTGTGGGAATGTCCAAGATTGCTCTATGTTGGTTCTTGACTCAAGACAAGTCAATGAACAATGCTGGATACAATGTGTAGACAACTGGGAAACACAAGCTGTAAGTCAGTTTTATAAATCTTCAATTATAAAAGAAAAATATACATAGGACGTTGCGACGACAAATTCTCGTTAGTAGAAAAGAATCAAAAACAAACCACGAGAACAAAAAAAGGGCACACAAACAGAAATGAAACTAGCAGGCAGAAGAAAATGAAATATGCGTTCATCATCATCATGCGACATGTCGATAAGCATGGGCGACCATATTTCACCATGTCATTCGATCACTAGAGTCGTGGATCAGCTCGGTGTTCTTGTCTCGACCATACTACGTGGTCAAGCCTTCCATGTATTTACTTCTCTGCCTTCGCCTTGTTCTTTTCCCCTAAATCTTGCCAGTTGTCACCAAGTTCTCCAATTTATTTCTTTTCATAACGTGTCCAAAAAAAAGTGTGTCTATCATTCATACAGCCATTAGATGTTTTTTACCTTGTCTGCTCATTGTCCACGCATCATATCCATACAAAAGCACAGGTTCTGTGTAGCACCTCAACTCTTCTTCTCGTTGCAATTGACACCATGTTATTGGCCAGTATGTTTTCCATCTTGCTAAAGACTACCTTCGTAATGGCGATTCTTGTTCTAATCTCTTCAAGGCACCTCCCATCAGATGATATAACTATTCCGAGATAGTTGTACCCATTCACTTGTTTAAGAATTATGCGTTACTTAGCCTCAAAGCCTGAGTGCCTTAGTAGTCTAGACACTCGTCTGTCGACCCGGTGATCATGGGTTCGATCCGCCACTGGACAAATTCAGGTGTTTTAATTAATTATCTGCGCTCTAAGGTCCACCCAGGATAAAATGGGTACCACGAATGTCTTGGGAAATAAAGCGGCCGGTGTTATACTGAACACATCACACACACCGAGTTCTGATTTGTTTATACAAATATGGGTGGAGAACCATACGTCCGATGTGCCTTACAGCCTGTGACCGTGTCCCTGACTTGACCTAACGCAGACATCCCCATGTATACATAGGGCGAATCCACGCGGAAGCTGTGAAATACAGCAGTCAGTGGTGATTGGGGTGTTGGTGGAGAAGGGTTAGAGCGGTTACATGGAAGTTGGGAGATCACTATATGCATCAAAATCAACCACTCTCGAGTCTGATGAATGTTGTCTTCCTGCCATTCTTCCAGTTGTAACATCAATATGTCATATTTGTAGTTCGTGTATAACTGTATAATTATAAATATACAGAATACACTTGTATACGCTTACACCTTTATAGAGTAGGGGATTTCCAATGCATCTTTATTTTCTTTGCAGATTTTTTTTTGCACTCTTATTGAACGCTATTTTGCCTGACGTCAGGGTTGCCAAGAGCTACCTCTTTTGTCAGTTGCCTCCAATTCTTGCGACTAGACGGGTGGTCTCAGTGTTGAATATTTCTTGGGAAGATTATCTTTAAAAGAATGACCAGTCTTGGCAGGAAGAATTGTTCAGTCACAAAATGTAAGCTGATAATCGACGATCCTGGTTCGTTGTCTTAATCAGAAAATCGGTTTCATGTAAATGAATGTGATGTCATTACAATTCTGCTTTTCTGGGTTAACTGTCTGTTTGACTGAGTTGAGAAATGGCTTGTGGCTGTTCACCATTCTATTCTAGTAGTTTTTTGGGCTTTCAATATCCTGAAACTTGTTAGAGGAAGACTATCAAAAGATATCCCCTGAAATCTAATTCTACATGCGAATGTAAATCGTTTTTCTGCTTTCTCGAGGAATTTAGTGAAGTTCATCTTTTCATCATCTGTGGCGTGTCGTATCCAGGAGCATACTCAATACTTTGTTACTTTGGGGTACTTTGGTCGCTACTGTCCTTAAAATTAAAAATTTCCTCGACGAAAACACAAGAAAGATATTCTATACTTCCCACATACAAACACATATTGATTATTGCTCCACAATCTTGGATGGATGCTCAAAATCAACAATAAAGTGCCTTTATTCACTCCAGAAAAGGGCAGTGCGTCTAATCAATGGTGATAAGCTTGAAGACAATTCTAACCTACATTAATGTCTTCAGTTACTGCCACTCCACAAACGCCTACTTTTTAATAAGGCTAAACTAATTCACAAAATCCTATTTCAAAATGCCCCAAGCTACCTTTGGCCATTGTTTAAATATAACGCAAGACATAGCGAACGACTACATATACTTCATGTCCCTAAACCTAGGATAGACTTATATAAAACAAGCTTAGCACACTCTGCCACTCAGTTGTGGAACAATCTTCCACAAGAAATCAAAGACAGCACCAATCATTATACATACAGTCGCAACATGTTTGAACACTACCTCAGAACAGACTACATGCCTCCTTAAAAAAAACGGCAACAAAGACAATGATAATGATAAATTATCTCGAACGACAACTAGCCCAAAAAACAAAAAAAAATCCCCATATGGATGGCAAGTTACACCCACCTTGGGTATTTATAATGCCAATGTTAAACATTGCCTCAACGAATCATGTATTGTTGATTATTGTTCATGCGTTTTAATGCTTATTGTTCTTTTGTTGTCAAAGAATTGTTTCATAAGAGATGTTGAATGAAAGAATATATGAGAGGAAATAGAGAAGAAGGGCAGAATGTCAGACGGGCCTGCGTGCCCAATTCTTAACCCTTTGAAAATAAAGATTGTCGTTCGTTCGTTCGTTCGTTCACTTATTATAAGGACTGGTTCGGAGAGGAAGATGAATGGCCATCACTGTTGCGATTCTATGTAAGATTCATATTGAAAGCCACGATTCTTCACTGTGAATCATTATTTGATATATATCTAGCGTCAGGAGAGATGTGGTCTGGTTATGGCAATCATCAGTGATATGTTCTTTTACTTCTGAAGGGTATATTGACTATCATTAGAGTGATGATTGAAAGATGAGGATCAACAAGGGAATATAGCTGGGATTACTCCACCTGGATCTCTGTTTGTGTCTTTTCCAGAGTCTCTCTCTCCACCACCCCCCACCCCCCCCCCCCCCCACCCCGCCTGTTTCGGTAGTTGTATGATGTGAATGTGAACATTACAACGAGTGACTGAATGGTAACGACTAGAAACGAGAGCTGAAAGCCACAGGTATCCAAACCCTGGGAGATCTATCCACCCCGAGCGTATGTGAAGGCGGTGCCGTGCATGTGAATGTGAAGATTGCAACGAGTGACTGTATGGTAACGACTAGAAACGAGAGCTGAAAGCCAGGTATCCAAACCCTGGGAGATCTATCCACCCCGAGCGTATGTGAAGGCGGTGCCGTGTATATATTTAAAGTCGTCAGTGTCAACATCCATCCATCATGTGCCATGCCGATAAGCGTGGGCGGTCATGTTCTGCCATCTCACTCGATCATCAGAGTCGTGGATCAGCTCAGTGTTTCTGTCTCGACCATGACACGTGGCCAAGCCATCCAGGTATTTACTTATCGGTCTTCCCCTTGGTCTCTTTCCTTCGATCTTGCCAGTCGTCACCAAGTTCTCCAATTCATTTCTTCTCATAACATGCCCAAACAATTTTGACTGTCTACGTCTAATGACTCTAATCAGTTTACGATCTTCATTTGTTTTTTGAAGGACTTGTTCGTTTGTTTTTCTGTCTTTCAAATCTTTCCATGGTATTCTTTCCATTTTCCTCAAACAATTTTGACTGTCTACGTCTAATGACTCTAATTAGTTTACGATCTTCATTTGTTTCTTGAAGGACTTGTTCGTTTGTTTTTCTGTCTTTCCATGGTATTCTTTCCATTTTCCTCAGAAATCACATTTCCACAGCCATCAGCTTGACTGCTTATTGTCCACGCTTCACATCCATACAAAACTATAGGTTCTATGTAGCACGTCAACACTCTTTTTCTCGTTTCAATTGATATCTTTTTATTGGTCAGTATGTTTTTCATCTTGCAAAAGGCTACCTTCGCAATGGCAATTCTTGTTCTAGTCTCTTCAAGGCATCTCCCATCAGATGTTATGACTGTGCCGAGATAACAGTATCGTTTAATAATATGCCCATTTACTTGTATATTACATTGTGGTATTTTCTTCTTCCCAGTGACGAACATAATCTGTGTCTTCTTAAAATTCAGTTCTCACCCTAGTTGTTCACTGTGTGCAACAACTGCAACTATTAAATTTTGCAGGTCCTGTTCATTGTCTGCAATCATCTGCATATCTAATGTTATTGATGTATCGTCCCCCAATGTTGATTCCTTCCATATCTTCTATATTTCTGAAAATATTTTCACTGTACAGGGAAAAAAGATCTGGAGACATTACACAGCCCTGTTTCACACCTTTTTTAATAGGCTGATATTGACCTACATCGTTATTCATTCTGATGGCAGCTTGTTCTGTGTCAACACCTTCATCATAAACAGAGGCTCAAGTGGAGATTTTCTTCGTGAATCCGTTGACTGGTTTTCCTTGTTTGTTAAACACCCGTATACATTCACTTAAGTCATATTAGTCTGAAACCACCTAATGATGCCATAAAAAACCAACAACACTACATATAACTCTGACAGATCTCTTCAAGATCTTCACGATAGGATATTCACCACTCTTCTCCTTAGTGCCCAGTATTGCTAAATTAAACATTATTGCGTTATACTTTTTACACTGTCTCTACTAATTCCCCGTGAATGGAAAATGTGTGTTCCTATCAGTGGTCATCGGTCTGACTCATTTCTTGGTGATTATAGTTATAGACAATGTCTGTCTATGGCACTCTCCCCTTATACATTCTCATAAGGGATGTCATTGTCTTAGTGTTTGTTCCAAAAGAGTGTAAGATAGACCGGGTTCAGAACCCCACGACTGTCGCATAAATAAACTTGAGATTCGGTCAATGACAAACATAAGTCTGAAAAAACAACCGACTCTTTGATGTTGTCCAGACTGAGAAAAATACGTCGTTAAAACTGTCTACACAGTCGGCAATTCTAACTGGGCAACAAAATACATGGCGTCAAAATGTCTACCTCTGGTCGGCGAATCTGTATGATGTGGATTGTTCGGAACAAATACGTCACGTTACAATGTCTACACCGGTCGGCATTTTGTTAACAAAATTGTTGTTCGAGACGAACAACGGCGTCATTTGTCTGCGAGGCGGGAGACGGCATTTGAAGTGCCAGACGGAGAGTCTGGAAAACAGGCGGGATGGATTCTCTGATGTGGGGAATTCTCTGGTTCACAGACTGACTGGAATTTCACCAAATGAAAGCAAATTTGACCGCGGGTTGACTCCAGTTAGTCTAGAACAGGAGGAGGGACCAGACTCTGGACTGGTAAGCGTCTGGACTTTTTGGTGACGTCACTCACAGCCCAATATAAAAAGCGTTGCAGTAAACAAGAGGAGTGAGTTGATCAGATTTCTGAAGTTGGAAAGAGCAATGCAGTTTTCCAAGTTGTGGTGTATAAAAGAAACTAGGGTGTCAAATTGTTGATAATTATCGGCGGACATAGATCCAGTCTGTGATCGCCTAGTTTCGATTAGCAACCGGGATAGGCATATGGTAGGCTATTAATCATATCTAACTTAGAGTGTGATTAGGAATAGAGTACAGTACTGTGCGGTGATATAATGTATTATAGGTGCGGTGATATAGTGTATTATAGGTGTGGTGATATAATGTATTGTTTTATAAGTGCGGTGCTAGAAAGTATCATAGGAGCGTCGGCACTAGTATTCTATTGTGTGGCTTCAACTAGCTTGAGTGATATATCATTTTACTCAGGGAGTTGAGGACAATGTAGTGGAATAATAATTAGAGAATCTTCCAGTAGGGCATCTGCTGGGTTTCTACCCGTTCCTTTATTCTTTCCTGGTGTTGCCATGTCTCAGATCATATGATGAGTTATTTGGCCGTATGACAGAGATCGGATCTCTGTTATAGATCTGAGTTCTGCTATTGGCCTACACTCACCTAATTCCGGCCAGGACTGAGTTGCCCTCGCCATGGTATTCTCTATTCTACAGGTTCCATTTACAGGTCCACGTATGTGTGCTATGATTTTGACCAGTGAAGCTAACACATTTTAGAAGATGATGGCTCAGAATTTGAAGACAGAAGTTGCTGAGAAGCCGCTACATTGGGCTTATACCCAAGTTGGTTTGTGGGAACCTGACTTCTGCTGAGCAGGATATGCTGATGATACTTATGTTTTAGCAAGTGATAGGTGTATCACTGAACAGTCAGAACATTATATATATTCTACATATACAACACTGCTACCAGAAATAGTCATATAAATATTATACTGATACCTGGAACTTCAGATTGTGTTGTTAATATGGGGAATATTTAAAACCAGTGACACTAGATCAAGTAAGATTTCCCCAGTAACAGTGACAATAGTGTTAGAATTTTCTAATTAACATTCGGTTAAATAACAGAGGAAATTCATAGTGTAAAACAGATTGAAGACTCTCATTAGACAGTGTTTGTCATGGGTGTCCAAGCATCCTAGTGGTTCAAGAGACAACGGAGGAAGTCTTCACGTGACCGGAGGAGCATCACCTTGGTGAGGTTGCTTGTCTGGACTGAATGGTGCTAGTGTGTTCTCAGCACAGTGATGTGAATGACTATACTCCTGAACACTGATCTGATTCTACAGACACTTTAGAGTACACGTCACACATTCTACACTTTATACACACACACACACACTTCTCCTACATATACTCTTTGCTTTAATAAATTTCTTGTTTTTATTTGTTGAAGCAAGAGTTGTCAAGTATGTTATGTTGGGGAAGAATGAGAGGGGGCATGATCCAGGGGTGAGTAAGAGTGAGAAGAAGGTGTCTTCAGATTGAGGGAGTGTTGTGGACGGAGTCTGCTGGATATCTCCAGGATAGTGATATTGAATTAAAAGAAATGTGGGTGTTGATTCCCCTCACTCGAGGGACGACACTAAAGTGGTAAAGAAGAGCACATAACTACTACATTCATTCTTTACACACACGACAACGACTCAGTAAGTGATAACAGAGATTCTCTCCTTGGATCCTGTTATACTGTCAAATCTCATGAGACAGTGGGGGAATTTGATTACTATTAAATCTCGGGAGACAGACATTGAGTCTCTCAATGAAAACACCGGTAAATGGAATGAGAAATGAGTTGTAAGTGTTGGGGTAGGACAAGCGACTAGTGTCAGGAGTAGCAACTATTTTTAATATATAAAAAGAGGACGAAGATTTGATGATAGAAAGGGGAGAGAGTACATTGTGGATGAATCCATAAGCACGTAAGTTGCTAACAGTGGTACTGGGCCATGCTATGTACACACGAGATCGGTAAATATCCGTTATATCCAGATGTATCCACTGTAAACTATATCCTAGGTTCCCGCGCTTTTCATCATCTAGTTTTTCTGCTCATCGTTTTATTATATACAGTATATATATTTCCATTTGTTTTGGTTGGTTGGTTGATTGGGTCGTTTGTTTGACTGTTAAAGTTAGCTGTTTAATTGTTTGCTTGTTTGTTTGGGTGGTTGTTTGGTTGTCAAGTTTATTGTTTGGTTGCTTCCTTGATGATTTGGTTGTTAGGCTGCTTTTTTGTTTAGTTGCTTGGTTGGCTGGCTGGCTTGCTGGCTGATTGGGTTTGTGTTTAGTTATTAGATTTTTGGACTGGTTGAGTGGTGATTTGGTTTGTTGGTTTTTAGACTGGTTGACTGGTTGTTAAAATAATTGACTGGATGGCGGTTTGGTTACTTCGTTGGTTGACTGGTTTTTAAGATGATTGACTGGTTGATTAATTGGTTGGTGGTTTGGTTGGTTCGTTGGTTAGTTTGTTGGTTGATAGGTTGTTATGTTTGTTGACTGGTTGGCTGTTTTGCTACTTCGTTGGTTGACTGGTTTTTACGCAGGTTAACTGGTTGGCTGTTTGATTGATTCGTTGGTTGCTTCTTTGGTTGATTTGTTGTTAAGTAGGTTTACTGGTTGGTTGGCTGTTTGGTCTATTGGTTATTAAGTAGGTTGACCGGTTGGCTGTTTGGTTGGTTCGTTTGCTAATTGCTTGTTAATTAGGTTGACTGGTTGGCTGTTTGGTGGATAGTTAATTGATTGGTTAAGTAGATTGACTGGTTGGCTCTGTTGGTGGTTCGTTGGTTGATTGGTTGTTAAGTAGTTTGACTGGTTGGCTCTTTGGTTGCTTCTTTGGTTGATAGGTTGTTAATTAGGTTGACAGGTTGGCTGTTTGGATGGTTCGTTAGTTGATTGGTTGTTAAGTAGGTTGGCTGGTTGGCTTTTTGGTTGGTTCGTTTGCTGATTGGTTGTTAAGTAGGTTGACACGTTTGCTGTTTTGCTGGTTCTTTGTTTGATTTGTTGACTGCCTGTCTTGCTGGCTGATTGGTTGTTTTATTGGAAAGCCTCTTCAGTCCGCTATGCTAGTGTTCTAGTAATCTGAGCGATTGAAGTGGTTCGCATCTGTAGATGAGACGCTATTGTATAAACTGTCCTCTGTGCTGTGGAAATTTGCTCAAAGATGATGATCTGAGTAAATCTTCAACCAGACGTTGAAGCCCCTTGTACAGGGACATTGTATACAGAATGGTCTTTTGATATGCCGGTACCTTTGCTCTAACTAATTTGTATGTTACCTATACATGGCCTGTTGCTGTCTTAGATCAGCATCATCAAGTGCAATGCAAGCTACCATAGGTGTTCATGTCTCACCACATATCACTGTATTTGGTTTCCTGGATCAACTCTGCTACTTATCTTCCTCCATGCCACCGTCGCAGTCCACACAGCATCATTTCTCTTGGTCTGTCTATGCCCCCTCCCCCTCCCCGATCGTTCCAGTCGTCACGGTGTTCTCTTTTCTCATAATATGAGCAAAGGAAGCTGTTTGTGTCTTTCTTATAGTTGTATATAATGTTCTAGTTTCATTAGCCTCTTTCAGGCAATCGTCGTTGTATACTCTGGCACTCCAAGGAATTCGCAACATTCGACTTGCTTCCAAGTTGTTCTTAATTTGTACATTTACATTGGAAGATTCACTACCATACAGCAAAATATATTCTATACAGCACTTCAGCACTCGCCTTCTTACATTCAGTGATAGTGACTTATTGCATAAGATACTTTTCATTTTCTGAAATGCAGCTTTTGTTTGCCCTATCGTGTTCTTCCCCGTCTCCTCGAAGAAGGGGTTAACGACGCTGTTCGTAATCTCGTATACTCTCTATCAGAGACCTTGCAATCTTCATGCACTCACACACTTGCCTCTAACAGGTAATTTATATTTATAGAAATTACTCCACTGGGAGATTAGCTGGAAACGAGCCCTTCGGATATTATATTATATTTAATGCAGCACATCTTACAACGTGCTCACTCGCTACACGATCCATATCGTTACTAAAAGAGCCAAGCACAGGTCTATTATTATTTGTACAATGATTCCTACAGACCGTCAACCGTCTTTATCAACCTATTTACTTAGGGTCTTTCGTCTCTCGAACAGTCATCGCACTCTCCGATCTCACAAACACATCACAGCATTGCATCATTATCACAATTAGCCAACGGCCAGAACACAGTCTCACAAGCCTGTCGCATCCATTCGTCAAACTCTATCGCTCTACAGTCTAGCTCCGTCCTCTACCAACACGTCTGTCACCATCGATGGTCGCACACATTCTGTCTTGACCTCTGTCCAGTCTTTTCTGCCACGTGTCCCCTTGTCACGGGTCTCTTGTATTAACTCTGTTCAGGCGGCTCGTGTCGTCTTTGTCCTACGTAGGACTCTAACTGTCCTTGACCTAGGGGTAGGTGTCTGTCGTCGGTTGTGTTTTGCATATCCTTTACAGGACATCGCTGTCAACATCAGCATCTTTCAGCTGTATGTTGATTTCTTGGCAAGATTACGCTCAGTAGTTTGCCATTGCTTTCTGAGCGGCCGGCTCAGTTATCCCGCAAGTCAGCAGCGGGGATCGAACTGCTCCCAGCTCTCGCCCCGCTACGAGACTCTGCGTGATAAACGGGATTACGGAGAAAGTGTTGTAACCCCTCGGCCAGAGAGACCGGCCGTCGGTTGTGACCAGTCTTAATTCTTACATACATGTGCCGTCGTCAATACCCATTGACTGGCTGTTTTTAGCTCTGTCTGTCCATATCCAGACTTGGACTCTGACATTCTCCTCCTCCCGATGTGGCACTTTCTTATTTAGAAACGTGGCACATCTTTTTTAATCTTATCGATGGTACCTGTTTCTGTATTCTTTTTCTTTCTCAGTCAGAGGACTAAGTATGATTACTAATATCACCATGTCCATAGTGTAGGTCTTTGGCCATCGTTCTGTTATACTTCGACAATCGTGGCTAGATTAGGCATCTTTGCACACAATTTGACAAGTCGTTTCACTCATTTTTTATTTCAGTGACATTGCATTATGCTTACTTTTCGCAGGTAGATCTGTTTTAACTCCAAATATCTCACACTTGATGCACTCTATTTATCGAAGCTAAGCTTGACTCAATGACTAGCCTTCGATTTACGCCATTCTTATTTTATAAAACTCAGGCAACGAAATCTTCTCACATCAATCTATGTTAGGTTTAATGTTCTTGGCAATTGTCAAAATGCATCGGAGAGAAGGTGTCTTCCGGTCTACGCAAGACTGACAACCAGGTCTCCAGTCTCTACAGATGTGGATTGCTATTTTATATACTTCAAACGTCGTGATCGTTCCTGTTACTGAGCCGATATATTCTTTCACTTCTCCGTGGTGAGAACGTGTGTGTGTATATATATACACATATATATACTGGGCTTTATGGCCTTTGCTCTCACCTGCGTCGTTTTATGAAGTTGATCTCTTTAATTTGCCGTTAAATACACCATTATTCAAGACAGTGCTTGAGTGAGCATCAATGTGTACGTTTTGTACTGTTGTTGCGATTTTATAATTATCTTAATACACATTATTATATTAACGTGTTTGCTAAGAGTCATTCGCTGGGCCTTCCACTATTCATGAGTGTATATGTTATAACAATCATGAACGTAAAACGCCAAGCGTTGATTCTTAGTGGTAATCAATACATAATTTAATTATAACTAGATTAACTTTATTATTGTCTTGTCTATCTAATTCACACACTCATTATTTACAATATAATATATAAAATAATTGAGAAAATTATAATTTATGCACAAGATCAGTCAGTCTTTCCAAGCAAGGACACAGAATCAGATAAGTACATTTCATTAGTTTAATATTGTCATAGTGTGTTTCATGTACGTTTGTGTCAGTTTGTATTTGTTTGTCCTGTGCTGACGAAGTCTTTCGCCGCAACGTCCAATTTGACTCTTGTAGTAGTGTTTTAGTAAAGCTCACAATCTACTTCTCGTTTCATTTTTTTTTTTTTTGCGGGGGGGGGGGGTGATTAATTTATACACAGGCAATTAACATATTTTTGTCCAATTTCCTTGTGTTCACTCCTTGGTTGGTTGGTGTTTATATTGGATTCTTGTTGACGTTTCCTTCCCAGATGAATTGTTGATGATTTTTTTTTCCTCCTTGACACAAAGTTGACGTTATGAGCGTTTATAAACACTATTTCACAAGTTTTTATTTTTTAAAATAAGTTATATAAAATTAAGCTCTTAAAATTTATAACGCACATTATCATAAGTCTTCAGATTGCTGAATACTATACGAGGCACTCTAATTGCGGTGTCGAGTATCTTTGCTCTGGCTATGTCAGTTTCCTGCTGACATACACAATCGGATGAAGGATTGTATCATTGTGCTAAAGTGGTACAGCAGATACAGCGATCCCACTGGTGTCTGATCTAAGGGTGATAGGTAGATTAGTGTTAGGTAGTTTTAAAATTCGTGGGACTCGAAAAATAAGTTGTGATTTTTCTGAATGCTACCTCCACATCTGCACAATGTACAGTTTTATTTGGCTCTATTTTACCCAAAACATTTTGTAAATCCATTTGTCAACATACATGTCAATTCAAAGAATCTCCCAATGACATTCTTCCAGTTCTTACACAGTGCGTCGATTAATTTATCGCAGATATTTGTCCATAACCTTTGCAATGGGTTCGTGAAATCTATTCCGGAGCGAACTCCATGGAAAGATTAGCATAGACTGTCACGGTGCACTTGAAACGCCCATTCCTTTGCTTATGCACACAGTAGAGGAGTATGGATGGAAATATAAATGTTGCCTGCTTTTAATATTTATTTTATAACTATGTTTGTGAATGCCTGTGAGGGAATTATTGGGGGTGTAAACTGTGTACCTGACACCGGTCAAAAATTTGCTTAGTCATAGTATAGACAGAGGCTTGGCAGTAGGGGTCGAAGGTTGACCAATTAAACGGCAGGAGCCGACCAATGAAAACGTGGTAAACACATGCCCGCGCATAGCTAGCAGACATTCGGTCATGTCACCATGCGGGCCTAGCAAATACGGTCGAACTCCACTTTTTATCATACTTGCTAAAAGGCAAAATCTACGACTTGTCTGTTATATACTGTTAAGCCCATGCTTTGGTGATCCAATAAATAATTGTAGGGTGAGTTGGAAATATATATAACTATTTAATATGCATTTTGTATGTACTAATAATCCAGTTCTTTTACAGCATTAGAAATCTCCATGGCTAGTAGATTTCGATAGGCTGTGTATGATATTCCCAGTTATTTATGTGGTAGTAGGATCTCGTGTCTCTAGATTAATGTTCAATCTTAATGGCAGGTTTCATGGTGTATAGGATTGTTATACTGTCAGAGAAAATGCATTTGTTCAGAGGCTTATATAAATTACTTACAATGGATGACGCAAGCCAGGCTTGCTAACATTGTCAGAAACGTGTTTGTATCAAATTGCTAGGACAAGCTATGATTGTACGTTGATTGTCAAGACAATCCTCAGGCAGGAGTACATAAGCTTGTTGTCTAGGATATTGATTAGTTAGGATTTGTAGGGAAGGATTGTAAGTGCAATATTTGTTAGGATGGATTAACCACGAGGTAGAATTTGTGAAACCATAGAATATAAATATAGTTAGCCACATGGATGACAAAGGTCTTCATGATAGAGTAACACACGTGTTGTTATAATCTAGTGAGGCACACGCCATGATTGTACTGTGACGGCAGTGAAAATCACTGGACTGGAATGCAGAAGCTTGTGACGTAAATTCTTGGTTATATTCTAATTCATGGTTCTGTTAGAATTCTTAGTAACTAGAATTCTGGTTGAGTCGATTAGAATCCTTGTTATTGCGAGTCCTTGGTTCAGGGTAAATCTATGATGTTTACAATTCATAGTCTAATCACACTCTTGATTGCTTGTTCAGAATTCTAGGTGATTGTGTTCTTGATGGATTGTTCAGAATTCTAGGTGATTGATTTCTTGATTGCTTGTTCAGAATTCTAGGTGATTGAGTTCTTGATTGCTTGTTCAGAATTCTAGAAGATTGAGTTCTTGATTGATTGTTAGACTTATTGGTTCATAGTAAAGTCTTGATTGTTAGAAGGGTCAGGAGTACAGAGGTGTGATCGTTGGGATCAATAGGAGTTTATCATAGTCCATTTTCTTTGTTCAGTAGGGAGATAGGATGCGACATGAGTGTTTCTGATACACGTTGATTGTCGGAGAGATTCACAACAATTAACTTCATTCCGTATAATTCTCACTCATGTTTTATTGGTCTTCATTTCTATGAAGCTTCAAAGGTTGTGTAGGGACTGGATCTGTCGCTATTCCCTTGTCTAGTACGATATGTCATCTAGGCTGCTCATAGAGTGAAGGAACCGCTATAGAACATTTCTGTATCCTCAGTGAAGTGTTGGCCTGATGATAGGTTTCTATAGAAGGTTAGGCTGAAAGTCATGTTGAAGGTATAGGCGTTCTCCAGAAACTTACGAGTGTGCCTTTGTGTCAATTTCAGCTTGAGAGGCTACCAGAGTTGCTAATGCACCACCATGCTTTCATCACCGAGCTATTGACAAGAAGAGCCAGTGAGTGGCTGACCACTAGGCAGAAGCAGAGCAGAGTCTGGCTCCATGCAGCACTAAGATAAGTGCCTGTCACCAATCTTGCCAAAATTCACTGACCACTGAAGCCTTCTGCTAGGATCTAAAACTAGGTCCTACACTAGCACTAATTACAGAAGGAGCTCTAGGCACATCTGACACTTACAGAGAAGTGCCAATTCTTTCTTTTTTTCAGCTTCAACAGCATCAAATAAACTTTACCCTTTTATTTTGAGTAATTTTCCAAACTGCTCTTAGACTTTTCTATTTATTAGCATACAGTTTATCTAAGCAAATGTAAGATTGATGTTTGATTATTTAGAGTGAGAATTGATTTCTTGAGTTACGATAATTCTCTGGGGGATGTAATTCTATCACAGGCAATAGTAGCCCAGATAACTAAACCTGCTGTCTTTTCCCAAATTTTTCAGCTTCAAGTTTTACTTTCTGGTGTCTGTGCCATTGTTAGGAAAGTTGACATTTCCTGGGCCAAAAAACCCATACTCCTATTCTACGAGCCAACACCGTCTTCTTTTCCTACAGTGGATAGACTTTCTTAAGGGTTAGTCTTTGTCTTCTACTTTGGTGTGAGGATTCGCCTCTCCATTTTGAAGACCCTGCGACATAGACTATCACTACAAATCCACACAAAAGTGAGAGCAATATTTGACAAGGAAGAACAGAACAGCGTACTACGCAGAACAGCCACTTCCAGCTTCCTTGATGAAGAATACCCACAGGACCTCTGGATCCGAGTCTACACAGATGGGTCAACACAAAATGCTGTTCGAAATGGAGGAGCGGGAGTGTACATAGAATACCCAAATACCAGGGACACGCCAGAATACCAACAGGAAAGTACTGCCATAACTATGATGCTGAAATTGAGGCAATGAAGATAGCAACACATAAATTACTAAATACCAGCCATGGTACACAATCTGTGGAGCCATTGACATGTGCAAAATCAGTACTCGAGGTGCTCCTGTCTGGGAAATTGCCAGTACTAAGGACTACTTTCTGAACTTAGCAGACAGTCTAAGGTCACTTTACAGTGGATACCATCCTACTGTGGAGTGCCTGGAAACGAAAGAGCTGATCAATTGGCTAAGGAAGGAGCCAAAGAAGAACAGCCTGATGTGCCCGTTACATATCACCATAAGAAGAAAATGACCACATTAGTCAGAAAGCCACCAAACCCTGCTCATGATGACTACCACATTGTGGACAGACCAGAACAAGTCCTTATTCTGCGCCTCAGAACAGGACACAATAGATTACGCAACCACATGTATACAAAATTCTAGATTGGTGAATCAGCCATGTGCACAAGTTGGATTGGCTTCGCAGACAGCAGGGCACATACTCCAAGACTGCACAAAATACAACATATCTAGGCAAACATTCTGGCCTAGATAGACGACAGTGGGAAAAAAAGACTCTATGGACTGCTGAGTGAACTAACAAAGACAGTTAAGTTTTAAAAAAAAGAGACAACATTGCATTTATAGACATATTTCAAGCGAACGAAAGAAGAAGAAGAAGTATATTCATTACAAATGATCATCAGTTAATATATTTAATATCAGTATAAACACATTTCTTAATAGCAAACATAGGTGCACATTTGATAAATAGCAATCAAATCAATCACTTAGCTTAATCTACTTTTTCCTCCAGCGCTTGATGTACATTAGCAATTTGTTCTATCGGGTCTGGTCTCCTTTCCTCCGGTTCTTACACTTTGCGTCGCTTGCTTGGTAATGATGATCTGCTGGGGAAAACATATTATTATTTTTATTCTTTGTCTGTTTACACAGCTGTCAAGTCTGTCTGTGGCTACGATTGTTTATCGGAGCTGTGAGCGAATATGCTATTTTGTCTGCTAGTTAATCGGTATTAATGTTTATGTCGTTGTCTAGGTTTATTTACATTATTTAATGTCTTTTTGATCGGGACGTGCGTCCAACTATTTTGTTGTCGCTTCAGGTGGGGCAAGCGACCAGATTCGGTCGATTAGTGTTCTGTTAGTTAAAGCGAGACGAGCGCCTCACTTGTATCTGTCAGAGACCTGGCAATCTTCATTCACTCACACACTTGCCGCTAACAGGTAATTTATATTTATAGAAATTACTCCACTCGGAGACTGGCTGGAAACGAGCCCTTCGGGTACTTATTATATTTAATGCAGCACAGATTTATTTTACAACGTGCTCACTCGCTACACCATCCATATCGTTATTAAACTAGCCAAGCACAGGTCTAGTATTATTTGTCAATGATTCTTACAGATAATCAAACACTTGGTCCGTCTTTATCAACCTGTTTACATAGGGTTTTCGTCTCTCGAACAGTCATCACACTCTCCGATCTCACAAACACACCACAGCCGTACTTCATTGTCACATATAGCCAACGGCCAGAATGCAGTCTCACAAGCCTGTCGCATCCATTTGTCAAACTCTATCGCTCTACAGTCTAGCTCCGTCCTCTATCAACACGTCTGTCACCATCGATGGTCGCACATATTCTGTCTTGACTTCTGTCCAGTCTTTTCTGGTACGTGTCCCCTTGTCACGGGTCTCTTGTCTGAACTATGTTCAGATGGCCCGTGTCGTCTTTGTCCTGCATATGACTCTAACTGTCCTTGACCTCGGGGTTAGGTGTCTGTCGTCGGTTGTGACCCGTATTTACTTTTACATACCTGTGCCATCGTCAATACCTATTGACTGGCATTCTTTAGCTCTGTCTATCCTTATCCAGACTAGGATTCTGACACTCTCGTAAGAAACACAGCTGCCCGAGTTTCGGCATCGGA
This sequence comes from Cepaea hortensis, assembly GCA_963921405.1. Classification (NCBI taxonomy): domain Eukaryota; kingdom Metazoa; phylum Mollusca; class Gastropoda; order Stylommatophora; family Helicidae; genus Cepaea; species Cepaea hortensis. Next base: position 29,633,506 of record OY992879.1, on the reverse strand, counting down.
TAGTGACGCGTTGGTTACTTACGGAGGGTATTGAGCCGGTCGTTCAGAAAGCAATGGCAAACAACTCAACGTAAAACTTTCCAAGACATTAATAGCAGCTGAACAAGGCTGGTGTTGACTGCAATGTCCTGTAAAGGATATGAGGAAAAGAAAATCTTGTTCTTAATCTCTGTTGTGTACCTTCCGCCTGATATTATAAATGCCCCTGGGTATTTAAAATTATCCACTAGGTTAAGAATATTCCCTTTTATTTTCAATTCACATTTTGGTGTCACCTTTTTCTTTGATATAACCATTGTTACTGTTTTCTTGATATTAAATAATAGTTCTTTCTTTGCACTCACTGTTACTGCAATGTCTAGCAATTGGTGTAGATCGTGTCCATTATCCAATGCTGTGTCATCTGCATAGCGTGTATTCTTTATATTATAACCTCCGACTAGAATTCTCAGTTCCTCTTTGATCTCTCTCATTGTTACTTCACTACAGAGGAATAGTGCGTACTTTAAGCGAAGACATAAAACTGGATAACATCAAACAAGTAATGGGAAGAGAGAATATTAATATATTAGGAGTGTCAGACGAGATGGAAAGGGACGGGGATTAAGACAGGGAAGGATTTTATGATTTTATTCTGGCGGAGAAGAAAGGTCAAGAATTGTAGCAATTATCTTGGATCTGAAAACAACAAAATCTGTTCTGTGGCTGTGTCAGACAGAGTTATATTGGTAAAATTAATCGGCAGACTTTTTGACATAATCGTCATTTAAATATGTGCCCCAACAGGAGAAAGGAGTGAAGATAGTATAGAGGAATTTTATAATGAATTGGATGCTTTAAAGAAAGGTAAAAATTCAGAAATATATATTATAATTGGTGACTCCAATGCGAAAGTATGAAATCAAGGCGATGGATGCACAGTAGACAAACATGGTTTAGGAGAAAGAATCGAAAGAGGATACAGATTTGTATAATGGGCCAAAAAAAAAAATTACAGAAAATTATTGTCGAAAACACCTCGTTTAAGCAAAATCATAGAAAATTATGGACATGGATGAGTCATGACAGCAGGATTAGAAATCAGATTAATTTAATCCTAGTTAACATAAGGTTTCGAAATGCGTTAACAATCGAAAAAAAGAGGGGAAAAACAGTTCCAAATGCAGACTTTTACAGTAATCAAAGATTTATTATAGGCACAGTGAGCGTAAAGTTAAAGAAAGTCAAGTATATATCAGGAAACACAGTTAGTTAGTTAGTTAGTTAGTTAGTTAGTTAGTTAGTTAGTTAGTTAGTTAGTTAGTTAGTTAGTTAGTTAGTTAGTCGTGGTTCCAACTTCACGGCAACGGGTCGTTCCCATATTGCTCCTTTCCTGTGCCAGTGAATATCACACAAAATGCTTCTCACTGCCCAATGTGAACAATGGAATAGACAGGATTCTCAACAAGCCAACAGCCCTCACAGGTACACTGTGCATAATGCTGCCGCCAGATTACCAACACAAAAGTTCTAAATGAAAAATACAGTTCATCGTCGATGGAAACGGCAATCACCAAAAAGACTTCACTGATCCAGGTTTTATCCCATATGGCTCGGTCTCTTTCCGCAGGACGACCCACCGAAAGCGCCGCACAAAGCACGAACTCCATAGCTCCAGCGGCGACTCCCAGGAGTCTCCTGAAAAATGCACTCGTGAGACGAAAAGGCAAACCAGTCAATCCAGTAACAGCCAGCCGCCATCGTTCCGAACATGCAGTTCACGCTACAAACAACCGTGGACATATGTAAAAGCATTTCACGCGAAACTCACAGCTCACAGTGTCGCGCCACGCACTCAGTAGCAGGGCGACGGAACCATATCCTCCTTAGTCGCCTCTTACGACGTGCCAACAGTGTTACTATTCTTTGTACCCCGGTATGGGCCCCGGCAACACACGGGCGTCAGGAAACACAATATGTGATCTGTGTGCATTGTAAAATAACAAGGAAATGCAGGCCACTTTTAATATAGAAGTAAAGGACAGATTTGATATATATTGTATAATCTAGATATCATAGTTATAGATCTCCAAGGTCAATGGGAAATGTTGAAGAATTTAACCAGTTTGGCTGCAGAAACAACTATTCCTAAATTAAAGAAAGTAGGTCATAAGAAATTAATGACTGAGGAAATTTTACATCTAATCGAAACAAAAAGACACAACAAAAATAATCCTTAAAAACATGAGGAGATTCAAACACAAAACCTCAGAACATTATTTAAGGAGGCAATGGCAGCATAGCTCGAGAAAAATTGCATAGAAATTGAAAACCAACACAACAGTAAAAACACCATATTAATGCACAAACGAATTTAGCAACTAACTAATAAACGAACACGTACACAAACAAGCTGTCTAAAAACAACAGATGGAAAAATCATAATATAAAAAGATCAGATTTTACATGTTTTGTCAGCTTATGTGAAAAACCTTTATGATAATACAAGAGAAGAACAGTATGATATTTTAAATACTAAGTTAGAACCACGAATTTTAAAGACGGAAGTTCAGAATGATCTTCTTAATCTTCTTCTTCTGCGTTCATCGGAAGATTTTTTTCGGACGTGATTACGTTGTGCCTGTTTACAGCAGAGCTGCGTTCTTGCGCCATTAGGCCGACACATCCGACTTCTGCGGGCATTTGTTGACCGGGTTAACCTTCCCGGTGGAATGATCTTAACCATACGAAAATGTGTAAGAACTCCGGTTCAGATTACATCACATTAGAAATTACCAATGCCTTAGAAAAAAATGGAATAGGCCAAGTCACCAGACTGTTAAATACAATATGTGATACTGAAATATACCTCCTGAATGATGTAATTGTATTTTTATTGCAATCCCAAAGAAATTAGGATATTCAAATGTGATCAGCACCGAAAAATTTGTATAATGATGCAAACTGAAAATGACGTACATAACTGTGTTGGCACTTGTACTCACTACTCGCCATGTTCTAAGTTTTCAAGTGAACACACCCGTTGAAGAATGTCTTCGGCTTGACCCATCCAGGACTTTCCTCTTTTTAACCTGCTGTCTTTTACCTTCTTAATTTCAATATGCAGTGGATGGTGCGTGTTTGCGTTGATTCTGAGGCAGGTCCGTGCTCGGCAAATCTTTATTCTGTCCACTGTGATTGGAAAATCAAGAAGGTAGCTCATTGCCCTGGATAGGGTATCCCATGTACATCGAATTATAATGCTCATAGCTTCGTTCTGTACCCTTTACATCTTTTCCATCTGCTTATGGCTGAGAATAAGGATTGCCATCGCATACTTAAAAACAGAGAGGACTAGACCCAGGTCGCTGCTCACAGTTTCCCGCTGCCATCACCCGCATCGCAGCACAACCCCTCTTGACGTTTCTTATCACCTGGTCTATAAGCTAAGTATAAGCCAGACTTCGATCAAATCGTATTCCCGGGTAATGCATTTACTGCGTTCTTTCCACAGTGTTTGTGCACATATTTACAATTGGTGCAAAGAATACCATGGACAGCCAGAAAGACCAATGAACAAGTTCTTCAAGAAACAAATGAAGATCGTAAACTGATTAGAGACATTAGACGTAGACAGTCACAATTTTTTGGGCATGTTATGAGAAGAAATGATCTGGAGAACTTGGTGACAACTGGTAAGATCGAGGGGAACAGACCAAGGGGAAGACCTAGAAGCAAGTACCTGGATGGCTTGGCCTTGTGGCATGGTCGAACAGAAATACGGAGCTGATCCACGACTCTGGTGATCGAGTGAGATGGCAGAACATGACCGCCCACGCTTACCGGCATGGCACATGATGGATGGATGGATGGTTGGAGTGTTGACAATATGGTTGTACAAAAAGAACCATGTAACTGCTGTCTTCGTTGGGTTTACCACTGCACCAGCTTCAGCACACCACGTGCTTATGCGATTTAGTTTTGTTTGTAGATCCACAGAAGCACGATCTCTATCCTTACCCCGGCGATACACTAAAACATCGTCAGCATACGACAGTGTCCTTCCAGGTCCTGTGATCTGCTCACCGGTGATTATCACAGTGTAGGCGTTGAACAGTACCGGAGATAATGGTGATCCCTGTGGTATGCCAGGATATATTGTTGTTGGTTCAGAATTCCAACTGCCACATCTAAAAACTACTTTCCGTAGTAAGAAGGCTGCAGCGATCCATCTAGGGAGGAATGGAACTTATCTGAGTTCAAAACGCTGAAACATTAGGAAATCCAACGGTATTCCGCAGTAAGAAGGCTGCAGCGATCCATCTAGGGAGGAATGGAACTTATCTGAGTTTAAAACGCTGAAACATTAGGAAATTCAACGGTATTCCGTAGTAAGAAGGCTGCAGCGATCCATCTAGGGAGGAATGGAACTTATCTGAGTTCAAAACGCTGAAACATTAGGAAATCCAACGGTATTCCGCAGTAAGAAGGCTGCAGCGATCCATCTAGGGAGGAATGGAACTTATCTGAGTTTAAAACGCTGAAACATTAGGAAATTCAACGGTATTCCGCAGTAAGAAGGCTGCAGCGATCCATCTAGGGAGGAATGGAACTTATCTGAGTTTAAAACGCTGAAACATTAGGAAATTCAACGGTATTCTGTTGTGCACATCCTCGAGATGCAGCACATGTTTCAATTCCTGAGAGGAAACGCGTATGCTCATCATGGGCAAAAACTGCTGCGTTGGGCCAGGTTTCTCTGTTTTGGACGGCAACTCCTTTATGCTAGCATTCACTATACTGTTGTTGTACATATCTGCTAGTTCCTATAACTCGTTGTCGGTAGACATACTACTGTCATCATACTTTATATCACCAGGCCCTGGTGCGTTGTTTTTTTATCGTCCAAGCATAGCGTTGATCTCTTTCACTGTCACCATGTCTTCTTCTGAAATTTTCTGGGTCTTACACCTAACTGAGGTAACCGTCTTGGGAAAATTTCGGCTTCTTATGTCTGGCTGGTTACTCTGCTCAAGTAAGCGTTCTGAAAGGGCTTAGCCCTTGTTCTCATCATTTCTCTGCCAGATGAGGTCAGCATTGTGAAAGTCAGGAATAATCTTATTTTTGACTACCACATTCATACTTTTATGTAGTCGCCAGAACAATTTCAGTGACTTGTCTTTGTTTATTCTTCGACACAACTCTGCCATTTTTAAATTTTTACCACTTTAACCACTTGTTTGAAACGGCTAACTTGTGTGTCCATGTCTCTTTCCAAGTGCAGGACAAGGCTAAGATGGGTAACTCTGTTCTTTTTGACGTTTTGCAATTTTCTTACAGCACCACGCTTATCCACACAGGTCTTTTCCACCTCAAAATTTCACCAAGGGGTTTACTCCTAGCATTTTTTTTCCAGCAATTAAGATTTAGCCGGCTCCGTGGCTAAAGGCTTGCGAATGCGGTTCGTGAGCCGGGTACCAGGCGTTCGAAACTCAGCTGCAACCGATTTGTGCAGCAGACCGCGTCGTGTTGTGTTATAACGTGCTTGTATGGGAGCCGGTCGTTCAGAAAGCAAAGGCAAACTACTGAAAGTAACACTTTCCTAGTACATCAACAGCAGCTGAAAAACGCTGGTGTTGACTGCAAAGTCCCGTAAGGGATACGCAACTTTAAAAAAAAAAAAAAAAAATTAAGATTTCTGTGCTTGTCGTGCCTTGGTTTACTCGCCACATCTAGCCCCGTACTTTCGTGCTTGAAAGTAGTGACCTTTTACATGTGCTGTCTGGTTCTGCCTTTCTCCACCAATACGCTACAAGGGTCATGGTCCCTGCCATGGTACCATTGGACATGCCATCTACACACTGTATTGAGTGAAGGAGAAACCTGCGCCAGGTCAATAACACTGTCCTCATCACCTGGTCGACTTGTTGTCCTGGTGACACAACAACTGTTTATGCAAACAAGGTCGATGGTTTTAAGTGCAGCCTCGAGCTTCTCCCCCTTCGGGTTGGAAGAAATGTTTCCCCATGATCTGCCTTTAGCGTTGCAATCGCCACAGACAAAGACATTTCTCTCGTGCCATAATATGTCACTCAACCACTGCCACCTCTGGGAATCCACACTCGCGTTGCAGGCATAAGCATTAACCAACACGAATGATTGACTTGATTGAACTCTGACAGCCTGTATTTGTGTCACGTCGCTGTCCCACCTAGACATGTCCACCTCGCTATACTGTGTCGATCAGTGGTTGCCATTCCCAAGTTCCACCTTTTGTAAAAACATTTAAAGCTGGCTATTTGATGTGGATTACCACCCAGTCTCGTCTCCTGAAGCGCTATAATATAGTTCCTGAACGCCACGCTTTCCAGAATGGGGCCTCATTCTTTATCCCTTGCACAATTCCAATATAGAATACGAGAACTCTTGAGGACCAGGTGGACTGATCTGAGCCTGAATAGTCTGGCTCCGGCGCGTCTGCTTTGTCGTTTACTTTGACTCGTCGACTTCGAGGTTTGTTTCCCTTCTGTACGAGGCACAAAAGGCTAGTCCGGGTCCGCCATGATGGAAACCAAAACACAACACAGTAACCCACACGTTGCAAAATACTCTCAAAGATGGATTCGCTCAGATGCACTTACTCCGTAGCACCGGCAAAAATCTTGAGAAAACAAAAAGGAAACTCCTGGTTTACATGCTGGAGCAGAAATTACCCGACAGATATGAAATTATCCATCTCCTACTTGAAAAAAAAAAGAAGCAGTTACAAAACAACACAACTGTCCGTCGCCATCTTGACAGGCAGCTTAGTGACACGGTTTATGAGGTTAATTGTGCGTAAGCATTCGCATTCAATTGTTGGTCTTTCTAGTATAGCTATAAATACACGACTTCCTATATATTTATTTGTAGGTTTGCATCGCCGAAGAGATATGAACGAGTGTTCTTAAACATCGGCTGTGCTGACGCCGAGGTAAGGGGTTCAACACCTACACCAGACAGTTGGACTAAAATGTTGACATGTCGTCCTTGACTTGGAGACGCAAATGACAAGTACCTCTGAGGTCGAAGTAGGTTCGCCTGATGGCGAGGGACGCTGTTAATATGGAGAGCTGATCCACACTCAAACTTCAGTCCAGAACTGCTAGAAGTAGTGTGTATGGACTGCGCTCGAGTTCAAAGCAAGCCAGCGAGCGCAAACAAAATATAATATATTTATTTCATGTAGTGTTTTTCATGTAGGCGTGGATTTTTTTTGTTTTGTGTGCAACGTCAACGTGTGCAAGGTTTTGACCGCAACGTTCATTTTGATACTTGTGATCCTAATCTAGTACATCTTATCGTCTACTTATTGATTTGTGTGTGGGGAGGGGTGGGGGAGGAGTAATTTATTCTTTAGATCTAAGCTAATGGAGTCTCTCTTTTCGTGTCAATTTCTTTTCTTGTCTGCTTCACTGTATCCCTTGTTGATATTAACCAAACAGCACCAGGCTGGCCTAGTGACTAGAATGTCAGGCTTTCCGTCGGAAGAATTGGATTCGAATCCTCGGCAGGGTGGGGATTTTTTGGGGGAAAATTTAAAATCCCTAACCTGCACATATTCTTCAACAAGTGAATCGGTACAATTATCTTGGAACAGTCATAACATCTGATGGGAGATGCCTTGAAGAGATTAGAACAATAATCGCCATGGCGAAAGTAGGCTTTAGCAAGATGAAAAACATTCTGACCAATAAAAAGATGTCAATTGAAACGAGAAAAAGAGTATTGAGGGGATACATAGAGCCTGTTCTTTTGTATGGATGTGAAACTTGGACAATGAGCAGTCCAGCTGAAAAACATCTGATGGCTGCAGAAATGTGGTTTCTGAGGAAAATGCAAAGAATACCATGGACAGACAGAAAAACCAATGACCAAGTACTACAGGAGACAAATGAACATCGTAAATTGATTAGAGAAATTAGACGTAGACAGTCAAATTTGTTTTGGACACGTTATGAGAAGAAATGAATTGGAGAACTTGGTGACAACTGGCAAGATCGAAGGGAACAGACCAAGAGGAAAATACCTGGATGGCTATGCCACATGGCAGGGACGAGACAGGAACACTGAGCTGATCCACGACGCTGGTGATCAAGTGAAATGGCGAGTCATGACCGCCCACTCTTTCCGGCATGGCACATGATTGATTGATTGAACCTGCACAGTTCGCGGCGATTGCACTAGCCAGGCGGCCTTAATTCTTCAGGCTCAGGACCCCCTGTCCTACACCGCACGGTATTATAGGCATTAGATGACAGTGACAGTGAGATCCATACAAGAAATGCCGGGAATATCGCTTGCTGGGCATACGGTCAAAAGCCTGCGCGATGCTGGTGACATTGTTGTGGCTGCTGAATATAAACCTCAGTTACAAGAAATTATAGATATAACTGCAACAGAAAGTAAAAACAAATGCAACTGAAGGAAATGTTATTAAAATGCAACTATATTAAAGGGAATGGAACCAATCTGAAACAAATCAATGTATTTAATTTTTGAGGTACTTTAATAACAGCAGATAGGAGATATATTGAGGAAGTTAAATGTTGAATAGCCCAAGCAAAGGAAGAATATTCTCGACAAGTTATTTTTGTCAATCGCTGTGAGGAAAAGAGTTATTAAGAATTATAATGAGCCAATTTTGAAGTACAGAAGCACATCAATGAGAAGTAGCAGACTCGTAGGGAATTATGAAAATGCTGCGGAGATGTGGTTTTATAGAAGAATGATGATAAGTCAACCAACGGATATAAGGACCAATGAAGACATCTTGGAAGAAATTAACTCAGAAAGAGAACTGGTTACTCACATCTATCAAAAAACTGTCATTTACTGACGATGTAGTACCTTGTAGTGTATGGCAGGGGGGTCTTTGAGCCTGAGGAATTAAGGCCGCCTGGCTATTGCAGTCGCCACGAACTGTGCAGGTTAGGATTTTCTTTTCACCCCCGACATAAATAAATCCCACACCTTACCGAGGGATCGAACCCGGGTCTCCCGAAGGAGAGTCCGGCGTTCTAGCCACTTGGCCAGTCGCTCCTCGTTACTCACATCAGAAGATGATAGTTCATATTGTTTGAGCATGTCATGAGAAGGCCAAGTTTGAGTATATAATCGCAACGGGAACGGTGGAGGGTAGAAGAGACAGGGGGCGGTCCAGAGAAAGGTTGCTAGACATGGTTTTTGACATCACGGCCTGGGGAAGCATCAGTATCAGAAATGACTGGCAGCACAAGAGACAGAAGGTTGTGCACAGACATGATCACCAACACCAAAAGGGATGGACTATAAGAAGATAGACAGCATAAGAGACAGAAGGCTGTGCACAGACATGATCACCAACATCAAAAGGCAACTGGCTGATTGTGGACTATACGATTATGGGGATGGGAGGGGGCAGGGGCTTGCTGATCTTACGCCCCTGCCCCCTCCCATCCCCGTAGTCGTATAGAGCACTAATAAGCCAGTTGCATGTCCTTCACAGGACGTCGAAGTCAACGCCAGCATTATCTTTGCCTTCTGTGACTTCCCGGTTGGTTTGCGTTCAGTCACTTCTCATTGCTTTCTGAACAGCCTGCACTTGCGCTATTTTATGATGGCAAGCGCGGGGTGATCTGCATCCTAATCGCCCGCAGCAGTGTTTCAAGCTTGGCGTGCGGAATTGCGAACTGCATCCGTTACATCGCCACAGAGTCTGCAGAGTGCTTAACCTATCCATATTTTTCCTTTTCGCTCTCATGGGCGCACCCCCATACCCCCAGCAGCGGTTCCCTCACCGGTCGTCTTAGCCAATCCCAAAGCTTCTAGCTTTAATGACATTTAGTCAGTTGACCCTGTTAACCACTACATCTGGTTTATTCCATACACGGATAGCCGCTCAATCAAGGATACAGATGAATAACCTTAATACTTTCATGTAGCGTCTTTCGTATATTTGTTTGTCTATTTGTATTTGTTTCTTCTGTTGCTGACGTAGGCTTTGGCTGCAATGTCCATTTTGTTTCTTGTAGTCATGCTCACAATCCTCTTCTCGTTTTTCGGTGATTCATTCATAGTGACAGTTGAAGTGGGTGATAACATGATTTTATCTTCAAAGCAACAACCGTTCTAAAACTCGAAATGGCCCACATTGTCGCAAACTTTACATCCAGAAAAGAATTAAACACACTGTAATTACTTTGATCTCAAATTTCATTTGAAATATTAAAATAACGAAAAATAAAAGCAGCGTATTGTATTTAATAACATGAAAAAGACTAATAAGATTGTGCCCAAAAAAGTATAAATTTTACGTGAGCTATGTGTAAAATTATTTAGAAGCAAAATTTGTGTCCCTTTCCTTCTCCTCTTCCTTCTAATCAGCTTCTTCTTATTTTTCTTCTTCTTCTGTTTCTTTTCTTGTTATTGTTATTGTTGTCAGTGTCAGTGTTGCAGTTTTAATTTTTCTTGTTTTTGTTTTTCTTCTTCTTTATCAGCATCATCATCATCATCATGTCCACCGCCCCTCCTCCACCATCTGTTTCTTCATATCTTGTTCGTCCTCTCCAACTTCTCGACCTCCTATTCAGGTTTTTCTTGCATACCATCTTGTCCTACATATTGCAGCTTTACAGAAAGGTAAAATCACTAACTTCTGGTGTAACAGTGACCAATACCTGTCTTAACTATCCGTCTAAACTTCTGGAAACAATCATTAGTGTCTCTAACAACATGAGTGTCGTCTATGGTCTCTGCTACATTCCATAATCTCCACTACATTTCATTATCTTCTCAGCATTTCGTGATCTTAACTACATTCCATGAGCTCCGCTACATTCCATTATCTCCACTGTATTCCATGATGTCTCTTTCCCTTCACCCCCTCTATTCCATGATCTTCCTTGCATTCCATGGTCTTCCTACATTTCATTATCTTCCCAGCATTCCATGATCTTAACTATATTCCATGATCTCTGCTAAATTCCACGATCTCCACTTTATTACATGATGTCGGCCCCATTCCATGATCTTCCCTACATTCCATACTTTAACTACATTCCATGATCTCAGCTACATTCCATGAAATCCGCTACATTTCATGAACTCCTCTACATCCCATGATTTTTCATGCATTCAGTGAAATCTGCTACATTCCTTGATCTCCGCTAAATTCCTTGATCTCCACTACATACCACTACATAAACGAAGGAATGAATGTATAAGTAAACGGGTGGAATAATTACATTACAGAGTACTAATGAATGCGGGAAGTGAGTCACAAGCTTTTTTTCTGAACAACATGCAAAGACGTTGTCTGTTTTCATTAGCTCGGCAACCAGTGAATTACTTAACTCATACTATTACTCGTTCCCTGCTAAAAGCCAGGCTAGACATTGATTTACTGTAAGTAAATTGGCCAGCTCTATTAGGCAATGTGGGCTTTGATTTAGAAATGTTTCAGGGATATTGTTCATGGGATATTTCAAGGAGGTTGTTTATGGGATGTTTCAGGGAGGTTGATTATGGGTTGGGTTTGATTTTTATTTGTTTACTGTCTTGTATTGTTTCCGGTAGATGGCTGGTGGAGGAGATGATAAAGATGAATTTTGACTTCTTGTGGGTTTCGGGTCGGTCAGCGCTGTCAGTTTGTTGGCTGATAGAATGTGTGTGTGGATGGGTGGATGGATGATGGGTAGGTGTGTGGATGGGTGGATGGGTGATGGGTAGGTGTGTGGATGGGGTGGATGGATGATGGGTAGGTGTGTGAATGGGTGGATTGATAATGGGTAACTGGGTGGATTGACGGGTGGATGGATGATGGGTGGGTGAGATGATTTGGTGGGTGGGTGGATGAATGTGCGGATGAATCGATTCATGTATGGGTGGATAGGTTGGTGGATGGGTGGGTTGGTGGATTAATTGATTGATGGATGGATGGTGGGGTTGGTGGGTGTATAGATGGGTGGCTGCATCGGTTGATGAATGGGTGGATGGATAGCGATTGGATGGGTTGGTGGAAGGGTGGATGGGTAAATAAGTGGACTAATGAATGGGTGGATGTTGAATGGATGGGCGAGTGTATGGAAGAGTGGATGGGCGGAAGTGTAGGTGGATGAAAAGTCAGATGGATGAGTGAGTGAGTCGATTGGTCAGTGGATAGCTCGATGGATTGATGGATGGACGGATGAATTAATAGATGGATTAATTTATTTATGCTTTAGAACAGGGGTGTCAAACTCAATCGCTCAGCGGGCCAAAACTCAACTCTCACGTAAGGTTGCGGGCCGAACAGGATAAACATTCTATAAGCCGAAAATGAAACTTTAAAAAAAAAAATTAATATCAATTAAACCAGACAAAAGTTTTAATAATAAAAAATCATTGGTATACACATTTTCACTCTTATGTCGATTTGTCAAAGCACGATGTTTGGTATCTTTTCTTGGCTACAAGTTTGTTTATGTTGGGAGTAATGTTCTGTGTCATTGAGATTCTCATGATGGACTGCAAGTGTTCATCAGTGAGAAGACTCCTGTGTTATGTTTTGTTAATCTTAATCACAGAAAACAGCTGCTCACACAGATATGTGCTACCAAACATGCTCAAGGTTCGAGCCGCATGAAGACGAAACCGGGGCATCTCTTCAGGAATTAAACGAGTGAACTGTGCAGGCTCCACAGTGTCGTACTTTGCCTTCAGTGTCCCATTACACTGCAGCTCTATTAACTCCATCTGCATGTTTACAGGTGCAGTTTCCACATCTATGGCAAATGTATTACGAAAGAGCTCTAAACTACATTTCTGTGCTTCAAAGTCACTAAAGCGCCGTGCGAACTCGACGCGAAGTAAGCTAAGTTTTTCAGCAAAGTGTGCATTGGGAAAAAAAAAACCATAGCGTTGACTTAGTTTAACATGGCAACAAGAAAAGTGAGCCAGGTTGCATTGGTGCATTTGTGTCTCCCATAAGCGCAGCATCACTTAAAATGCCTTCAACGCATCATGCATATCAGTGATAAAGTGATCCTGTCCCTGGAGCTGCAGGTTCAAGACGTTGAGATGAATGATTATATTAAACAGAAACCCCAAAACAGAAACCCCAACTTTATGCGACGCTTTCCGCGCTGCGGAAAGAGACCGAGCCATATGGGATAAAACCTGCTGCAATGAAGTCGACTCTGTCGAATTTTAAGCGACTTTTTAGAAACCCCAACTCACATTTCCACTTTTTATCCCTAAAAACTGTGGAATCTTTTCCTTTACTGTCCATGAACTGACAGATTCCCTCGATCAGCTGGAAAAATCTATTGAGAACTTTTCCCAGACTTAGCCACCGCACCTCCGTATGATAAGGCATGTCGCCGAACGCCGACTCTATTTCCTGCAAAAGAGACTGAAATTGGCGGTGATTTAAACCTTTGGCTCTGATAAAGTTGACGGTTTGTGCTCATTACATCTTCCATGTTGAGGTTTTTACAACACAGCGAGCCTTGGTGTATGATGCATCGACATGCTATCAATTCAAAAGTACAGTTCTCTTGCATCTTTAATCGCATCCTTCCAAGTAATCGACTTTTTTTTTTTTGCCACACATCACCGGTGCTCCATTTGTTATCATCCAACGAGTTTGTCCTAAGGCAGATTCAAGTTGGTTAAAATTTGACATACGTTGTCAAAAATGTCTTTTCCTGTCGCTGTCCCATGCATTGATTTCATGTCCAATATTTCTTCTGTAACATTCAAACTGGAGTCCACTCTACGGATGAAGATGGCGAGCTGTGCAATGTCAGTCGTATCATTACTTTCATTGACAGCAAGGGAGAATGCAACAAAGTCTTTGCCTTTTTTTCAATCAGCTGTGTTTTCACATCAGCGGTCATCTCACAAACTCGATCAACAACCGTATTTCTGCTAAGGCTTACATTTGCAAACATCTGATTTTAGTCTGAACGCAAGACTTCACACATTTTCATCATGCAGCGCTATAGAAACTCTGCTTCAGTAAATGGTTGGTCTGAATTTGCGATCTCCGCCGCCACAATAAAATTTGCTTTCTCAGCAGCTTCAGTTTCTGATTTTGCTTTGTTGAAAAAATATCTGCTGTGATGTTAGATGCCTCTTGAATTCTTCTACCTCCTGTAGCTTCTGTTCTGCATTAAGGCTATTTAACTTGTCTTGATGTTTAGTCTCGTACTGCCGTTTCAGATTATATTCTTTGATCACAGCCACATTATCTCCACAAATTAGACACACAGGTTTACCGTCAATATCATTAAACATATATTCAGCCTCCCAGCGGCTTTGAAAGGCTCTGTTTTCAGAACCAACTTTTTTGGGGTCATTTTAAAGGCTAGCTTTCATTGTATAAAGATTGTGTAACTACCGACAGACGCTTGATTGATATCAGGTTAGCCTTAGCGGGAAAAGGTGATATAATATCCGGGCACCTCCCCCGACGTGTCTCCACCTTATCGTGGTAAAGGGGCTTGCGTGTTGCAATGACCCCAAGAGCTATGCCGACGGGAGCCCTGCTATTGGTATTGTCTCCCATGTCGGACAGGTCAAGGGATAGGAACCAGACCAAAAGACACACACACCTGCTGCCTTACAGGTAGACTGGGGACAATCAAAGGCTAGGCAAAGCATACTCGAAACATTATTGTCGAAATAGGATGCACAGAGCCACAAGGTTGACAAAACAGTGCAACGTAACTCAATCCATGTTGTTAAAACTTAAAATTACTCAATATGGTGCTAATCCCGTGAAGTCCCATCAGGCGTGATAGTTCCGGGCCCCCTGCCTCGAGGGGATCCACGCCGTACTACTGGTGGTCACCTTCCCCTATGCTGTGGAGTCAAGGTACAGAGGAGTAGGGTAAGAGCTATTGACCAAACACCCCAGATGCTTAACATACTGCAGTGGAATGCTGAAGGAGTTTCTAACAAAGAAAGTCACCCTAACAAATCGTCTTCATAAAGTAGAATAGATGTGGCAATCGCAGATTCTCAGTTAGGGGATATCAGGCCACAAGTTTCGCGCGAAGGACATAAAGGAGGAGTTCTAATACTTACACGAAATGCAATACCTTGCAGTGAAGTATATGTTATATCTTACAACCAAACGGAAATTATAGGTGTTGATATAATGATAACGGATGTGAAAATAAGAATTTACAATCTGTATAGCCCAGCAGATAAGAACTTTACACTTTCAAGCATGAAAATAACTGACACAAACTGCATTATTGTCAGAGACTTTAAACGCCGATCAGATAGATGGGGATACCCAGATACTGACAAAAGAGGAGATGAATTGGAGGACTGGGAAATAGACTCAAATCTCCATCTACTCAACAAAGCAGATGACACACCGAGCTTCCACTCTAGAAGATGGTTTACCACTTCTATTCCAGATTTAGCTTTCTGCAAAGGAGACATCCTCCAAAAAATCGATCGCCATGTGCTTGACCAATCAGCAGGTAGTGACCACAGACTAATCAAGCTTGTAATGAATACGGAGTATGTTCCACAGGAGCAAAAGCCTTTGTCTCGCTGGAATTACAAACGACCTGATTGGGACAGATTTGACATACTAACAGACAAATATAGTGAAAACAAAAATAAACGACATGGCAACATGAAACAAATGGTGGAAAGTCTAAAGAAAGCAATAATACAGGCGGCCACTGAAACCATTCCAAGAGGAGCGGGGGAAAATTACAAACCATACTGGACTGAAGAACTACAAATTTTGGAGGACAAATTAAAGATGCCAGGAAGACAGCAAAGAGTGAACAAACAACTGAAGCGAAAATCTCTCTCAAGGGCATCTCAGCAAAGTATAAGAAGAGCAGTAAATCAAACAACAAGAGATTGTTGGATGGAAAAAAACAGAAAACCCGAACTTTGACAGGGATGGAAACAAACTATGGAACCAGTGAAAGCCATGAACAATGAAGGACCCAGAAACAAACAAATAACAATTTAACAAGGAAATGCTTTGCGTACGGGAAAAAAGGCTGCAAATGCACTAATGGAATACTATGCTAGTGCAAACCACATTGATATTACAACCGAACAGAAGAAAGAAATCAAAGATAAACAGGCACATCATAGCAATACAGAGACAGCAGCAGAATATATGGTAGAAAATCTAAAAATGGAAGAAATGGAACAGGCAATGAATACCCTAAAAAGAAGAAATAACCAGGAAAGGATGGAGTCACAGATGAAATGCTAATAGGACTAGGCGCTAAAGAAATAAAAAAACTACTAGCAGTCCTAAATTACAGCTGGAAGAGAGGAATAGTCCCACAGACATGGAAGGAAGCTACATTAATACCAGTTCCAAAGAAATTAAAAGACCAAATGGCTGTCTACCTATCAGTCTACTTAGCTGTGTAGGAAAATTAATGGAACGCATTATCAATGGCAGGCTAACATGGCATCTGGAAGAAAACCAACTCTTAACACCACACCAAGCAGGATTCAGAAAGTACAGATCCACTGAAGACCAAATAATCTATATAGCTCTGGAAATAGAGGATGCCTTCCAAGATGAAAAGCACACACTAGCGGTCTGGGAGGATTTAGAAAAAGCATTTGATAAAGTATGGAAAGAAGGACTGGAAGTAAAACTGCAAATAAAGCATGCTTGTAGGAAAATGTACAAATAGATCAGCCACTACTTTGAGAACAGAACTGCCAGAATAAATGTACAAAGACAAACCAGCAAAAAGATGCTGATGGGGAAAGGTGTCCACCAAGGAGGAATTCTTTCACCAACATTATTCCTAGCATATATAAATGACATCACTGAAAATTTTCCAGCCAGAGTACACACATCATCCTTTGCAGATGGCCTAGCTATATGGACATCTGAAGAATATATTAGTACAGCTAACAGCAGAATACAGCAAGCCTTATTAGCGCTAGAGGACTGGTCAAAATCATGGCTACTAAAGATAAGAGAGGACAACACTGCATGCTCAGTGCACTCCCTCTCAAATAAAACTCAGCATCCTCAGCTGGTATTGAATGGAAAAATATTGCGCCATGAAGAAAATCCAAACTATCTAGGAGTCATCTTTGATCGTCACCTGACATGGAAGACACAGTTTGAGAATCATCTAACAACAGCAAGGCAAATAATGGCAATCGTGAAAAAGCTTTCTGGTACAACGTGGGGAGCAGATGCGAAAGTTCTCAAGAAGTTATATACTGGACGGTTAGGCCAGTACTGGATTATGGCATCGCAGTTTGGGTAACAGCAGCTAAGTCAAACTTTAACAAAGTAAGTCCATAATCAAGGAATGCGGATCATAACTGGAAGCCTGAAGACAACGCATATTAACAAACTAGAAAAGATCACTTGTTTACAACCAATGCAGGACAGAAGAGATAGCATAGCCCAGCAACAAGCAGAACAATTTAGAAGATTGACAGACCACCCTATGTATAAAAGTTTTAATGATTTTGGAAAGGGAAGACTGAAGCGTAGCAACTTTGCAGAAACTGCAAAACGAAAGATTAGGGCAGATCCTATACTTAACATACCAACAATCAAACTCGCTTACAATGCACACAAGTTCCCAGCTTGGAGACAGCAGCAACTGCCTGCGATGATAGAAAACAGTCCTGGTATTGAGAAAAAGAACACTCAGAATGAAACAGAAAGAAGAAAAATCGCCCTAAACTACATAAAAGAATATTACCCAAGTAGCAACTGGACCCATGCACATACAGATCGATCAGCTAAAGAATCAATAGAAAATGGAGGAGGAGGAATTCTCCTCAATTTAAAAATTGGAGTGGACCCCAAAAAAAATCAGTCAGTGGCAACTGGAAAATTGTCAAGTAACTTCACAGCAGAGGGAGAAGCTTTGAAAACTGAAGCAGAAATGCTCTTGATGGAGGAAAATAAAAAGAAGCAAATAACTATCTTCACAGATGCAAAGTCAGCTGTCTCAATACAGAAGAGAAATAACAGCACAGAACTAGCTGACCTAAGAGCTGCACTCCATGGTCTATGCCAGAAATCCAAAAAAGTTGTAATACAGTGGATCCCATCACATTGCAGTATACCTGGAAATGAAGAGGCTGACAGACTAGCAAAAGAGGGCGGACGACTACCACAGCCTGACATAGACATAACCTATAATGAGGCAAAGAGGTTTATAAAAAGCACTTATAGAACCAAATGGGAATCAGAGCATCCAGGCCACCAGAAAGATGATGCATATTACAAACTCGACCGAAGAAAACAAGTAGCATTCTTCAGACACCGCACAGGACATAACAGGCTGAAATACCACTTGTTCAATAAACTAAAGATAGGAGATACCGATGAATGTAATTGTAGAACTGGTAAAATGACAGCTAAACATTTTCTGCAGGTGTGCCCAATATATGCAAAACAGAGAAAGACGTTTTGGCCCACACCTACTTCATTTGGGGACAAGCTCTATGGAGATATCAACAAGCTCAAGTTGACCGCAGCTAACTTTAACTGCAACCAGGTTAACATCTAAAGGTCCATGAAGAAGTCACACTTCATACCACAGGTATATCGGTAGTAAAAGCATCCCAGAGGCATGAAATGGAATATTGCTTGGCTAGCACATCCATTACGTGGAAAGTCAGAATCAAAAGCTCATTGTTTGGGCGTTACCAAAGGTGGAAAAAGCGTCTCAGTGGAACGAAATTGAATATTGCTTGGATAGCAAATCCATTACGCGTAAAGTCCGAATCGAAAGCTCACTGTGTGGGCGCCATCAAATGTGGAAAAAGTGTTTTAGTGGCACGAAATGGAATATTGCTTGGATAGCAAATCCATTACATGGAAAGTCAGAATCGAAACCTCACCGTGTGGATGTTATCTGCAGATTGCATTCTTCTGGTTTCCGGAGGAACAGCCTGTAGTGAACAGAAGGCCCAATATACGGAAGTGAGACTAAGCAGCCATGTGCAGGACGTGACGATTTCTTGGGTGAGCCCAGTACCATAGCGCTATGTGGCGGCTCTGCAATTATGGAAGCCTCCTTGGATGGCGGGGAATGCGCATGGTCTGCCGCTGCCTTCCCTTGAGGGCTGTCCCGGATGTCTTCAGCTGTTCTAAATGGGCCAGCTGGGATGGGGGGATAACACCACAACAGAGAGTCAAACGTCCTAAGAAACCCCCGGGAAGGTTAACTCGGTCAACAAATGTTCGCAAAAGTCGGATGTGTCGGCCTAACTGCGCAAGAACTCAGCTCTGTTGTAAGCAAGCACAACGCAATCACGTCAAAAATATAAAATAAAAACTCACGGATAAACGGAGAAGAAGAATAAGCATATCCGGACACTACACTACTTTAATTTCTTATGCGCCAATCCAAAACGAGCAACTGAACGTTGCTAGGTCACTATAACGACGAACATCCACTCACTACACAACTTTTATTTTTGCTTATTCTGATCGAAACGAGAACGCTCTCGGGTAGCGTATCATTCGGAAAGGCTGCTAATTAGGAAATTTGATTTGCACTTCATATCGGGGCCATTAAAAAATATTTTTGCCTAAAGTTCTCTCACGGGCCGAATATATTTGTATGTCAGTTGAGACCTCTCGGGCCTGATATGATTGTACGCCTGGCCTGATGTGGTCCGCGGGCCTTGAGTTTGACACATGTCCTTTAGAAGGTATAGGATTTGTTGCTTGGTTGTATGGAAGTCTAGTGCCTGGTTCAGCAAATGCTAACAGAGGACAACGATTTCTTCTACGGCCTTTTATCTCCTAATCAAAGGTAGACTCTCAGTCAGCCTCGCAACGTCCTTTGTAACCCTATTTATATTGGTAGCATTTTTCGTCTAAAATTTTCTACGGGTTGTCGTAGCCAGTCTAACGCCAACCGTTCTTAATCGCCTCTTATGACATGTGTTGTGGATTACAGGTTTATTGGTTTGATTCATTGCATATAACAACAAAAATAATAAAATCAATTATAATAACAACAACAACAATAACAAGATCTATGCGCGTCGACTCCAGATATTAATATACTGCGTCGGATGAAGTGAGTCGGCTCTGGTCGAAGCTGGTCATAAAGCAATATACCAAATTAACCATTGTGATGAATTGCCGCTAAAATCTTCATGAGACAAGTGCTCTGGTTTTATTCCTAGATCTCTCACTCTCGAAGTAAATAGTACGTTGAATCATGTAAGCATGCGCACACGCATGTTCCCTTCTTAAACCAATCGCAAACTTTCGTTAACGAATTCCCCGATTTAGAATTGCACCTTCAGTCGTTAAAATGAGTTCTCCATGAAAAGTCTGATCACATTTTGTAAGGCCATCAGTCGCTTGAGATCTGCGTTGACCAATATCAATATCGTTTTTTCGGTTGCTAACGGTCTGATAACTAGCATTGTTACTCTTAAACCATTTGTGTCCTGTTTAAGCATGCAATGAAAGCACGGTAACACTGAGTACACATTTTTTTTAAATATCCTTTTCACAGGACATCCGTGTTAACGCTTTTGTTGATGACTTGGCAAGTTTACGTTCAGTAGTTTGCCATTGCTTTCTGAACGACCGGCTCCCATACCAACTCGTTAAAACCCAGCGCCTCGCGGTCTGCTGCTAAATCGGTCGCCGCTGTGTTTTCGAACGCAGTAAGCGGGCTTACGACTCCGTAGGTCCTTTGCCACGGATGCCTACACATTACAGAAGCAAATATCACACTCGATATAATCCCTTCATCGTTATCACGTGCCTTGCCGACTGGCATAGGCGTTCGTGTCTTTTCATGGATCTCGGTCCTTGGTGATCTGGATCAACTCTACTGATGAGATCCCTCTATGCCACCGTTTCATCAGCATTTATCTTCGTCTGCACCTGCCTCTTTTCCCACTGAGCTTTCCAGTTGTAACGATGTTCTCCAATATCCCTCTTCTCAACACATCACTAAGAAATGTTGTTTCCCTCTTCGTTATATGTGTATATACTGTTCTAGTTTAATTAGACTAATCTAGGCAGTCCAAGGCATTCGCAATATTCGTCTCAGGAACCACACCCCCGTTGCGTCCAAGCGTTTCCCAATGTGCAGTCCCCTCTACAGATGGGAATAGAATGTATCAGGCTGAAGATAATGCTGCCTGTGGTAAAATACAAATTAGAAAACCTAGCCTCACAACATTATTTATAACGTGTGCAATTCTGGCCTACACATACAATCGAAACCTTACGGGTGCTACAATGTCCGTGCGCTGTAACGAGTTCCTCCCTCAGTGAGCCAGCCATCGAGGTAGCCATGTTTAAGGACCGTGATTCTTTATAAACCAAATTATGTAAAACTACTGAGATAACAGGGAAGAGAAAGACACCATCTTGATCCTAAGATGCCAAAGGAGAATAGTCCGGAACTGAACTGAAACAAAAAACAACTACAGACTCGAAACTAGACCGGCCTACTTCAAATAAAGGTGTATTCTGTGGGTATGTGTCTGAGTGAGTGTAGTGTAGTGTAGTGTAGAGTAGTGTAGTGTGGTGTAGTGTAGTGTTGTGTAGTGTGGTGTGGTGTAGTGTGGTGTAGTGTAGTGTAGTGTAGTGTAGTGTGGTGTGGTGTAGTGTAGTGTAGTGTAGTGTAGTGTAGTGTGGTGTGGTGTAGTGTAGTGTAGTGTAGTGTAGTGTAGTGTTGTGTAGTGTGGTGTGGTGTGGTGTGGTGTAGTGTAGTGTAGTGTAGTGTAGTGTGGTGTGGTGTAGTGTAGTGTAGTGTAGTGTAGTGTAGTGTAGTGTGGTGTGGTGTAGTGTAGTGTAGTGTAGTGTAGTGTAGTGTAGTGTAGTGTAGTGTGGTGTGGTGTGGTGTAGTGTAGTGTAGTGTAGTGTAGTGTAGTGTAGTGTAGAGTAGTGTAGTGTAGTGTAGTGTAGTGTAGTGTAGTGTAGTGTAGTGTAGTGTAGTGTTGTGTAGTGTAGTGTGGTGTGGTGTGGTGTAGTGTAGTGTGGTGTAGTGTAGTGTAGTGTAGTGTAGTGTAGAGTAGTGTAGTTTAGTGTGGTGTGGTGTAGTGTAGTGTAGTGTAGTGTGGTGTGGTGTGGTGTAGTGTAGTGTTGTGTAGTGTGGTGTGGTGTAGTGTAGTGTAATGTAGTGTGGTGTGGTGTGGTGTAGTGTGGTGTAGTGTAGTGTAGTGTGGTGTGGTGTGGTTTGGTGTTGTGTAGTGTAGTGTAGTGTAGTGTGGTGTGGTGTGGTGTAATGTAATGTAATGTAGTGTAGTGTAGTGTGGTGTGGTGTGGTGTAGTGTGGTGTGGTGTAGTGTAGTGTAGTATAGTGTAGTGTAGTGTAGTGAGGTGTGGTGTGGTGTGGTGTGGTGTAGTGTAGTGTAGTGTGGTGTGGTGTGGTGTAGTGTAGTATAGTGTAGTGTAGTGTGGTGTGGTGTAGTGTAGTGTAGTGTACTCTAGTGTGGTGTGGTGTGGTGTGGTGTAGTGTAGTGTAGTGTGATGTGGTGTGGTGTGGTGTGGTGTAGTGTAGTGTAGTGTAGTGTAGTGTGGTGTGGTGTGGTGTAGTGTGGTGTGGTGTGGTGTAGTGTAGTGTAGTGTGGTGTGGTGTGGTTTAGTGTAGTGTAGTGTAGTGTAGTGTAGTTTAGTGTAGTGTGGTGTGGTGTGGTGTGGTGTGGTGTGGTGTAGTGTAGTGTAGTGTAGTGTGGTGTAGTGTGGTGTAGTGTAGTGTAGTGTGGTGTAGTGTAGTGTAGTGTAGTGTAGTGTAGTGTGGTGTGGTGTGGTTTAGTGTAGTGTAGTGTAGTGTAGTTTAGTGTAGTGTGGTGTGGTGTGGTGTGGTGTGGTGTGGTGTAGTGTAGTGTAGTGTAGTGTAGTGTAGTGTGGTGTGGTGTGGTGTGGTGTGGTGTAGTGTAGTGTAGTGTAGTGTGGTGTGGTGTGGTGTGGTGTGGTGTAGTGTAGTGTGGTGTGGTGTGGTGTGGTGTGGTGTAGTGTGGTGTGGTGTGGTGTAGTGTAGTGTAGTGTAGTGTGGTGTGGTGTAGTGTAGTGTGGTGTGGTGTGGTGTGGTGTGGTGTTGTGTAGTGTGGTGTAGTGTAGTGTGGTGTGGTGTAGTGTAGTGTGGTGTGGTGTAGTGTAGTGTAGTGTGGTGTAGTGTGGTGTAGTGTAGTGTGGTGTGGTGTGGTGTAGTGTAGTGTAGTGTGGTGTGGTGTAGTGTAGTGTGGTGTGGTGTAGTGTAGTGTGGTGTGGTGTAGTGTAGTGTGGTGTGGTGTAGTGTGGTGTAGTGTAGTGTAGTGTGGTGTGGTGTAGTGTGGTGTGGTGTAGTGTAGTGTGGTGTGGTGTAGTGTAGTGTGGTGTAGTGTAGTGTAGTGTATTGTGGTGTAGTGTAGTGTAGTGTAGCGTAGCGTAGTGTAGTGTAGCGTGGTGTGGTGTGGTATAGTGTAGTGTAGTGTGGTGTGGTGTAGTGTAGTGTGGTGTGGTGTAGTGTAGTGTAGTGTAGCGTAGCGTAGTGTAGTGTAGTGTGGTGTGGTGTAGTGTAGTGTGGTGTGGTGTGGTGTGGTGTAGTGTGGTGTGGTGTGGTGTAGTGTAGTGTAGTGTAGTGTAGTGTAGTGTAGTGTAGTGTAGTGTAGTGTAGTGTAGTGTGGTGTAGTGTGGTGTAGTGTAGTGTAGTGTGGTGTAGTGTGGTGTAGTGTAGTGTAGTGTAGTGTAGTGTAGTGTGGTGTAGTGTAGTGTAGTGTGGTGTAGTGTAGTGTAGTGTGGTGTAGTGTAGTGTAGTGTAGTGTGGTGTAGTGTAGTGTAGTGTAGTGTGGTGTAGTGTGGTGTAGTGTAGTGTAGTGTAGTGTAGTGTAGTGTAGTGTAGTGTAGTGTAGTGTGGTGTAGTGTGGTGTAGTGTGGTGTAGTGTGGTGTAGTGTGGTGTAGTGTAGTGTAGTGTAGTGTAGT
This sequence comes from Cepaea hortensis, assembly GCA_963921405.1. Classification (NCBI taxonomy): domain Eukaryota; kingdom Metazoa; phylum Mollusca; class Gastropoda; order Stylommatophora; family Helicidae; genus Cepaea; species Cepaea hortensis. The sequence continues at coordinate 29,609,603 of OY992879.1, read as the reverse complement.
GTAGTGTAGTGTAGTGTAGTGTGGTGTAGTGTGGTGTAGTGTGGTGTAGTGTGGTGTAGTGTGGTGTAGTGTGGTGTAGTGTGGTGTAGTGTAGTGTAGTGTAGTGTAGTGTAGTGTAGTGTAGTGTGGTGTAGTGTGGTGTAGTGTGGTGTAGTGTAGTGTGGTGTAGTGTGGTGTAGTGTGGTGTAGTGTAGTGTGGTGTAGTGTGGTGTAGTGTAGTGTAGTGTGGTGTAGTGTGGTGTAGTGTGGTGTAGTGTAGTGTGGTGTAGTGTGGTGTAGTGTGGTGTGGTGTAGTGTAGTGTGGTGTAGTGTGGTGTAGTGTAGTGTAGTGTGGTGTAGTGTGGTGTAGTGTGGTGTAGTGTAGTGTGGTGTAGTGTGGTGTGGTGTAGTGTAGTGTAGTGTGGTGTAGTGTGGTGTAGTGTGGTGTAGTGTAGTGTGGTGTAGTGTGGTGTAGTGTGGTGTAGTGTAGTGTAGTGTGGTGTGGTGTAGTGTAGTGTAGTGTGGTGTGGTGTAGTGTAGTGTAGTGTAGTGTAGTGTGGTGTGGTGTGGTGTAGTGTGGTGTAGTGTGGTGTAGTGTAGTGTAGTGTTGTGTAGTGTGGTGTAGTGTAGTGTGGTGTAGTGTGGTGTAGTGTGGTGTAGTGTAGTGTGGTGTGGTGTAGTGTAGTGTAGTGTAGTGTGGTGTGGTGTAGTGTAGTGTAGTGTAGTGTAGTGTGGTGTGGTGTGGTGTAGTGTGGTGTAGTGTGGTGTAGTGTAGTGTAGTGTTGTGTAGTGTGGTGTAGTGTAGTGTGGTGTAGTGTGGTGTAGTGTGGTGTAGTGTAGTGTAGTGTGGTGTAGTGTGGTGTAGTGTGGTGTAGTGTAGTGTAGTGTAGTGTAGTGTAGTGTGGTGTAGTGTAGTGTAGTGTAGTGTAGTGTAGTGTAGTGTGGTGTAGTGTAGTGTAGTGTGGTGTAGTGTAGTGTAGTGTAGTGTGGTGTAGTGTAGTGTAGTGTGGTTTAGTGTGGTGTAGTGTAGTGTAGTGTAGTGTAGTGTAGTGTAGTGTGGTGTAGTGTGGTGTAGTGTGGTGTAGTGTGGTGTAGTGTGGTGTAGTGTAGTGTAGTGTAGTGTGGTGTAGTGTGGTGTAGTGTGGTGTAGTGTGGTGTAGTGTAGTGTAGTGTAGTGTAGTGTAGTGTGGTGTAGTGTGGTGTGGTGTAGTGTAGTGTAGTGTAGTGTAGTGTAGTGTAGTGTGGTGTAGTGTAGTGTAGTGTAGTGTGGTGTAGTGTAGTGTAGTGTAGTGTAGTGTAGTGTAGTGTAGTGTAGTGTAGTGTAGTGTGGTGTAGTGTGGTGTAGTGTAGTGTAGTGTAGTGTAGTGTGGTGTAGTGTAGTGTAGTGTAGTGTAGTGTAGTGTAGTGTAGTGTAGTGTAGTGTAGTGTAGCGTAGTGTAGTGTGGTGTGGTGTGGTGTAGTGTAGTGTAGTGTGGTGTGGTGTAGTGTAGTGTGGTGTGGTGTAGTGTAGTGTAGTGTAGTGTAGCGTAGCGTAGTGTAGTGTAGTGTGGTGTGGTGTAGTGTAGTGTGGTGTGGTGTGGTGTGGTGTGGTGTGGTGTGGTGTAGTGTAGTGTAGT
>OY992879.1:29553770-29607808 GCA_963921405.1 Cepaea hortensis | reverse complement strand
CATTTCAGCTTCAGAAGGCCTAAACTGTGAGACTTGGTATTTAAGTGTGTCCTAACCTTACAACGAAAGTCTGGACTACACTAACACAGACGTACGTGTAAGAGTGCCCTCTTATAAATGAATATCAACGCAATTTTAAAAAAAAGTGAACGGGCAAACCAGTCCACAGCAATGATATTTCCAAATTACAACGTGTCGTAGACAATGTATCACAGTCTGAACTGAACCAATTGAAACGTGTTACAGTTCAGATATACCAAAACACCGAGGCAACCGTCGAGTTTCCTTGACTTGTGTGAGTGCCGATCAATAACTGTAAGTTATATTTCTCCTGTTCTTGCGGGCTAGATTCTCCATGGGGCGTTTGCAGATATATCCCTGCGTGAATGAATAGCTTTAATACCAGCAAATGGAACATGTATTAAAGAAGTTGAATGTAGAATAGCCAATCCAAAGGTAGCATTTCCCATAGATGAAGAGTATTCTCTCCTATGTATCTTTATTAATCGAAGTGCGGAAATGAATTCTTGGGACAAAACCAATCTGATATCTGAAAGCTAATCATAGACTATTAGTAGACAAGTGAGGAGATATGTGGATCTCTGGAAATGTGGTTTTATAGAAGAATGGTGAAAATATCGCTGAAGAATAGAAAGAACAATGAAAATGTCAGTGATGTGTATAGTCTCATTATCATCAAGTGCCATGTCGACTGACGTATGCGTTCATGACACTCCACAGATCTCGGTCTTTGGTTTTCTGGATCAACTCTGCCATTGATATTCCTCCATGCCACCGTCGAAATCCATCCAGCATCATTTCTCGTGGCCTGCCTCTGCCTCCCTTCCCCTCGATCTTTCCAGTTGTCACGATGTTCTCCAACGCCTCTCTTCTCATCACATGACCAAAACAGCTGTTTGTCTCTTTCTTATTGTTGTATATAATGTTCTAGTTTCATTAGCCTCTTTCAGGCATTCGTTGTTAGTTACTTTGGCAGTCCAAGGAATTCGCAACATTCGTCTAAGGAACCACATCTCTGTTGCTTCCAATCTCTTCCTAATTTGTTCATTTAGATTCCAAGATTCACAGCCGTACAGCAAAACAGGTTCTATATAGCACTTCAGCACTCTCTTTCTTACAGTCAATGATAGTGACTGATCGCATAAGATATTTTTTATTTTTTTAATGCAGCCTTTGCTTGTCCTATTCTGCTCTTAATCTCTGTTGTGCATCTCCATCCGATGTTATAAATGTCCCTAGATATTTAAAGGCAATGAATGAATCACCCAAATAAACGAGAAGTAGATTGTGAGCTTTACTAAAACACGACTGCAAGAGACAAATTGGACGTTGCGGCCAAAGCCTTCGTCAGCACAGGACAAACAAATACAAACCAACACAAAACTACATGAAACACACTATGACAATATTAAACTATTAAACTAATTAAAATTGAATGTACTCATCTGAATACCGTGTCCTAGCTTGGAAGGTCTGACACACGTAGGGCGCCAGTGGATCAATAGACCGGATATTTAAAACAATCCACTTCTATCTCTATTTCACATTTGGGTGTCACCTGTTTCTTTGATATCACCATTGTTACTGTTGCTAGCGAGCGGATTTCTCATGGGAGCGTAATTCTAATGTCTATAGAACGAAAGAAAAAGCAGCGACTGCAGCAGGATATAATAATATGAACTGGAAACAATTAGGTATATTTTGCACCTGCGAAAGGAAGAGACTTACTAAACTCAGACACAATGCAAACTTACATACCTTACAAGTTAAGAAAATCCATCGTGCACAGGTGAACAACAACGTGTGACTTATCCCCAATAAAAAATCATAAGTATTCAATAAATGTATATGACAACACAGAACGGGCCGACGTTTCGATTCTAAGAATCTTTGTCAAGGACAGGAACAACACAAATAGATAAGACAACGAAAAACAAAACAACAAAATAACACAATTGCTCGCAAATATGGTGGTTGTGCCGGTTGAGTGCCTTCTCAACCGGTACATACGCCATATTTGCGAGCATTCTTTGCAGACACCGCATATGAAAGCTGTTTAAACGTGTCTCTTGGTGTGAGTAAGTTGTCCAGGTTTCACTGCCAGAAAGAAGAGTACTAAGAACACAAGCTTGATAGACAAGGACTTTTGTTTTGGCTGCAAGCTTCCTGTTCTCCCACTCTTTTTTTTAACCTGTTCATTGGTGTTGCTTCCTTACCAATCCTGATGTTGATTTCCTGATCTATGGATAATGTGCTATTTACTACCTTATATCCAATACAGTCCAAGGCGCGGAACTTTACATTACTTTACTTACTACCTTATCCCAAATACGGCCTAAGGCGTCGTACTTTACTTTACTTACTAACTTATTTCCAATACGGCCCAATGCATATATAGGATATATATATATATATATATATATATATATATATATATATATATATATATATATATATATATATATATATATATATATACTAGCTGCCCGGCCCGGCTTCGCCCAGGCTCTGGCGGGGATCTATGTATGTATGTATGTATGTTTGTATGTATGTATGTATGTATGTATGTATGTATGTATGTATGTATATGTATGTATGTATGTATGTATGTATGTATGTATGTATGTATGTATGTATGTATGTATGTATGTATCTATCTATCTATCTATCTATCTATCTATCTATCTATCTATCTATCTATCTATCTATCTATCTGTCTGTCTGTCTGTCTGCTTGTCTGTCTGTCTGTCTGTCTGACCCGGTCCGGCTTCGCCCAGCTCCTGGCGGGGATCTATCTATCTATCTATCTGTCTGTCTGACCCGGCCCGGCTTCGCTCAGCCCGTGGCGGAGATCTATCTATCTGTCTGTCTGTCTGCTTGTCTGTCTGTCTGTCTGACCCGGCCCGGCTTCGCCCACTCCTGGCGGTCTAAGATAAATCCATTATTTGTAATGAACACTGGTTTTAAAAACATAAAAAGATGTGTTAGAAAATTTTCAATATTTAAATAGATGCATTACTTTTATGATAATTATGAAAATGCCTTAAAGATTGTATCATTATTTATTATAACTCATATGCCTGTAAATAACTATAGACAAAGAGTTTATAAATCTTTGGGGGGAAAAAACCCGCATTTTAACAGTATTTTAACAGGCGTGCTGCGTGTAAGGTATGCATAAAGTATGAACAACACACACAAAATTAACTTAAGAATGTCCTTCCAGACACCATGAAAATAAATAATATTTCTGATTTAGTTTTTAGCAGTCTCTTCTGAATAAATCTCCATTGCCTTTCTTGGGCATTCGTTACCAAAAACTTGGTTCGAAACGTTTGTTTCTGTCTGTTTTATCTTTCGTTTGGCATTTCAGCTCCCTAGAGATCAATTTTCCCTGGGAAATGTTGACAGGGCTCAAATCTGGGTTCAACAACAACGTATTACAGAAATATACTTTTTACAACTATTTTGCTTGACCGCCATCATAATCTTCTATTTATTTATTTATTTATTTATTTATTGTTAGAAAAGGTGACATCTGATATGAAACTCTAGTTGTTCTTTATTATCGTGTATGTACCTTTAAGTCCAATTGTCCCACCTTTGGGAAAATTGAAGCCTCTATATTTGCAAGAATGCGATGACTTCTACGAAGACATCCATGACGTGCTAAATAAAATAGATAAGCAGGACAACACCATATAGTGTGTGTTTTTTTTTGTGTGTTTTTTTTTTTTGCCTCAATATAAAATTCAATATCTCAGTAACCATCTGAGGTAAAATGATGAGATTTAGTATATAACCTTATCATTATGTCCACCCAACAACAAAATTTTTGTTCTGGAGATTTTACAGCAGATTTCAAAGTTAGTTTATATGCGGTATATTAATTACGATTTAGAGATTACGTCCATGATTTTAACAGTATTACAGCTTCACCAAAAGACGATCCGGCAGATTTTGAAATTTTCACGAGATTTCCGTTTTGAAACAAACAGCGCGAAGTTTCAGAGGTGTCTCCAAATGGGGGTTCTTTCATGAAATGTGATTATATAAATAAACTAGCTGACAAGGCCCGGCTTCTTGCGGGGATCTATCTATCTATCTATCTATCTATCTATCTATCTATCTATCTATCTATCTATCTATCTATCTATCTATCTATCTGTCTGTCTGTCTGTCAGTCCGTCCGTCCGTCCGTCCGTCCGTCCGCCCGACTGCCTGTTTATCTATCTATCTATCTATCTATCTGCCTACCTGCCTGCCTGCCTGCCCGCCCGCCTGCCTGCATGCCTGCCTGCCTGCTTATCTATCTATCTATCTATCTATCTATCTATCTCTGCGACTTTGTTTTGCTTCGGCGCCCTATATTTATTTATGTTGATGTTTTTTACTTATATATTTTGGTGGTCATTGTTTTTTTTTTTTAATTTTGTGTTCTTTTTTATATTCTGGTGGTCGTTTTTAAATACTTTGTGTTATTTTTGTTCACATGTTGGAGTTCTTTATTTATATTTTGTGGTCTCTTTTTAAATATTGTGTTCTATCGTTACGTGTTCGTGGTTTCTTTTTAAATATTGTGTGTTCTTTCTTGACGTATGTTAGGGTTCTTTATTTATATGTTTTGATGTTTTGGTGGTCTCGTTTTAAATATATTATTTCTTTATGTATGTTGGCGTTCTTTATTTATATATTTTGATGCTTTTACTTTTATATTTTATTGGTCTCTTTTCAAGTAATTTGTGTTCTTTCTTTATATATTAAGGCGTTCTTTATTTCTTTACATTTTGATGGTATTTTTATACTTTAATGTTATTTTATATACATTTAATTATTTTTATACTTTTGACGTTCATTATTTACATAATTTGGCGTTTTTATTTATATATTTTGATGTTCTAAATTGTCTTATATATATATATATATATATATATATATATATATATATATATATATATATATATATATATATATATATATAACCATAAGCGTTGCGGCCGTGTTTGCCATCTCACACGATCACCAGAGTCGTAGATCAGCTCAGTGTTCTTGTCTCAGTGTTCTTGTCAGCTCAGTGTTCTGTGGGTGAGTGAGTGTGTGTGGGTTGGTGGATGGGTGGGGAATGTGTGTGTGAATGGGGAGATGTCTGTGGTGTGATGGTTGGGTATGTGTGTGTGGTGTGTGGGTGGGGGATGTGTAAGTGGGTGGAGACTTGTGTGGTGTACGGGTGTGGGTATGTGCGTGGTGGGTGAGTGAGGAAATATGTGTTGGTGTGGGTGAGGGTATGTGTGTGGTATGTGGGTGGGGGATATTGTGTGGTATGTGGCTGGGGGATATGTGTGTGGTGTGTAGGTGAGGGATATGTGGCGTTGTGTGGGTGTGGGATGTGTGGGTTGGGGATATGTGTGTGATGTGTGGGTGGGGAATATTGTGTGGGTGGTTGAGGGAGGTGTGGTTGGGGGTGTGGGTGTGTTGATAGAGGATGTGTGGGTGGGGGATGTGTGTGTGGGTTAGGATGTGTATGTGGGTGGGCGCGGGATGTGTGGGTTGATGGAGGATGTTTGTGTGTGTGGTTGAGTGTATGTTGGTTGGGAGAACGGGTGGGGTAGTGTGCGTGGGTGGGGGATGTGTGTGAGAGGGGATGGGTCGGTTGGTCGGGTATGTATGTGTCTTTGGGTGTGTGTGTGTCGGTGGGGTTATGTGTGGGTTGGTGGGAGATGTGCCTCATGACATGGTAATTTGCAATGTTTATGTTTACAACATTCATTATGACAAGGTTTTTTTTCTTCCTATGTGAATGTATAATGCACTATTGATGAACGAAACAGGAGTGATTGGAAGGGCCGAATGTAAGACTTGCCTGCGTGCTCAATTGGTGACCCTTTTAAAATAAAGTTGTATTGAATTGAATTGTATTTTCTCTACCATGCCAAGGGGTCAAGCCTTTAAGGTATATCTATATGTATATACATACATTTATTACTGTTTCTATTTATTTATTTTGCTGGAGAAGGAAAGAAAGAAACACGTACTATTATTATTATTATTATTATTATTATTATTATTATTATTATTATTATTATTATTATTACTATTATTAAAACAGCTTACACAGTTTAGCTCGGTAATGGGTGTACTCAACAAGAGCGTTAATGTCGTCTGCCAAGCGGGATCCAATCTCAAAATGCAGATTTGTTTTCAGACTGGAGGCTGGAAAACTGGGAGATCCTATTACGTCTTATTTATAGTCCAACCTGGTAGGAAAAGGAAATAAATATCTGAACTGGGAACACCCGTGGCGCCATCAATGTGCTCTGCATACACGTTAGCTCGTTTTTGAACTCTGTAGTGGATGCGATTCTAGTACACTGAACTGATTTGTGCGTGTGGGTTAGCTTTTCTTATTACCAGTGTCCCACTCCGGCTGCTGATGTACTTGTAATTTACGTTCCCAAGTCAAGGATGAGAAGTCAATATTTTAGTCCAACTGACAGGTGTAGGGACTAAACCCGCTACCTCGGTGTCAGAAGTCGGGGTGCCCCACCGGCTAGATGAATGTATTATTCACTGGCGAGCAACCCCAGATAGTCAGAAACTGACTAGGGACAAAATCTATATGGCTGAACTACAGATTAAGCCCTTGAATATCCAACGTACAGTTCCTAGTGGCTCGTTACAAAATTGAAATGAACTGTGCTGAATATTCGCCAAGGATCAGGAAAGAGAAGTTTAGCTGAGATAGATGTTTAAGTCTAAATATATGAATATAGACGACTATTCTCAGTACAGGTTTTTCTCCCTGACTGCTCCCTTCCTTGGTGTGTAAGTGAACCCCCACCAATGTACACACACAACACGTATGCACAATTGGAATTAAAAGATAACGACAGAACTATGAGTTACAATACTACAACATTTATTTACTAATCATAATCATAGACATCTGATGGTTCAAGATGAGGATGATGAAATCATATACATATTGTGATGAGAAACATTACGTAACTTTACTTGTTACTTCATCTATCTGGAACTGTGGTCCAGATCCCCACTCTCCAGTAGACTCAACAAAAGAAAAAGAACAGCTTGCCGGTATTCTGAGATCCTGTCAGTCCTGACACTCCTAGTCAGTAGTCTCTAGTCTTGAGATCTATAACATAGGGCTCCTTGTGAGAGCTTGAAAGAAAGTCAAGAATGTGTTATATCAGTTCTACATCAGCGCAATCCTAATTAAAACATATCATAACACAAACATATACAATGACCAGTCTGGCCAAGTTTATCTTCCAGCTCTACTGTGTTCAGTCTGGGACGGGCTTTTCAATTGTCTCACACGCCTGTAATGATTACATTTCTGCCGCCCCATGTCCATGTCGCTAATGCAGAAATTCTGTGTCGTACAGCCGCTCCGTCCAATGTTAGTTTAGCAGCTCACAGGGTCGGTAAGGGTATTATAACAATGCCTGATCATCCGGGCTTGCAAGCCGTGACCAGTAGCTGTGCCAGGTTTCCGTGCATTACCGTGGACGCACGCCCACAATACACTGAGAAAGTTTAGCACCATATACCCCATAACACTTGTGGGTAATGTCTGTACCATTACACCTCTGCTACAAATGCAATCGATGGTTAGTGTGCCAATGCGCACACCATAATATAACACGTCATATTGATAGGCTAGCATATGACAAATCAATATACCAAACATGAAATACACATAAAACATTAATTAAACTAGACATATTATGATACTTTAACATAATAGCATAATGCACTAGTTAGTTTGTAGGTATACGAAATGAGATGTATATACACAAAAAGAATATGTACGAAGCATATTCCTAGCATCGTATATTCATATGAAATTACACATCCATACATCCAACATATCCGTAAACATTATATTACTTCAAGATAGACATCTAATGATACTCACATAATAGCATCAGGCCTTATTAATGAGTACTAATATTGTATAGCTACAAAATGAGATATACAACAAGTCTAATTGAAGTGGCCAAACAGACCAGCTATATTTGCTGAGCTGCCCGGTTTAATCACACTTAGTTACTGCTGTTGTAAGAATTAAATAAATAGTCAGTTGACTATATTCTGTACAACAAATGCACACACCAAAACGAGACTAGTCTGGTTTAGAAAGAGATGGCAAGCATCTGCTACGACACCTCAAGTATATCTAGACAAGACCTGCCTTCAATAAGTTTCTACTTCTCAGAAGAGTAGGACTTACAGCACAATGATATTGAACACAGAACTTAGAAAGAACACTCAAGTAACCTACGCCAAAGATAGTTCTTGAAATAACCTAGATCAGATATAGACTGAAAATCGGTCCATCCATCTAAGAAACTAAGAGACTTACTAAGGGACTAGTTACTAAGAAATAATTCCTAGAAGCCAACATAATATTCATGCATATGACTACAGACATTGAGCTGGCTGCCTACCTGTTCTGAAGTCAAACTTAATCTAACATAAAACAGGCTAGGGACCCTTATTTAAGCTGAGTCAAGCAGACAGTGTCTGAGACTCTATTATCTCTTTGGCATTCCCGTCATAAATTCTTCTTATCTCCTCCTGACAGTGATTGCAATTAAATCCAAGTCTGTCCAGTCATAAAAATTCTTTTAACCACTAACCCTCACCATAGTGTCACACCTGGATGGTTTTGCGTTGCCAGCCCCAGATCAGTTTCACAGTCTTATCAGTGATTTCACACCTTGCAGAGTCTGCCAGTCCGAGTGGACGGGGCTTGTTTACCGCCCTGGGGCCATTATCTCTCCCTGTGTCAATGTTGTTCACGCCTGGGTGGTTTTATTTCACTCACTGGCCCAGTTCATTGTTGATTCAGCATGTCTGGGTCAGCAGTTTCCCAAGGTGTATACTAATTATCTAGTTGCCATTTTACTTGCCATCTGCAAGCTTACGTCATGGCTAGAGGCTTTTTGTGAATAATCTTACCTCACGACTAGATAATTTTGGAGTAGTGTGATTAATTCATTCTTTCTCAATTTGGCCTCTCAAATTTGGAGACCGAGAAAAATATTCTGGGATGTTAAGGCGGCCAATTCGTGACAGAGCTTTCCCCTTAAAAAAAAAGTTTCTGCCAGAAATCTTTTGTCAAAGCACGCCGTACATCCCAGAATAATGCCTAAGCACTCTCCGTTCTGTATCTGCCTAAAGGTTTCCAATATTCCTTGTGGCAATGGGTTGTCCTGCATCTGCATAAAGACGTTCCATTTCCATACTCCCATGATACTTTGGATAGGTCCTTGTACCTGGTTTTGGGCCGGGATTCCATGCCATAGCTTGGTAAACTCCGGTAATTGTCAGAAGGTTGTAATTTTACCCCTCTGGGAAAGATCACAATCAACGGGATTCTTCTACGCCTCTGGGCAGCAATCGTTTTACACCATTCACTCACGTGATTTACTCCTTTCAGCCGAGGATGTACCCGTAGTGAGGTCTTGCATAAGCTGGCCACAGCAAAGCTTGTCTCCGTGATATTCCTCCATCCATTATAGATCCTTAACAGATTCATCAATATCTTCCTTTTGAAAGGAATAATGTTACACATCATGGTCCCATGATGTAAATTCAACTGGCGCTTTCCTCCTTCAAAGTTGGGCGTAACAATTTTCCCTCCTCGGTGTCGCGGTTTCTTCCCCTGATAATCAGTTAACGGGCTGAGTTTCTCTGCATTAGAGTTTCGTGTGAAAACCGTGCTAGAAATTGGAAATTTAGTGTGCCAAGTTGTCCAGCCTTGAGAAATAACATAGTTACTCCAGGGCGATAAAGTGGAGTTACTTTGGAATAAAGTATCCACAACTAGCTGATCTACTCCTATCAAATCGACCTGACTGAAGGGTAGATTGAGTCCTAAGAGTGTTGATTCCAAACCACTCTTGACTTCTGTTACTTCAGGTTCCTGTTGCTGGAATTCCCTGATAACTTTAGCTAATGAGATGATAGGCGTTTCTTCCTCCATCTTGTGCAAAGAATTTTCTTCTTTAGCAACTACAGACAATGTTGTCTGCACAATATCAGAGTCCATATTCTGGCTCCCGGCAATTCCCTGTGTTTCCTGAGTCTCCGAACTGGTATACTGTGAGATAACAACTGGAAATGTTTCCTGGTCTGGATGTTCCTCTCTGGTCATGCTTTCATGGGCTAAGTCCAGTTGAGGTAACTCCTGTGATGGGCTGGTGTCTAAACCATCCATCACACTAAGTAAATCATTTGAACTGATGTCTAATGTCTTTTCCTGAGCTGCAGCCTCAAAGATCACAAGGGGTTCCGGGTCATCCTTCATCCCACTGTCAGTCAAATTTAATCCCACTTCTTCCTCGTCTGGGCTGAAGGGAATAATAAAGTCGGTTACCTTTCGATCTCCGACCTCCTTAAAAGATGTCCTCAGGTCATCTTCCTCTTGAGTTTCACCTCTCGTTGAAGTAAAATGAGATTCCTGGGAGTCTTGTACTGGCAAACCGTAGTGCAAACAGTTGTCCTCTGGGTAACTGTTACTAGGTAAATTATCTGAACTGATAATTAGTGACTCTTCCCGCGTTGCAGCAGTGAAATTCACCTGGGATTCAGTTACTTCCATCCTCCCTATTTCAGTCAGATGTAATTCCACTTCGTGATTCTGTGAACAGAAGGGAATGTGAGAATCGGCTAGGTCTCCGCCTGCGACCTCATTAAAGGTTGTCTTCAGTTCCTCTTTCTCTCGAGATTCATTTCTCGTAGCAGTCAAGTGGTTTTCCTGAAGATCCTCTACTGTCAAACGACTATTGCCGTGGTGCAAACAGTTATCACGTTTGTGACTGTTTGAAATGCCCTTGGCACGTTTTTTCTTCCCTCTTTTCCGTTTAGGACTGGGTCGAATGAGAACCTGTAGTTCCCGGTCCACTAACTCTGATTCCGCGGTGGTTGGCAAAGATGTCCCTTCCTTCCTGGTTGGATGCGCATCCATATCTCCTACCTTATGTTCCGCTAGAACGGTTAGCTTCTCTGCATTGACTACTTCCATATGCTGTTTATTAATCTCTGCTTCTTCAGTTTTGCTACGCTCTTGTGCTCCAAAGAACTCATCATTTTCTTTAAACATAATTTCTTCTTCTTGGTCCCACCATTCTAACTCAGCTATGATATACATTTCTAGTTGCTCCCCCTTTAAGCCTTTTCTTATGCCCCACCCTTTCGCGGACTCTGAGAAATCTGCGCGCGCCTTCATGTCCTCTTCGGGATTCCGGTAACGTAAGGCCATAATTGCTAAGGACTATATTCCGGTAAGCTCCTATGTATATATCAAAATCAGATCTAAGCTAGAACGACAAGAGTTAACTACTGACAGTCTACACTATCCAATGTGTATAGTTTATCCTCAGCACTGAAAGACAACTGAAAATAATATTCAAGTAGTACCTGGCGACAGCAGTGAAGTAAGTGTGAGAGATATACTACACAGTAATCAACAATAATATTTACCTAAATAAACATTAAAATGCACTGCATACATGTCAAAATGAACATGGCATATATTAGCATAAAATTGCAAATCAGTCAAGCAGTTAAATCATCAAACACATCAATGTAAATATGATTAAAGTGTTCAATTATCCATAAATGATTAATGGTAACACTAAATGATAGATGATGGTATTTTTCTCATAAGTTCTTATCTGTTATACTTCTGAAAAGTTATATATGTACTCTGAAACTTCCTCAACTAAAAGTAGCTACATTTGATGATAGTCTATTTTGATGACTGAAGATTACAAGAGTTAACTTTGAAAAATCGTTTGTCTAGGGTCTAGTAGAATCACTATGATTACTAGAATCCTGGTTCAGGATCGCGGACTGGACCCCAATCTGTCAGAAGTCGGGGTGCCCCACCGGCTAGATGAATGTATTATTCACTGGCGAGCAACCCCAGATAGTCAGAAACTGACTAGGGACAAAATCTATATGGCTGAACTACAGATTAAGCCCTTGAATATCCAACGTACAGTTCCTAGTGGCTCGTTACAAAATTGAAATGAACTGGGCTGAATATTCGCCAAGGATCAGGAAAGAGAAGTTTAGCTGAGATAGATGTTTAAGTCTAAATATATGAATATAGACGACTATTCTCAGTACAGGTTTTTCTCCCTGACTGCTCCCTTCCTTGGTGTGTAAGTGAACCCCCACCAATGTACACACACAACACGTATGCACAATTGGAATTAAAAGATAACGACAGAACTATGAGTTACAATACTACAACATTTATTTACTAATCATAATCATAGACATCTGATGGTTCAAGATGAGGATGATGAAATCATATACATATTGTGATGAGAAACATTACGTAACTTTACTTGTTACTTCATCTATCTGGAACTGTGGTCCAGATCCCCACTCTCCAGTAGACTCAACAAAAGAAAAAGAACAGCTTGCCGGTATTCTGAGATCCTGTCAGTCCTGACACTCCTAGTCAGTAGTCTCTAGTCTTGAGATCTATAACATAGGGCTCCTTGTGAGAGCTTGAAAGAAAGTCAAGAATGTGTTATATCAGTTCTACATCAGCGCAATCCTAATTAAAACATATCATAACACAAACATATACAATGACCAGTCTGGCCAAGTTTATCTTCCAGCTCTACTGTGTTCAGTCTGGGACGGGCTTTTCAATTGTCTCACACGCCTGTAATGATTACATTTCTGCCGCCCCATGTCCATGTCGCTAATGCAGAAATTCTGTGTCGTACAGCCGCTCCGTCCAATGTTAGTTTAGCAGCTCACAGGGTCGGTAAGGGTATTATAACAATGCCTGATCATCCGGGCTTGCAAGCCGTGACCAGTAGCTGTGCCAGGTTTCCGTGCATTACCGTGGACGCACGCCCACAATACACTGAGAAAGTTTAGCACCATATACCCCATAACACTTGTGGGTAATGTCTGTACCATTACACCTCTGCTACAAATGCAATCGATGGTTAGTGTGCCAATGCGCACACCATAATATAACACGTCATATTGATAGGCTAGCATATGACAAATCAATATACCAAACATGAAATACACATAAAACATTAATTAAACTAGACATATTATGATACTTTAACATAATAGCATAATGCACTAGTTAGTTTGTAGGTATACGAAATGAGATGTATATACACAAAAAGAATATGTACGAAGCATATTCCTAGCATCGTATATTCATATGAAATTACACATCCATACATCCAACATATCCGTAAACATTATATTACTTCAAGATAGACATCTAATGATACTCACATAATAGCATCAGGCCTTATTAATGAGTACTAATATTGTATAGCTACAAAATGAGATATACAACAAGTCTAATTGAAGTGGCCAAACAGACCAGCTATATTTGCTGAGCTGCCCGGTTTAATCACACTTAGTTACTGCTGTTGTAAGAATTAAATAAATAGTCAGTTGACTATATTCTGTACAACAAATGCACACACCAAAACGAGACTAGTCTGGTTTAGAAAGAGATGGCAAGCATCTGCTACGACACCTCAAGTATATCTAGACAAGACCTGCCTTCAATAAGTTTCTACTTCTCAGAAGAGTAGCACTTACAGCACAATGATATTGAACACAGAACTTAGAAAGAACACTCAAGTAACCTACGCCAAAGATAGTTCTTGAAATAACCTAGATCAGATATAGACTGAAAATCGGTCCATCCATCTAAGAAACTAAGAGACTTACTAAGGGACTAGTTACTAAGAAATAATTCCTAGAAGCCAACATAATATTCATGCATATGACTACAGACATTGAGCTGGCTGCCTACCTGTTCTGAAGTCAAACTTAATCTAACATAAAACAGGCTAGGGACCCTTATTTAAGCTGAGTCAAGCAGACAGTGTCTGAGACTCTATTATCTCTTTGGCATTCCCGTCATAAATTCTTCTTATCTCCTCCTGACAGTGATTGCAATTAAATCCAAGTCTGTCAAGTCATAAAAATTCTTTTAACCACTAACCCTCACCATAGTGTCACACCTGGATGGTTTTGCGTTGCCAGCCCCAGATCAGTTTCACAGTCTTATCAGTGATTTCACACCTTGCAGAGTCTGCCAGTCCGAGTGGACGGGGCTTGTTTACCGCCCTGGGGCCATTATCTCTCCCTGTGTCAATGTTGTTCACGCCTGGGTGGTTTTATTTCACTCACTGGCCCAGTTCATTGTTGATTCAGCATGTCTGGGTCAGCAGTTTCCCAAGGTGTATACTAATTATCTAGTTGCCATTTTACTTGCCATCTGCAAGCTTACGTCATGGCTAGAGGCTTTTTGTGAATAATCTTACCTCACGACTAGATAATTTTGGAGTAGTGTGATTAATTCATTCTTTCTCAATTTGGCCTCTCAAATTTGGAGACCGAGAAAAATATTCTGGGATGTTAAGGCGGCCAATTCGTGACAGAGCTTTCCCCTTAAAAAAAAAGTTTCTGCCAGAAATCTTTTGTCAAAGCACGCCGTACATCCCAGAATAATGCCTAAGCACTCTCCGTTCTGTATCTGCCTAAAGGTTTCCAATATTCCTTGTGGCAATGGGTTGTCCTGCATCTGCATAAAGACGTTCCATTTCCATACTCCCATGATACTTTGGATAGGTCCTTGTACCTGGTTTTGGGCCGGGATTCCATGCCATAGCTTGGTAAACTCCGGTAATTGTCAGAAGGTTGTAATTTTACCCCTCTGGGAAAGATCACAATCAACGGGATTCTTCTACGCCTCTGGGCAGCAATCGTTTTACACCATTCACTCACGTGATTTACTCCTTTCAGCCGAGGATGTACCCGTAGTGAGGTCTTGCATAAGCTGGCCACAGCAAAGCTTGTCTCCGTGATATTCCTCCATCCATTATAGATCCTTAACAGATTCATCAATATCTTCCTTTTGAAAGGAATAATGTTACACATCATGGTCCCATGATGTAAATTCAACTGGCGCTTTCCTCCTTCAAAGTTGGGCGTAACAATTTTCCCTCCTCGGTGTCGCGGTTTCTTCCCCTGATAATCAGTTAACGGGCTGAGTTTCTCTGCATTAGAGTTTCGTGTGAAAACCGTGCTAGAAATTGGAAATTTAGTGTGCCAAGTTGTCCAGCCTTGAGAAATAACATAGTTACTCCAGGGCGATAAAGTGGAGTTACTTTGGAATAAAGTATCCACAACTAGCTGATCTACTCCTATCAAATCGACCTGACTGAAGGGTAGATTGAGTCCTAAGAGTGTTGATTCCAAACCACTCTTGACTTCTGTTACTTCAGGTTCCTGTTGCTGGAATTCCCTGATAACTTTAGCTAATGAGATGATAGGCGTTTCTTCCTCCATCTTGTGCAAAGAATTTTCTTCTTTAGCAACTACAGACAATGTTGTCTGCACAATATCAGAGTCCATATTCTGGCTCCCGGCAATTCCCTGTGTTTCCTGAGTCTCCGAACTGGTATACTGTGAGATAACAACTGGAAATGTTTCCTGGTCTGGATGTTCCTCTCTGGTCATGCTTTCATGGGCTAAGTCCAGTTGAGGTAACTCCTGTGATGGGCTGGTGTCTAAACCATCCATCACACTAAGTAAATCATTTGAACTGATGTCTAATGTCTTTTCCTGAGCTGCAGCCTCAAAGATCACAAGGGGTTCCGGGTCATCCTTCATCCCACTGTCAGTCAAATTTAATCCCACTTCTTCCTCGTCTGGGCTGAAGGGAATAATAAAGTCGGTTACCTTTCGATCTCCGACCTCCTTAAAAGATGTCCTCAGGTCATCTTCCTCTTGAGTTTCACCTCTCGTTGAAGTAAAATGAGATTCCTGGGAGTCTTGTACTGGCAAACCGTAGTGCAAACAGTTGTCCTCTGGGTAACTGTTACTAGGTAAATTATCTGAACTGATAATTAGTGACTCTTCCCGCGTTGCAGCAGTGAAATTCACCTGGGATTCAGTTACTTCCATCCTCCCTATTTCAGTCAGATGTAATTCCACTTCGTGATTCTGTGAACAGAAGGGAATGTGAGAATCGGCTAGGTCTCCGCCTGCGACCTCATTAAAGGTTGTCTTCAGTTCCTCTTTCTCTCGAGATTCATTTCTCGTAGCAGTCAAGTGGTTTTCCTGAAGATCCTCTACTGTCAAACGACTATTGCCGTGGTGCAAACAGTTATCACGTTTGTGACTGTTTGAAATGCCCTTGGCACGTTTTTTCTTCCCTCTTTTCCGTTTAGGACTGGGTCGAATGAGAACCTGTAGTTCCCGGTCCACTAACTCTGATTCCGCGGTGGTTGGCAAAGATGTCCCTTCCTTCCTGGTTGGATGCGCATCCATATCTCCTACCTTATGTTCCGCTAGAACGGTTAGCTTCTCTGCATTGACTACTTCCATATGCTGTTTATTAATCTCTGCTTCTTCAGTTTTGCTACGCTCTTGTGCTCCAAAGAACTCATCATTTTCTTTAAACATAATTTCTTCTTCTTGGTCCCACCATTCTAACTCAGCTATGATATACATTTCTAGTTGCTCCCCCTTTAAGCCTTTTCTTATGCCCCACCCTTTCGCGGACTCTGAGAAATCTGCGCGCGCCTTCATGTCCTCTTCGGGATTCCGGTAACGTAAGGCCATAATTGCTAAGGACTATATTCCGGTAAGCTCCTATGTATATATCAAAATCAGATCTAAGCTAGAACGACAAGAGTTAACTACTGACAGTCTACACTATCCAATGTGTATAGTTTATCCTCAGCACTGAAAGACAACTGAAAATAATATTCAAGTAGTACCTGGCGACAGCAGTGAAGTAAGTGTGAGAGATATACTACACAGTAATCAACAATAATATTTACCTAAATAAACATTAAAATGCACTGCATACATGTCAAAATGAACATGGCATATATTAGCATAAAATTGCAAATCAGTCAAGCAGTTAAATCATCAAACACATCAATGTAAATATGATTAAAGTGTTCAATTATCCATAAATGATTAATGGTAACACTAAATGATAGATGATGGTATTTTTCTCATAAGTTCTTATCTGTTATACTTCTGAAAAGTTATATATGTACTCTGAAACTTCCTCAACTAAAAGTAGCTACATTTGATGATAGTCTATTTTGATGACTGAAGATTACAAGAGTTAACTTTGAAAAATCGTTTGTCTAGGGTCTAGTAGAATCACTATGATTACTAGAATCCTGGTTCAGGATCGCGGACTGGACCCCAATCTGTCAGAAGTCGGGGTGCCCCACCGGCTAGATGAATGTATTATTCACTGGCGAGCAACCCCAGATAGTCAGAAACTGACTAGGGACAAAATCTATATGGCTGAACTACAGATTAAGCCCTTGAATATCCAACGTACAGTTCCTAGTGGCTCGTTACAAAATTGAAATGAACTGTGCTGAATATTCGCCAAGGATCAGGAAAGAGAAGTTTAGCTGAGATAGATGTTTAAGTCTAAATATATGAATATAGACGACTATTCTCAGTACAGGTTTTTCTCCCTGACTGCTCCCTTCCTTGGTGTGTAAGTGAACCCCCACCAATGTACACACACAACACGTATGCACAATTGGAATTAAAAGATAACGACAGAACTATGAGTTACAATACTACAACATTTATTTACTAATCATAATCATAGACATCTGATGGTTCAAGATGAGGATGATGAAATCATATACATATTGTGATGAGAAACATTACGTAACTTTACTTGTTACTTCATCTATCTGGAACTGTGGTCCAGATCCCCACTCTCCAGTAGACTCAACAAAAGAAAAAGAACAGCTTGCCGGTATTCTGAGATCCTGTCAGTCCTGACACTCCTAGTCAGTAGTCTCTAGTCTTGAGATCTATAACATAGGGCTCCTTGTGAGAGCTTGAAAGAAAGTCAAGAATGTGTTATATCAGTTCTACATCAGCGCAATCCTAATTAAAACATATCATAACACAAACATATACAATGACCAGTCTGGCCAAGTTTATCTTCCAGCTCTACTGTGTTCAGTCTGGGACGGGCTTTTCAATTGTCTCACACGCCTGTAATGATTACATTTCTGCCGCCCCATGTCCATGTCGCTAATGCAGAAATTCTGTGTCGTACAGCCGCTCCGTCCAATGTTAGTTTAGCAGCTCACAGGGTCGGTAAGGGTATTATAACAATGCCTGATCATTCGGGCTTGCAAGCCGTGACCAGTAGCTGTGCCAGGTTTCCGTGCATTACCGTGGACGCACGCCCACAATACACTGAGAAAGTTTAGCACCATATACCCCATAACACTTGTGGGTAATGTCTGTACCATTACACCTCTGCTACAAATGCAATCGATGGTTAGTGTGCCAATGCGCACACCATAATATAACACGTCATATTGATAGGCTAGCATATGACAAATCAATATACCAAACATGAAATACACATAAAACATTAATTAAACTAGACATATTATGATACTTTAACATAATAGCATAATGCACTAGTTAGTTTGTAGGTATACGAAATGAGATGTATATACACAAAAAGAATATGTACGAAGCATATTCCTAGCATCGTATATTCATATGAAATTACACATCCATACATCCAACATATCCGTAAACATTATATTACTTCAAGATAGACATCTAATGATACTCACATAATAGCATCAGGCCTTATTAATGAGTACTAATATTGTATAGCTACAAAATGAGATATACAACAAGTCTAATTGAAGTGGCCAAACAGACCAGCTATATTTGCTGAGCTGCCCGGTTTAATCACACTTAGTTACTGCTGTTGTAAGAATTAAATAAATAGTCAGTTGACTATATTCTGTACAACAAATGCACACACCAAAACGAGACTAGTCTGGTTTAGAAAGAGATGGCAAGCATCTGCTACGACACCTCAAGTATATCTAGACAAGACCTGCCTTCAATAAGTTTCTACTTCTCAGAAGAGTAGCACTTACAGCACAATGATATTGAACACAGAACTTAGAAAGAACACTCAAGTAACCTACGCCAAAGATAGTTCTTGAAATAACCTAGATCAGATATAGACTGAAAATCGGTCCATCCATCTAAGAAACTAAGAGACTTACTAAGGGACTAGTTACTAAGAAATAATTCCTAGAAGCCAACATAATATTCATGCATATGACTACAGACATTGAGCTGGCTGCCTACCTGTTCTGAAGTCAAACTTAATCTAACATAAAACAGGCTAGGGACCCTTATTTAAGCTGAGTCAAGCAGACAGTGTCTGAGACTCTATTATCTCTTTGGCATTCCCGTCATAAATTCTTCTTATCTCCTCCTGACAGTGATTGCAATTAAATCCAAGTCTGTCCAGTCATAAAAATTCTTTTAACCACTAACCCTCACCATAGTGTCACACCTGGATGGTTTTGCGTTGCCAGCCCCAGATCAGTTTCACAGTCTTATCAGTGATTTCACACCTTGCAGAGTCTGCCAGTCCGAGTGGACGGGGCTTGTTTACCGCCCTGGGGCCATTATCTCTCCCTGTGTCAATGTTGTTCACGCCTGGGTGGTTTTATTTCACTCACTGGCCCAGTTCATTGTTGATTCAGCATGTCTGGGTCAGCAGTTTCCCAAGGTGTATACTAATTATCTAGTTGCCATTTTACTTGCCATCTGCAAGCTTACGTCATGGCTAGAGGCTTTTTGTGAATAATCTTACCTCACGACTAGATAATTTTGGAGTAGTGTGATTAATTCATTCTTTCTCAATTTGGCCTCTCAAATTTGGAGACCGAGAAAAATATTCTGGGATGTTAAGGCGGCCAATTCGTGACACTCGGCATCAGCACATCGGAAGTGTAAGAGAAAGCGCTCTTAATCATTCGGCCATGCTGACATATATTGGGGAGGGGGATACGGTTTGAGGCTAATATTTTGTATGATCAACAGTCTTTTTGTTCTTCTTTTTCTTGTTTTTATATAGTTTATGTTATTTTTCTTGTTCTTCGCCTTGTTCATGTACTGCTTCTTGTTCTTTAACTCGTTCATATACGTCATGTTCTTCTTGTTCTTGTACATGTACTTCTTGTTTTTCTGTTGCTTGTTCTTAACCTTGTTCGTGTACTCTTTTTATTTTTCTTCTTGTTCTTGTTCTTGTTCTTCATCTTGTTCTTCACTTTAATCCTGTACTTCTTCTTATTCTTCTTCTTGTTTTCACCTTATTCGTGTACTTCTTGCTTTTTGTCTTCTTGTTCATGTACTTCTTCTTGTTCATGTACTTCATCTTCTGAGCATACTTCTTGCTTTTCTTCTGCTTTTTCTTCACCTTGTTTATGTACGTCTTCTTGTACTTCACATTGATCATGTTTTTCTTCTTTTTCTTGTTCTTCTTGTTCTTGTTCTTCTTCTTCTTCTTCTTCTGCTTCTTTTTCTTCTTCTTTTTCTTCTTCTCCACCTCCTTCTCCTCCTTCTCCCCCTCCTCCTCCTCCCCATCCACCTCCTCATTCTTCATATATCAGGTACGGAGTAGACATTATCTATCATGATTCCTCATCCACTCTTTCATCTGATATATTCTTAAAGTTAATGTTTAATCTATTATTTCTCTCCAGCTCTCTAACTGTCGTGTCTGTTTAAAGTGTCGTCCCTGGAGTGAGGGGAGTCAACACCCACATTATATTTACCCCCTTATCAATATCCTGGAGAATCCACTAGCTTCCGTCCACCACACTCCTTCGGTTCATGGACACCTCTTTCTCTCTCTCTCTCTATCACTCTACCTGATCATGCCCCCTCGCATTCTTCCCCCAACGCAACATACTCAACAACTCTTGCTTCCAAAAATTAATAACAATTAATCTATTAAAAGAAAAGTGTAACGTATGTGAGACGTGTATGCGAAGAAAATGTGTGAGGTGTTCTATAATGTGTGTAGGATCGGACTCTCAGATAATAGCATAGTCAGTTCATCCTTGCAAGGACACACCACAGTACGTTAAGTCAGAACAAGTCCACCTCACCCGGTACTGTATCTCTCCTGCCGGACACCGACTGTCATCTGTAGCTACCTGGTAATCCATCTTCCTGATCATCCGAAATCGATACAGTTTGTAATTTACGGCTGATCATGGACCGGTTGCACACTACACATTATAAGTTCCTATCGTTCCTAAAAAATGTACGAATCCTTTGTACTGTGAAATTCGGTATCACTGTTATTGTTAATATACTTGATCCTAACTAGTGTCTATATAGTCTCAAGTATAATGTCGTTTGTAATATTTCACTGGAATCTATCACACCATGTGAATGTTATATTTAACGTTCTCGTTTAGTTAATAATGTTTGTATGATGTGTGATGTATCAACAATCATCACCCATCCTAGGTGAATCTTAACACACAGGAATTGTTATATTGGTTTGCTCTTCTGAGCCATGTTATGGTGGACCCTCCTGATCATGAGTCCAGCGTAAACATTATACCCCCTTTCTTCTCGGGCGTTATTCGTTTTCCGTAAGAAAGCATTTGACTGTTCAACTGGTGTTCTTCCTAATTGCAATTGAACTTCTTCAAAATCAGTGTTGAACTTCCTCGTACTGGCAGGGAACCTAGGTCCGAATCAGGCTATGACAAGGAAAGACCAATAAACAGAGTGCAAAATCCCAGTGGGCAAACCACTGAAAGATCCCCCCATTGGACACTTTCCCCATCTCCCAACCCATCTTAAATCTCTCCAAATATCACCCCGCTACACTATTCACCCTAGCAGAACTACTTCTCACTTCACTACTCTATTTTCAACTAACAGAGCTAATCATCACACTCTAGTTTTAACAAGGCTACTGCCTATATTAATTAGGCCTAAATAGACTATATTTGGTACCTTAAGCAAACCCGCCTCATTCCTGGATGGCATCTATAACTTTATATTAAGACATATGTTATTTTAATGTTGCTTAAATCTAACACAATAGATGCTCTCCGAATTTCCTAACTGCGGTAACACAACACGTCAATCCTAGTAAATTTCCTTGGCCACACTAATCTACACAAGTCTTGTTTTTGTCAAGAGCTGGGAGTGTTTTAGTCAAGTTCTTTTGATGTCACGCAGGTGTCTTTCAGGGGCACTAACTAATTCGAGAATCTTATCTCCCTTGTGTTTAATCAATGTCACCAGTTATTCCCCTTGTTCTGACAACCCAAAACAAGGTAGCGAGTTCCTGCATTTTCCCAATGTTCACAATAACAAGCCTACAACTTTCTGTCGTGTGGTGACAATCAAAGCCGCCATTTCGTTTGATGTCGGGGAATTCTCAGGGTCCCGCGGGTGTCCTGATCTCACCGACTAGAAGTCAACAACTTGCAGCTGTGAACACAGACTGTTTTCTGTAATTTTAATCATCTGATGTTAACGACAGTGGATTTCATCACACTAACCGTTCCTCAAATATCTTCCTGTGCCTAACCACTGAGCATGCAATTAAAGTGTGAACAAGCTATTTCAGACAAGACCCGGCAATTCTCAAACAACTGAAAGCAGAGACAGTTGCTCTGAAAACAGCAGCAATTACCAACTAACTAGGACGTTAGCATGGTGTCATGGACAACAACGAAAACGAGTAAAAAAAATTAACAACAAACATTCACTAATTGATGCCTGCGCAAAATAGCAGGGATGAAATGGTGTGACAGGGAGGCCAACATGACCCAATAGATAAGAGTGCCCATTCTTAAACATCCGGTGTGCGGATGCCGAGGTATGGGGTTCAACAGCTATACCGGACAGTTTGACTCAAATATTGACTTCTCGTCCTTGACTTGGGGACGTAATTTACAAGTACCTGTCATACATTACGATTGGAATGAGGATCACTTGTGTGCATCACCCATATTCTAGTCATAGAAGCTGGGCCCCCCATTCTCCTCTAATGTTCAATAGTCAAGAATATGAACCTTGAATATCTCAGACTCGGGCTTTTGTCTAGGTGGTGGTCCCGTTGAAGATAGTGATACAAGATAAGAATATGCTTTTCACTAAGAATCCTATTAGCTCTTGAGCCCCCTTACAGTCTGTGAATAGTCTGAAATGACTTTATCTTCTTCTTCTTCTTTCGTTCGCTTGAAATATGTCTATAACTGCAATGCTGTCTTTTGTATGAATTGAACTGTCTTTTCAGTTCACACAGCAATCCATAGAGTTTATCTTCCACTGTCGTCTCTCTAGGCCAGAAGGTTTGCCTAGATGTGTTATATTTTGGGCAGTCTTGGAGTATGTGCTCTGCTGTCTGCGACGCCAATCTACATGTGCACATGGCTGTTTCACCAATCTTGAATTTTGTATACATGTGGTTGCGTAATCTATTGTGCCCTGTTCTGAGGCGCAGAATAATGACTTGTTCTGGTCTATCCATAACGTGGTAGTCATCTTGAGCAGGTTTTGGTGGCTTTCTGACTGATTTGATCATTCTTTTCTTTTGGTGGTATGTAACGGGCACATCAGGCTGTTCTTCTTTGGCTCCTTCCTTAGCCAATTGATCAGCTCTGTCGTTTCCGGTTACTCCACAGTGGGATGGTATCCACTGTATGGTGACCTTATGCTGACTGCTAAGTTCAGAAAGTAGTGTCCTTAGTACTGGCAATTTCCAGACAGGAGCGCCTCGAGTACTGATTTTGCATCTGTCAATAGCACCGCAGGTTGTGTACCATTGCTGGTATTTAGTAATTTCTCTGTTGCTATCTTGATTGCCTCAATTTCAGCATCGTAGTTATGGCAGTACTTTCCTGTCGGTAATCTAGCTGTGTCCCTGGTATTATTTGGGTATTCTTCTTCTTCTTCGTTCATCCGGAGTTTTTTTTCGGACGTGATTGCGTTGTGCCTGTCCACAGCAGAGCTGCATACTTGCGCCGTTAGGCCGACACATCCGACTTCTGCGGGCATTTGTTGACCGGGTTAACCTTCCCGGGGGTTTCTTAGGACGTTTGGCTCTCACTGTTGTGGTGTTATCCCCCATCCCAGCTGGCCCATATAAAACAGCCAAAGACATCCTGGTCAGCCCTCAAGGGAAAGCAGGGGCAGACCATGGGCATTCCCCGCCATCCAAGGAGGCTTCCATACTTGCAGAGCCAACACACAGCGCTCTGGTACTGGGCTCACCCAAGGAATCGTCACGTCCTGCACATGGCTGCTTAGCCTCACTTCCGTATATTGGGCCTTGCATTCACCATAGGCTGTTCTTCCGGAAACCAAAAGTATGCAGTCTGCAGATGACATCCACACAGTGAGCTTTCGATTCGGACTTTCCACATAATGGATTTGCTATCCAAGCAATATTCCATTTCGTGCCACTAGGACACTTTTTCCACCTTTTATGAAGCCCACACAGTGTGCTTTCGATTCGGACTTTCCACATAATGGATTTGCTATCCAAGCAATATTCCATTTCGTGCCACTGGGACACTTTTTCCACCTTTTATGAAGCCCACACAGTGAGCTTTTGGTTCGGACTTTCCACGTAATGGATTTGCTATCCAAGCAATATTCCATTTCATGCCTCTGGGGCGCTTTTGTAACCGACATACCTGTGGTATGAAGTGCGGCAGTCTAAATACTTCTTCATGCACCTTTAAATGTCAACCTGAATGTAGTTAAAGTAAGCTGCAGTCAACTTGAGCTTGTTGATATCTCCATAGAGCTTGTCCTCAAATGAAGCAGGTGTGGGCCAAAATATCTTTCTCTGTTCTGCATATATTGGACACTCCTGCAGCAAATGTTTAGCTGTCATTTTACCAGTTCCACAATTGCATTCATCGGTATCTCCTATCTTTAGTTTATTGAACAAGTGGTATTTCAGCCTGTTATGTCCTGTGCGGAGTCTGAAGATTGCTACTTGTTCTCTTCGGTCGAGTTTGTAATATGCATCATCCTTCTGGTGACCTGGATGCTCTGATTCCCATTTCGTTCTATAAGTGCTTTTTATCAACCTCTTTGCCTCGTTATAGGTTATGTCTATGTCAGGCTGTGGTAGTCGTCCGCCCTCTTTTGCCAGTCTGTCAGCCTCTTCATTTCCAGGTATACTGCAATGTGATGGTATCCACTGTATTACAACTTTTTTGGATTTCTGGCATAGACCTTTGGAGTGCTGCTCTTAGGTCAGCTATTTCTGTGCTGTAATTGCTCTTCAGTATTGAGACAGCTGACTTTGCATCTGTAAAGATAGCTATTTGCGTCTCTTTATTTTCCTCCATCAAGAGCATTTCTGCTGCAGTTTTCAGAGCCTCTACCTCCGCTTTGAAGTTACTTGAAAACTTTCCAGTTGCCACTGAATGTGTTTTTTTCACTCCATTTTTTAAATCGAGGAGAATTCCTCCTCCTCCATTCTCTACTGAATTTTTGGCTGATCCATCTGTATATGCATGGGTCCAATTGCTGCTTGGGTAATGTTCTTTTATGTAGTTTAGGGTTATTTCTCTTCTTTCGGTTTCATGCTGAGTGTTCTTTTTCTCAATACCAGGAATGTTTTCTATCATCTCAGGCAGTAGCTGCTGTCTCCAAGCTGGGAACTTGTCTGCATTGTAAATGGGTTTGACTGTTGATATCTTAAGTATGGGATCTGCCCTAATCTTTCGTTTTGCAGTTTCTACAAAGTTGCTACGCTTCAGTCTTCCCTTTCCAAAACCACTAAACCTTTTATACATAGGGTGGTCTGTCAATCTTCTAAATTTTTCAGCTTGTTGCTGGGCTCTGCTATCTCTTCTATCCTGCATTGGTTGTAAACAAGTGATCTTTTCTAGTTCATTAATAGGCGTTGTCTTCAGGCTTCCAGTTATGATTCGCATTCCTTGATTTTGGACTCTGCTTATTTTGTTAAAGTTTGATTTAGCTGCTGTTGCCCAAGCTGCAATGCCATATTCCAGTACTGGCCTCACCCGTCCAGTATATAACTTCTTGAGAACTTTCTCATCTGCTCCCCACGTTGTACCAGCAAGCTTTTTCATGATTGCCATTCTTTGCCTTGCTCTTGTTCGATTTTTCTCAACCTGTGTCTTCCATGTCAGGCGACGATCAAAGGTGACTCCTAGATAGTTTGGATTTTCTTCATGGCGCAATATTTTTCCATTCAATACCAGCTTAGGTTGCTGAGTTTTAGTTGAGAGGGAGAATACTGTGCATGTTGTTTTCTCCTCACTTATCTTCACTAGCCATGATTTTGACCAGTCCTCTAGCGCTAATAGGGCTTGCTGTATTCTGCTGTTAGCTGTACTAATATATTCTTCAGATGTCCATATGGCTAGGTCATCTGCAAAGGATGATGTGTGTACTCTGGCTGGAAAATTTTCCGTGATGTCGTTTATATATGCTAGGAATAATGTTGGTGAAAGAACTCCTCCTTGGGGGACACCTTGCTCCAACAGCATCATTTTGCTGGTTTGTCCTTGTACTTTTGTCCTGGCAGTTCTGTTCTCAAGGTAGTGGCTGATCCATTTGTACATTTTCCCACAAACATGCATTTTTTGCAGTTTTACTTTCAGTCCTTCCTTCCATACTTTATCAAATGCTTTTTCTAAATCTATCCAGACCGCTAGTGTGTGCTTTTTCTCTTGGAAGGCATCCTCTATTTCCTGAGCTATATAGGTTATTTGATCTTCAGTGGACCTGTACTTTCTGAATCCTGCTTGGTGAGGTGTTAAGAGTTGGTTTTCTTCCAGATGCCATGTTAGCCTGCCATTGATAATGCGTTCCATTAATTTTCCTACACAGCTAAGAAGACTGATAGGTCGATAGCCATTTGGTTCTTCCAGGTCTTTTCCTTTCTTTGGGACTGGTATTAGTATAGCTTCCTTCCATGCCTGTGGGACTATTCCCCTCTTCCAGCTGTAATTTAGGACTGCTAGTAGTTTCTTTTTTGCCTTAGTGCCTAGTCCTATTAGCATTTCATTTGTGATTCCATCCTTTCCTGGTGATGTCTTCTTTTTTATGGTATTCATTGCCTGTTCCATTTCTTTCATTGTTAGATTTGCCATCATATATTCTGCTGCTGTCTCTTTATATCTATGATGTATCTGTTTATCTTTGATTGCTTTCTTCTGTTCGGCTGTAATATCAATGTGGTTTGCACTGGCATAGTGTTCCATTAGTGCATTTGCAGCCTTTTTTCCTGTAAGCAAGGCATTTCCTTGTTTAATTGTTATTTGTTTGTTTCTAGGTCCTTCATTGTTCATGGCTTTCACTAGTTTCCATAGTTTGTTTCCATCCCTGTCAAAATTCAGGTTTTCTGTTTTTTTCCTCCAACAATCTCTTGTTGTTTGATTTACTGTTCTTTTATATTTTGCTGAGATGGCTTTGAGAGAGATATTCGCTTCAGTTGTTTGTTCTCTCTCTGCGGTCTTCCTAGCATCTTCAACTTTGTCCTCCAAAATTTGTAGTTCCTCAGTCCAGTATGGTTTGTAATTTTTCCTCGCTCCTCTTGGAATAGACTCAGTGGCCGCCTGTATTATTGCTCTGTTTAGACTTTCCACCATTTGCTTCATGTTGCCATATCGTGTATTTATGTTTTCACAATATTTGTCTGTTAGTATGGAAAATCTGTCCCAATCTGCTCGTTTGTAATTCCAGCGAGGCAAAGGCTTTTGCTCCTGTGGAACATACTCCATATTTATTACAAGCTTGATTGGTCTGTGGTCACTACCTGCTAATTGGTCAAGCACATGGCGATCGATTTTGTGGAGGATGTCTCCTGTGCAGAAAGCTAAGTCTGGAGTAGAAGTGGTAATCCATCTTCTGGAGTAGAAGCTCGGTGTGTCATCCGCTTTGTTGAGTAGATGGAGATTTGAGTCTATTTCCCAGTCCTCCACTTCATCTCCTCTTTTGTCAGTATCTGGGTATCCCCATCTTTCTGAGCGGCTATTAAAGTCTCCGACAACAATGCAATTTGTGTCAGTTATTTCCATGTTTGAGATTGTAAGATCCTTATCTGCCGGGCTATACAGATTGTAAATTCTTATTTTCATGTCCTTTATCATTATATCAACACCTATAATTTCCGTTTGGTTGTCAGAGATCACAGATACTTCGCTGCAAGGTATTGTATTTCGTGTAAGTATTACAACTCCTCCTTTGTGTCCTTCGCGGTCAAAACGTGTGGCCTGATATCCCTCGACTGAAAATGTGCGATTGGCGTTGAGGTGTGTCTCTTGAATGCATGCCACATCTATTCTATCTTTATGAAGACGCTGTGTTAGGGAGGCTTTCTTGTTATAAACTCCTTCGGCATTCCATTGTAGTATGTTGAGAGTCCGGGGTGTTTGGTCAATAGCTCTTAACCTACTCCTCTGTGCCTTGACTCCACAGCACAGGGGAAGGTGACCACCAGTAGTCATGGGTGGACCCCCTCGAGGCAGGGGGCCCGGCACTATCACCGCCTGATGGGACTTCACGGGATTAGCACCATAACGATTAATTTTCATCTGTGGCATCATGAAATGATAAAGTTACGTTGCACTTCTTTGTCAAGCCTGTGGCTCAGTACATCCGATTTCGACAAGCATTTTTCGGGATGCTTTCCCTAGCCTTTGACTGTTCCCAGTCTACCTACAAGGCAGCAGGTTTGTGCGTCACTTCGTCTGGTCCCTCTCCCTTGACCTGTCCGACATGGGTGACCCTACCAGTAGCTGTGCTACCGTCGGCATAGCTCTTGGGGTCATTGGAACGCTCAAGCCCCTCTACCTCGTCAAGGTGGACGCACGGCAGAGGGGATTTGGGTATTCTATGTACACTCCCGCTCCTCCATTTCGAACAGCATTTTGTGCTGACCCATCTGTGTAGACTCGGATCCAGAGGTCCTGTGGGTATTCTTCATCAAGGAAGCTGAGAGTGGCTGTTCTGCGCTGCACACTGTTCTGTTCTTCCTTGTCAAATATTCCTCTCACTTTTGTCTGGATTTGTAATGATAGTCTATGCTCATCTTTCCATGGAGTTCGCTCTGGAATAGTTGTTAGGGGGATACCAACTGTGGGCAGATCGGTGGTTTCTCTGCAGAGTCGTTTGGCCTGGTGGATAAAACTACTTCTTTTCAACCGCCCCATAGCTAGGTTTTCAAATCTGTTCTTCATAGGGTGGCCTGGCAAGCTGATGAACTTTTCTGCTTGTATTAGCGTTTTCGTATCTCTGCGCTCACTCAGTGCTTGTGTCCTCCCCATCTTCTCCATTTCCACTATAGGGGTTGATCTCATCCCTCCTGTGGTGACTCTAAGTGCTTGATTTTGTACTAAGTGCTTGATTTTGCACTTTGTCCAGCTCTTGTAGTGTGGTTTTTTATGCCGAACACCATGTAGTTGACCCGTATTCCAGGTGTGATCGTATGCTCTATTGATAAACTTTGCTAAGTATTTCCCCACTGGCTCCCCATGTGGTTCCATTTAGCTTTCTCAGGATGGCTATTTTCCTTCTGGCTTTTGCTACTGCTTTGTTGATGTGCTTTCTCCATGTCAGCCTGCCATCAAATGTTACTCCAAGGTATGTTGGTTCTTTATCTTCTCTTAGGGGTGTTCCATTTATCTGGATGCTTATCTGCCTTTTGTTTTGGAGAGAGGGTAAATAGGGTGTTGCTGCACTTGTCAGTGTTTATGCTGACACACCATCTATTTGCCCATGCAACAAATGTATCTACAGCTCTTTGTAGTAATCTGGTGGCCACTGATGCATGTTCATTTGTGCTCCATAGAACCTGGTCATCGGCGTACATTGTGGTTTTAATTCCATGCGGTAGAATAGCAACGAGATCATTGATGAAGATTAGAAAGAGTGTGGGGGACAAGACTCCGCCCTGGGGAACACAGTGACGCAGGTAGTACTTTCTTGCTCTTTAGTCCGTCTATCTGTACTCGGGCTCTTCTGTTGTGCAAGTATGCTTTCACCCATTTGTACATTCTTCCATTGACTTTGCAGTTTCTCAGTTTATTCATCAGACCTTCTTTCCAGACTTTGTCAAAGGCTCTCTTCAAATCTATCCATGCCGCAAGCACAAGCTTCTTCTCTTGGAATGCATCCTCAATTTCTTGAGAGAGGTAGGTTGTCTGATCTTCCGTAGAGTAGCACTGCCTAAAGCCAGCCTGCTGTGGCACAAGGATGTTTTTACTTTCAATGTACCACTGCAGTCTGTGATTGATGATGCGCTCCAGTGTTTTGCAGAGACAGCTGGTGAGGCTAATTGGTCTGTAGCTAGAGGCAATGGAACCATCTTTCCTTGATTATAGGAGGGGTATCATGATTGCTTCTCTCCAGGCTTGTGGAACACTGCCTAAGGTCCAACTGTTATTGAAGATCTGCAGCAGCTTTGTTTTGGCCTCTGTTCCTAGGTTCCTGATCATTTCATTGGAGATACCATCAGCTCCTGGTGACTTTCTCATTTTCAGTTTTGATATGGCTAGCTCCAGTTCGCTGATTGTGATGGGTGCCTCCAGAACCTCATGTACTATTTCCTTCTGTCCTGTATGTTGCCGTTTCTCTTGAATCTCTTGTTGTTTCTCTGGACTGATTTTGATATTGTTATCTTGTGCGAATGAGTCCGCAAAATGGTCAGCTGCTTGCTTTCTTGTTAAGATGTTTCCATCTTAATGTAGTGCAATTTTTGAGTTTCTCCATGTGCCCTCATCGTTAAGTTGTTTTATTAGCTTCCACAATTTCCTTGTGTCTCTTTCAAATTTTAGAGACTCTGTTTTTTCCTGCCAGCTTTTCCGTCTAGCCTGCAGCTTGGCCCTTTGAAATTTGGCTTTTGCATGCTGGAATTTATTGTGGTGCTCTTGGCTGGGTGTGGCCTCTGCTTGCTTTCTACATACTTCCACATTATTATGCAACTGTTCCAGTTCACTACTCCAGTAGGGTTTATATTGTTTACGGGCTCCTCTTGGTACTGTTTCTCGCGCTGCCTGTAGTATGCATTTCCCAAACTCTTCAACTACTTTATTTATGTCTTTCTCAGTGTTCAGGTTTCTAACCAGTATGCTGGTGCGATTCTTGTACATTGCCCAGTCTGCTTTCTTGTAGTTCCACCTCGAGAAGGTGCTGCTTTCACTTACAAGCTCATTTTCTACAGTTAGAAAGACTGGTCGATGGTCACTGCCACCTAGTTGTTTCCCAACAATTCGTGTAATGTTCCACTCCAGGTCTGGTGAATGAAAAGCCAGGTCAGGTGTAGTTTAGAGTGCCATGATCTCGAGTAGAAAGTATGTGGGTCGGACGTCTTGTTAACCAAGATAATCTATTCTCATCCTGCCAGTCTTCCAGTCTCTCTCCTCTCTGGTCCATGTGATCATAGCCCCAACTCTGCGAGTGGCTGTTGAAATCGCCGCACACAATCATTTTTTCTGTTAATGGTAGTGTGTCCAGTGCCTGTGGGCGGTCACTTGGACAGTATTAATTGATCAGATGTAGGTCTGTATAGCCTGTTTTAAGTTTAAGTATCTGATACTCAGCCCCTTCCATATAGACTTCGATTTGGGAAGCAGTGATGTTATTTTTTACAAGGGTAAGTATCCCCCCTTTTCGCCTGTCCTTTCGGTCAGATCGGTAACACTGGTAGCCTCTGATTTTGAAGGCTATATTTTCGTTGAGGTGAGTTTCTTGCAAGCAACATATGCTTACTTTTTCTTTGTCCAGGATGTTTTCTAATTCTACTTTTTTGTTGCTGACTCCCTCCGCATTCCAGTGCATCATTTTAAGTCTTTGTTTAGTATGGCCAGCTGTTCTATTCTCATGTCCCCTGGCTCCACAGGACATCTGAGAAGGACCTCCAGTAGTTGGGGTTGGACTCTTTCGAGACATAGGGCCCGGCACTGCACCTGCCTGGGGGTCCAAAGCAGGGCGAGCACCATAACTTTTAGCAGTAGTCGACATATTCCATTTTGCGTAATTGCGTGGCATTTTGATTTCTGTGGTGCGCCTCCTGGCTGGTTGCCTCCGTCTTCAGCACCTTTCCTTTGCTAGAGCAGACTGTGGTCTCACTCGAGTTTAGATGTGTACACACGCACACACGTGTCTGCACATGCATGTATGTGTATACACATCTAGAGCACACTGGTTATTTTCCGGCGCCAGATACTCGCCGTCGCCCCTTCTCCTGTTAGTTAAAACAGTTCCGCCACGTGAAGGCCAGGAGTTGGACTTTTGCTGCATAGGTTATGTATTCATGAGCCATTGGGGTATTTAAGCAATGTTGGGCGCTCACCCCAACACTGCGCACCGGCTATATTCAGCAACATTTGGAACCAATGACTTTATCGACATGAAACAGGATCACGTGAAGAAATAGCATAGATCTTGAGTAGCTGCAGGAATATAGAGATCATCTTCTTATCAATAGATGTCACCCCTCTCCCTTTCATTTCCCATTTTTTTGGTAATCGTGTTAATTATTTAATTACACACAAAGAACAACTTGTTTACAAACAGTTTTTAAACAAACATTTGAACTGGAAATAAATTAGAGAAATAGCTACTGTTAGTCTGTTTATTGACTGTGCCTGATTTAGGCTGAAGGAAGCACAACACATGTGACATTAACATGCATGTTTAGTAGTTATACAATCATGAGTATATGCCCTCTCATTGCCAATTTCACACAATCAATTTTTATATGTGTATGACTATAATTGTCTGATCACTGTGGAAAAAAAAATTGTCCAATGTTCATTCTCTTGAAAACACAAAAGTTAACAATGCCTCGCATGTTTTGGGCCTCTTCTGCTTTCTGTTCTCCTGGATAGTGGTATTTGTTTTTGTAGAATAAATTGTCACCTCCGAGAAATGAGACTGGGTTGAGCCTGGGTCCATGGGCTGATGGATCAGTTTCAGTTACCTGCCAGTCAAGTCAATCTGAAGGCTGCTCTTGCTCTGGTAGATGCTTGAGTTGTCTCACTTTCTCAAGTTTTGGGAACATCTCTCTTCTATTTCTGCCACCAAGATCACCACTGTTTTAAATATTCATATAGGTTTGTATATTTCAACCAATGTGTTGTTTTACAGCGATAATCAAGAATGAACAGGACAGTACAGGAAGGATGATAAGGAAGGAAGAAATATAACAGCCTGAAAGTAGGAACTATGCCCCCCCCCCTCGGAGCTGGTGTTGTGTTAACCAGGGATGTCAGGGATTATCACACTGTATGCATGTTGCTATCATCTGATCCTGCTGTATGTATGTTCTCATTGTACCTGGGTTTCATTGAGATGTGTACAGCCAGACATTGATTGTACCTGGGTTTTATTGAGATGTGTACAGCCAGACATTGATTGTACCTGGGTTTCATTGAGATGTGTACAGCCAGACATTGACAGGTATGATGATATGTTGTTCCATGAGCATTTTAAGTCAAGCTGGTAGGACTAGACCATGATGATGGTAGGATGGCATTTTAATAAATGCCATACAAATACAACATCTTCATCTACTCATTTTGGTTATGCATAGTGTGTATAATTGTTTCTCTGCACATCTTATATCAATCAACTAGTGTTTCTTCTTCTCTAAAATCATCTCCCACTACCTTTTGTTATGTTGCGTGGTGTGCTGTGTGTGTGTGGACTTCTGTTGACTGGGGTTCTCATAAATTGCAACAACGTCCCCTCCAGTCTTCATCAGGCAGTATGAGTATAACTCACCTAGTATTGATTGTTGTTCATGACTAACATAAAGAAAATTCTTCTGTGTATTTGTTACAAAATGTAATACATACAAAATCATGATAACACACAATGCACATTAGTGAGAATTTTACCTAAAATGTACCTCTTCCACTAATTCTCCCCTACTTCTTCCTCTTATTCTTCTGCTTCATCTGGAGTCAGTGCACATCAATCCCATTCTATTGGCCACAAACAGCTGGTTATAGACAGAGGTTTGATTCACCTTCTTGTCTGGACAGATTATCTAGGCCCAACTATCACGAATGGCAATTTGTGAAGCGTAACCTTATTAGGCAGTGCAGTTAATATAAGTGCCTTGTCTAAGTGAAAATCTGAAACATAAATATACAACTATATTCTATCAAACCCTGTTGACTCAACTCAGAAAGAACGGAGGAAAGATATAATTCCTCTCTCAGCTCTCTAGATGGCGTACAGGCAAAAATATGTAGGTTTCAAGCGAGGCAGTGGTTCGTGCATAAACTGTCTTCTGGATAGCAGATAGTAAATTTAGCATTTTTGATGACATGCATAACAGTGCGTTAAGAATTCTACCTCCTACAGTTTTCTATGATAGTATGTTGTAGTATGCACACATTAAAGACAACAGATGTATAGAAGAACTTCAGAGCTAGCAGTTTTGAAAAAGTGTTAGAGTGGCAGACTGCGCCGGGGAAAGTTGCAGTTCGGGCAGAAGTATCGGCTAGCAAGTTGACACTCCTGAGGTTTTATTTTATTAATAATACACTTAAATTGACACACAAACACTGGATACCTCTACTGTACACTTCTGGGCACCAGATAGATCGGAGGATTGACCAGCTTACCTCGAACCCAGGCCAAACCACACACAATTTTGAAACACCGGGCCATCACTAAGAGACTGAATCGTCTTCTAGAATCTTGTTAGGAGAAGTGCGCGGTCTCGAATTGAACGCCAACCAAGGGCCGGAGTTATAATCACGTGAGCGGGTTCGTCCAATCATTCTCTTTAGTGTAGACGCTGTTAATCCAAAATATAGCTGGCATGTGTCCATCTTCGGTGTCAAGTTGGTGTTATGTGTTATCTTGTGCATTAAAGTGTACCATTTCCTCTGCTCGTTGTGCAATTGTTGACTTACTGTAGAATGATGATGACTATTATGTCACAGTACCTCTGAAGTCGGAGTGGTTCGCTTGATGGCGAGGGACACTGGTAAAAAGGACAGCTAATCCACACGCACATTTCAGTTCAGTGCTACTAGGAGTAGTGTATGAACTACGCTTGAGTTCAAAGCGAGCAAATGCAACAACAACGATAACATTATGTGACAGGATCATCAATATGGAGCTCATGGAGAGAACTAGACAACTACCAGTGAGCCAACGGGTAGCTCATAGAGAGAACTAGACAAATACCAGTGAGCCAAACGTTCTCATGGAGAGAACTAGGCAAATAATAGTGAGCCAAAAGATCTCATGGAGTGAACTAGACAAATACCAGTGAGCCAAAAGATCTCATGGAGAGAACTAGGCAAATACCAGTGATCCAAAAGATCTTTAGGAGAGAACTAGGCAAATACCAGTGAGCCAAAAGTTCTCATGGAGAGAACTAGGCAAATAACAGTGAGCCAAAAGATCTCATGGAGAGAACTAGGCAAATACCAGTGAGCCAAAAGATCTCATGGAGAGAACTAGGCAAATACCAGTCAGCTAAAAGATCTCATGGAGAGAACTAGGCACATACCAGTGAGCCAAAAGATGTCATGCAGAGAACTAGACAAATACCAGTGAGCCAAAAGATCTCATGGCGAGAACTAGGCAAATACCAGTGAGCCAAAGGATCCCATGGAGAAAACTAGACAAATACCAGTGAACCAAAAGATCTCATGGAGAGAATTAGGCAAATACCAGTGAGCCAATGGGGAGCTCATGGAGATAACTAGACAAATACCAGTGAGCCAATGAAGATCTAATGGAGAGAACTAGACAAATATCAGTGAGCTAACAGAGCTCGTGGAGAGAACTAGTCAAATACCAGTGAGCCAATGGGGAGCTCATGCAGAGAACTAGACAAGTACCAATGAGCCAATAGATCTCATGGAGAGAACTAGACAAATACCAGTGAGCCAAAAGATCCCATGGAGAGACCTAGACAAATACCAGTGAGCAAAAAGATCTCATGGAGAAAACTAGACAAATACCAGTGAGCCAAAAGATCTCATGGAGAGAACTAGGCAAATAACAGTGAGCCAAAAGATCTCATGGAGAGAACTAAACAAATACCAGTGAACCAATAGATCTCATGGAGAGAACTAGGCAAATACCAGTGAGCCAAAATATCTCATGGAGAGAACTAGGCAAATACCAGTGAGCCAAAATATCTCATGGAGAGAACTGGGCAAATACCAGTGAGCCAAAAGATCTCATGGAGAGAACTAGGCAAATACCAGTGAGCCAAAAGATCTCATGGAGAGAACTAGGCAAATACCAGTGAGCCAAAATATCTCATGGAGAGAACTGGGCAAATACCAGTGAGCCAAAAGATCTCATGGAGAGAACTAGGCAAATACCAGTGAGCCAAAAGATCTCATGGAGAAAACTAGGGAAATACCAGTGAGCAAAAAGATCTCATGGAGAAAACTAGACAAATACCAGTGAGCCAAAAGATCTCATGGAGAGAACTAGGCAAATAACAGTGAGCCAAAAGATCTGATGGAGAGAACTAGACAAATACCAGTGAGCCAATAGATCTCATGAAGAGAACTAGGCAAATACCAGTGAGCCAAAAGATCTCATGAAGAGAACTAGGCAAATACCAGTGAGCCAAAATATCTCATGGAGAGAACTGGGCAAATACCAGTGAGCCAAAAGATCTCATGGAGAGAACTAGGCAAATACCAGTGAGCCAAAAGATCTCATGGAGAAAACTAGGGAAATACCAGTGAGCCAAAAGATCTAATTTAGAGAACTAGACAACTACCAGTGAGCCAAATGTTTCCATGGAGAGAACTAGACAAATACCAGTGAGCCAAAAGATCCCATGGAGAGAACTAGGCAAATACCAGTGAGCCAAAAGATCCCATGGAGAGAACTAGACAAATACCAGTGAGCCAAAAGATCCCATGGAGAGAACTAGACAAATACCAGTGAGTCAAAAGATCTCATGGAGAGAACTAGGCAAATACCAGTGAGCCTAAAGATCTCATGGAGAGAACTAGGCAAATACCAGTGAGCCAAAAGATCTCATGGAGAGAACTAGGCAAATACCAGTGAGCCAAAAGATCTCATGGAGAGAACTAGACAATTACCAGTGAGCCAAAAGATACCATGGAGAGAACTAGACAAATACCAGTGAGCCAAAAGATCTCATGGAGAGAACTAGACAAATACCAGTGAGCCAAAAGATCTCATGGAGAGAACTAGTCAAATACCAGTGAGTCAAAAGATACAATGGAGAGCACTAGGCAAGGTTACACACCCGCTTCACACGCCAGTGATCCGGGGCTTGTTTCCGGATCCGGTATGGGATATGCACTACTTACGAGCTCAAACGAGAGCGAAACTCGAGTATAGTGCTTCCATATTGATGTGGATAGGCCTTAGGTTCATGCCAGAATACGATCGGCGTTGCCAGTAGTGGGTTGTGCTCAATATTTAAATACCAATGAGCCAAAAGATCTCATGGAGAGAACAAGACAAATACCAGTGAGCCAAAAGATCCCATGGAGAGAACTAGACAAATACCAGTGAGCCAAAAGATCTCATGGAGAGAACTAGGCAAAAACCAGTGAGCCAAATGATCTCATGGAGAGAACTAGGCAAATACCAGTGAGTCAAAAGATCCCATGGAGAGAACTAGACAAATACCAGTGAGCCAATGGGGAGGTCATGCAGAGAACTAGACAAGTACCAATGAACCAATAGATCTCATGGAGAGAACTAGACAAATACCAGTGAGTCAAAAGATCCCATGGAGAGAACTAGACAAATACCAGTGAGCAAAAAGATCTCATGGAGAGAACTAGACAAATACCAGTGAGCCAAAAGATCTCATGGAGAGAACTAGGCAAATAACAGTGAGCCAAAAGATCTCATGGAGAGAACTAAACAAATACCAGTGAGCCAAAAGATCTCATGGAGAGAACTAGGCAAATACCAGTGAGCCGAAATATCTCATAGAGAGAACTAGACAAATACCAGTGAGCCTAAAGATCTCATGGAGAGAACTAGGCAAATACCAGTGAGCCAAAAGATCTCATGGAGAGAACTAGGCAAATACCATTGAGCCAAAAGATCTCATGGAGAGAACTAGACAAATACCAGTGAGCCAAAAGATCCTATGGAGAGAACTAGACAAATACCAGTGAGCCAAAAGATCTCATGGAGAGAACTAGACAAATACCAGTGAGCCAAAATATCTCATGGAGAGAACTAGGCAAATACCAGTGAGTCAAAAGATCCAATGGAGAACACTAGGCAAGGTTACACACCCGCTTCACACGCCAGTGATCCGGGGCTTGTTTCCGGATCCGGTATGGGATATGCACTACTGACGAGCTCAAAC
This sequence comes from Cepaea hortensis, assembly GCA_963921405.1. Lineage (NCBI taxonomy): Eukaryota > Metazoa > Mollusca > Gastropoda > Stylommatophora > Helicidae > Cepaea > Cepaea hortensis. The sequence continues at coordinate 29,569,554 of OY992879.1, read as the reverse complement.
GAGAGCGAAACTCGAGTATAGTGCTTCCATATTGATGTGGATAGGCCTTAGGTTCATGCCAGAATACGATCGGCGTTGCCAGTAGTGGGTTGTGCTCAATATTTAAATACCAATGAGCCAAAAGATCTCATGGAGAGAACAAAACAAATACCAGTGAGCCAAAAGATCTCATGGAGAGAACTAGGCAAATACCAGTGAGCCAAATGATCACATGGAGAGAACTAGGCAAATACCAGTGAGCCAAAAGATCCCATGGAGAGAACTAGACAAATACCAGTGAGCCAAAAGATCTCATGGAGAGAACTAGGCAAATACCAGTGAGCCAAAAGATCCCATGGAGAGAACTAGGCAAATACCAGTGAGCCAAAGGATCCCATGGAGAAAACTAGGCACAAACCAGTGAGCCAAAAGATCCCATGGAGACAACTAGGCAAAGACCAGTGAGCCAAAAGATCTCATGGAGAGAACTAGACAAATACCAGTGAACCAAACGATCTCATGGAGAGAATTAGGCAAATACCAGTGAGCCAATGGGGAGCTCATGGAGATAACTAGACAAATACCAGTGAGCCAATGGGGATCTCATGGAGAGAACTAGACAAATATCAGTGAGCTAACAGAGCTCGTGGAGAGAACTAGGCAAATACCAGTGAGCCAAATGATCTCATGGAGAGAACTAGGCAAATACCAGTGAGCCAAAGGATCCCATGGAGAAAACTAGGCAAATAACAGTGAGCCAAAAGATCTCATGGAGAGAACTAAACAAATACCAGTGAGCCAAAAGATCTCATGGAGAGAACTAGGCAAATACCAGTGAGCCAAAAGATCTCATGGAGAGAACTAGGCAAATACCAGTGAGCCAAAATATCTCATGGAGAGAACTGGGCAAATACCAGTGAGCCAAAAGATCTTATGGAGAGAACTAGGCAAATACCAGTGAGCCAAAAGATCTCATGGAGAAAACTAGGGAAATACCAGTGAGCCAAAAGATCTAATTTAGAGAAATAGACAACTACCAGTGAGCCAAAAGTTTCCATGGAGAGAACTAGACAAATACCAGTGAGCCAAAAGATCCCATGGAGAGAACTAGGCAAATACCAGTGAGCCAAAAGATCCCATGGAGAGAACTAGACAAATACCAGTGAGCCAAAAGATCCCATGGAGAGAACTGGACAAATACCAGTGAGTCAAAAGATCTCATGGAGAGAACTAGACAAATACCAGTGAGCCTAAAGATCTCATGGAGAGAACTACGCAAATACCAGTGAGTCAAAAGATCCAATGGAGAGCACTAGGCAAGGTTACACACCCGCTTCACACGCCAGTGATCCGGGGCTTGTTTCCGGATCCTGTATGGGATATGCATTACTGACGAGCTCAAACGAGAGCGAAACTCGAGTATAGTGCTTCCATATTGATGTGGATAGGCCTTAGGTTCATGCCAGAATACGATCGGCGTTGCCAGTAGTGGGTTGTGCTCAATATTTAAATACCAGTGAGCCAAAAGATCTCATGGAGAGAACAAGACAAATACCAGTGAGCCAAAAGATCCCATGGAGAGAACTAGACAAATACCAGTGAGCCAAAAGATCCCATGGAGAGAACTGGACAAATACCAGTGAGCCAAAAGATCTCATGGAGAGAACTAGACAAATACCAGTGAGCCAAAAGATCTCATGGAGAGAACTAGGCAAATACCAGTGAGCCAAAAGATCTCATGGAGAGAACTAGACAAATACCAGTGAGCCAAAAGATCCCATGGAGAGAACTGGACAAATACCAGTGAGCCAAAAGATCTCATGGAGAGAACTAGACAAATACCAGTGAGCCAAAAGATATCATGGAGAGAACTAGGCAAATACCAGTGAGTCAAAAGATCCAATGGAGAGCACTAGGCAAGGTTACACACCCGCTTCACACGCCAGTGATCCGGGGCTTGTTTCCGGATCCTGTATGGGATATGCACTACTGACGAGCTCAAACGAGAGCGAAACTCGAGTATAGTGCTTCCATATTGATGTGGATAGGCCTTAGGTTCATGCCAGAATACGATCGGCGTTGCCAGTAATGGGTTGTGCTCAATATTTAAATACCAGTGAGCCAAAAGATCTCATGGAGAGAACAAGACAAATACCAGTGAGCCAAAAGATCCCATGGAGAGAACTAGACAAATACCAGTGAGCCAAAAGATCTCATGGAGAGAACTAGGCAAATACCAGTGAGCCAAAAGTTTCCATGGAGAGAACTAGACAAATACCAGTGAGCCAAAAGATCCCATGGAGAGAACTAGGCAAATACCAGTGAGCCAAAAGATCCCATGGAGAGAACTAGACAAATACCAGTGAGCCAAAAGATCCCATGGAGAGAACCAGACAAATACCAGTGAGTCAAAAGATCTCATGGAGAGAACTAGGCAAATACCAGTGAGCCTAAAGATCTCATGGAGAGAACTACGCAAATACCAGTGAGCCAAAAGATCTCATGGAAAGAACTAGGCAAATACCAGTGAGCCAAAAGATCTCATGGAGAGAACTAGACAAATACCAGTGAGCCAAAGGCGAAGGAAAAACGTTGACAGAATCACCAATGGGGAGCTAATGGAGAGAACTAGACAAATACCAATGAATTAAAGGGCCAAGAAACAACATTGACACTGAACGGGACAGACAAAGAAAGCAACCCGAGAAAGGTATAACAGGAAAAGACTTTTCTGTAGAAGTATATATTCATATAATAATAGTAGTTTGCTATTGCTTTCTAAACGACCAGCACTCATACCTTTGTAAGGAAAACCAGCGCAAGGTGCTCTGCTTCCAAATCGTTAGTAGTGCGGAATCCATAGGGCAAAAGAATTAGAGAAAAATCTAAAACAAAACAGGGAAGAGAAAAGAATCATATTGGCATAAATGAAAAGAGCTGCATGGGATAGCTAAGAATACGAGTGTTTGACGTGAGCTGGTTGGGGGATATTCCTTAATAAGGCATAGAGGGTGAAAGAAGAGGAAAGAAGAAGGATGATGTGATATAGTGATTTGCAAACTCTACAATAATCATCACAGATTTAAGAACGTTAAACTCACTGAAAGGGGCGGATTGAAATCAAAGCTAAAATATATATTACCTTAATACTTCTCAGGCCGGCTCTGATTCGTAATCCCGCATATCGCGTTCTAAACACAGGTGCGGGAGATTTGCAAGCAGATCGCCTTGCGTTGGTTTCCATACAAAGGTATATCAGAGAGTAATGGTAAAGTACTGAACATAAACTTGCCAAGAAATCACAAACAGCGATTCATTCGATCTGTAAAAGATTCGCAACTGACTTATTACTTCTAACATTCCAACGGTGGACGTAAAGATTTTGTTTACTTTACTGATGTTTTCCCTGATTTACACATAGGGGTGAGTTTGGAAATTGATAATCTTGTATTTTCCTTTAATGTCAATAGAGAAGTACCCAGCAGGCAGCGCTGAATGACAGGTGCAACAATTGATTCACGACAATTCGCGCTCAGGTCACGCAATCATCTACATTTATGTCTCTGTGTTAAGAGACACAAGTAATGCCTACGGATTCATAGCGAAGTTTAATGGGCGGTGTTTAGTACAGGAGAGTCTGGTATACGATACTTCAACATCTCGTCTCACAATGAAAGTGGAGACAGTAACTGAAGCGTTCCTGATGGGCAAATACACACACACACACACACACACACACACACACACACACACACACACACACCACACATACATATCATTGTAACGGAGGCACGCAACACGCTATGAGACTGAAGATCTGAGTGGCGTGCTTCAGTTCCAAAATAACAGACAGGTAGCACAAGTTGGATCTTTGTCCTAGGACATGCTGGTGTGTTGGGAACAAGCAGGCAAACTAACGGCTGGGTCTGCACCTTTGGGTGGGGTATTCGTGCACGATCATGCAGATGTGGCCGTGGTGCTTTGGGATCATTTATATAATGTAGAAGAACCGGTGAACCATCATGGTCTGGGGATTATGGTATGGCAGACAGTGACCAGAGGATCTGGTCATACTCGGTTGTTGTTGTTGTTGTTGTTGTTGTTGTTGTTGTTGTTGTTGTTGTTGTTGGCCTCCACTTATACTGTTAGCCGTCATGGGAAGAGGTTATTGCGTTGTCAACGCCTGTAACTAACCCCTTACTTCCAATTTCCCCCATCCTTCATGAGCAGTATTTTACTATGATCAAGTACATTCCCTACCGATTTGCTAGACCTGGCATAGGTTCCTTGCCTACAGGACACAGTACTCCGCGAAACGACCAGACATAGACATAATCATACTGTAAGTAGTAACTGTCATTTAACTGTCATTTACTGCAAATATAGAAACTTGCGGTGTATGGCAGGGGGGTCTTTGAGCCTAAGGATTTAAAGCCGCCTGGCTAGTACAGTCGCCACGAACTGTGCAGATTAGGATTTTCTTTTTGCCCCCGACAGAAAGAAACATCCCACACCTTACCGAGGATTCGAACCCGAGTCTCCCGAAGGAGAATCTGGCATTCTAGCCACTCGTCCAGCCGCTCCTCCGTAAGTAGTACGATTAGTGTTTAATCTCTTCGGCTGGTTGATTAAGATGAAAACAGTGACCGTGTGGAAATTTCCCGATGCTGTGATGCTGGTTCTTGACACAAGTCAATTAAAGTACTATATAGGATCCTTTCTCACGCCCTATGCTGTATGCGGTTAGTTAGTTGCATATCCTTTACAGGACGTTGCAGTCAACACCAACACTTTTTTTGGCTGTTGTAATACTTGGCAAGTTTACGTTCAGTAGTTTGCCATTGCTTTCTGAACGACCGGCACCCATACCATTTCGTAAACAACAAAACCAACGCAAAACAGTCTGCTGCCAAATGATGTGATTCGAACACAGGTATGCGGGATCACGAACTGCGTCTGTGACCCCATCGCCATGGCGCCGGCTTGTGATGTTGGTTCTCAGCTCACCTCAACTCAACTAAAATATAAAACATATTAAAAGACAAATATTTTGTTTATCATATGTTTATGTTTTCTTCTATCATCAAAATCCTGGAATGCCTCTGTAAGATGACAATTGTCAATCCACAATGTATGTGGTATATGGTATAAAACAGTAAAGTGCCATTGTTATACGTCTGTATATACTTGTACAGACCAATCGGGCACTCGAGGGTTAATGTCATCAATATCACTCCAGCCACCGGAGGTCACCGTGACCGATTGGACAAGCACCCTCGCTCTTAAACTTCCCGTGAGCTGATGCCGAGGTAGTGGGTTGGACTAAAATTTGTACTTAGGGACGCAAATTACGAGTACATCAGATGTCGGAGAGGGTTCACCTGATGGCGAGGGATACTGGTAATAGAGAAAGCTTATCCACACAGGTGGTCTCCGTGGCGATGGCGTTGCGAGCGCGATTCGTAATGCCGCTTACTCGCGTTCGGAACACAACGATGAGTGATTTGGCAGCAGACCGTCTCGCGCTGGTTTTAACGTTTTGGTATGGGAGCCGGTCGTTCAGAAAGCAATGGCAAACTACTAAACGTAAAAACTTGCCAAGAGTTAACAACAACAAAAACAACAAGAGTTAAAATGCTGGTGTTGACTGCAACGCCCTGTAAAGAAAATTCCACACGCAAAAATCAGTCCAGGGCACTAGCAGGTCTGTGGACTACGCTTGAGTTAAAAGCGAGGGAAGGCGAAACCAAACAACCCGCGCACCTTTACTTTCCAAGTCATTTCCTTATACACATTTTAGGCTGAGACGATCTGGTATCACCCGCTAATTTTAAAATGCTGCACCCGATTCTGAATCGAACTCGCCACAACGGCTACAAGTATATATTGTGCTGACCCAGTATGTTTAGCCTTATCGACACTGCAACTGCATGGGGGGGGGGGGGGGGGGAGAGAATTGAACCTGTAATTAGATAGCGGTGGGAACCATTAGTAGTATGACTCTTCGCTGGCTGTTGAACGAAGGGACAGAGCGAGTATGGGAATGTATTGAGTGCAGTGATGTCGGTTCTTAGCTCAACTCAACTCAACTCAATTCAAAAATAAAACACATTAAAAGAAAAATATGTTGTTTATCAAACGTGATTTAATTATCACCAATATCCTCGGATCGCTCTGTAATATGACAGTTGTCATTTATCGTCAGAATCCTCGGATGTCTCTGTATGATGATAGTTGTCATCTATCATCAATATCCTCGTATTTATCTGTAAGATGAGTTTTCATCTATCATCAGTATTCGCAGATCTCTCTGTAAGATGACTGTTGTATCTATCATCAATATCCTCGGACCTCTCTGTAAGATGACAGTTGTCATCTATCATCAATATCCTCGAATGTCTCTAAAAGATGACGGTTGTCAACCCACAATGTTTTCTTTCGGCGTCTTGTTTCTAGATCTAAGTCCAATCGTCCCGACCTTCGTAGATGTCGTCAACACATTCGAATTTATGTTATTTGTATTAAAATCTTTTTGCTTGTATTGTTTTAGTCGGTCTGATGACATTTTTTTAAAGTGTTATCTTGTCAATCTTCTGTCTGTTGGTTTTAGAGTCGTATTTTACAATGGCGAAGAGGTTACTGGCGCCATTCGTAATCCCCCATACCACTATCGCAACACAGCAGCGGGCGATATGTCAGCGTTGGTATTTATAAAATAATATGAGAGACGGTCGTTCAGAGGGCAATGGTAAACTAATGAACGTAAAATTACCGAGGAATCACAAACAGCCATACACACAAAATGCTGGGGTTGAATGCGACGTCATGTGAATATTATGCAAGTACCTGTTAAATGTTAATGAATATGGTTTTACAGTATCTTTATTTGTTTTCTGATTGTGTAGTCTGTTTCCGATCAAGTCCTGATTCTTCAGTGACTGCACGATGTCGTCTTGGAGAACTTTCGTATATCTTAGAGAATTAATTGCTCAATAGAACTTTAGATATCCTGGAGTACTTATTGTCACAAGTCATCACTCTATAAAACTTTTAGATATCCTGGAGTCGTAAGTGTTCCATGTTGTCCCTCTATAGAACTCTTGGATATCCTGTAATTGTAATTGTCACATTTCGTCACTCTATCCAACTCTTAGATATCCCGAAGAAGTAAGTGTTCCATGGTGTGGCTCTATAGAACTTTTAGATACCCCGGAGTAGTAAGTGTTCCATGTCATCACTCTATAGAACTCTTAGATATTCTGGAGTAGTAAGTGTTCCATGTCATCACTCTATACAACTCTTAGATATCCTGGAGTAGTAAGTGTTCCATGTCATCACTCTATACAACTCTTAGATATCCTGGAGTAGTAAGTGTTCCATGTCATTACTCTATACAACTCTTAGATATCCTGGAGTAGTAAGTGTTCCATGTCATCACTCTATACAACTCTTAGATATCCTGGAGTAGTAAGTGTTTCATGTTGTCACTCTATAGAACTCTTAGATATCCTGGAGTAGTAAGTGTTTCATGTTGTCACTCTATAGAACTCTTAGATATCCTGGAGTAGTAAGTGTTTCATGTTGTCACTCTATACAACTCTTAGATATCCCGGAGTAGTAAGTGTTTCATGTTGTCACTTCATAGAACTCTTAGATATCCAGGAGTTGTAAGTGTTTCATGTTGTCACTCTATAGAACTCTTAGATATCCTGGAGTAGTAAGTGTTTCATGTTGTCACTTTATAGAACTCTTAGATATCCTGGAGTAGTAAGTGTTTCATGTTGTCACTCTATAGAACTCTTAGATATCCTGGAGTAGTAAGTGTTTCATGTTGTCACTTTATAGAACTCTTAGATATCCTGGAGTAGTAAGTGTTCCATGTCATTACTATATACAACTCTTAGATATCCTGGAGTAGTAAGTGTTTCATGTTGTCACTTTATAGAACTCTTAGATATCCTGGAGTAGTAAGTGTTCCATGTCATTACTCTATACAACTCTTAGATATCCTGGAGTAGTAAGTGTTTCATGTTGTCACTCTATAGAACTCTTAGATATCCTGGAGTAGTAAGTGTTTCATGTTGTCACTCTATACAACTCTTAGATATCCTGGAGTAGTAAGTGTTTCATGTTGTCACTCTATAGAACTCTTAGATATCCTGGAGTAGTAAGTGTTTCATGTTGTCACTTTATAGAACTCTTAGATATCCTTTAGTAGTAAGTGTTCCATGTCATTACTCTATACAACTCTTAGATATCCTGGAGTAGTAAGTGTTTCATGTTGTCACTTTATAGAACTCTTAGATATCCTGGAGTAGTAAGTGTTCCATGTCATTACTCTATACAACTCTTAGATATCCTGGAGTAGTAAGTGTTTCATGTTGTCACTCTATAGAACTCTTAGATATCCTGGAGTAGTAAGTGTTCCATGTCATCACTCTATACAACTCTTAGATATCCTGGAGTAGTAAGTGTTCCATGTCATTACTCTATACAACTCTTAGATATCCTGGAGTAGTAAGTGTTTCATGTTGTCACTCTATAGAACTCTTATATCCTGGAGTAGTAAGTGTTCCATGTCATCACTCTATACAACTCTTAGATATCCTGGAGTAGTAAGTGTTCCATGTCATTACTCTATACAACTCTTAGATATCCTGGAGTAGTAAGTGTTTCATGTTGTCACTTTATAGAACTCTTAGATATCCAGGAGTTGTAAGTGTTTCATGTTGTCACTCTATAGAACTCTTAGATATCCTGGAGTTGTAAGTGTTTCATGTTGTCACTCTATAGAACTCTTAGATATCCTGGAGTAGTAAGTGTTTCATGTTGTCACTCTATAGAACTCTTAGATATCCTGGAGTAGTAAGTGTTCCATGTCATTACTCTATACAACTCTTAGATATCCTGGAGTTGTAAGTTTTTCATGTTGTCACTCTATAGAACTCTTAGATATCCTGGAGTTGTAAGTGTTTCATGTTGTCACTCTATAGAACTCTTAGATATCCTGGAGTAGTAAGTGTTTCATGTTGTCACTCTATACAACTCTTAAATATCCTGGAGTAGTAAGTGTTTCATGTCATCACTCTATACAACTCTTAGATATCCTGGAGTAGTAAGTGTTCCATGTCATTACTCTATACAACTCTTAGATATCCTGGAGTAGTAAGTGTTCCATGTCATTACTCTATACAACTCTTAGATATCCTGGAGTAGTAAGTGTTTCATGTTGTCACTCTATAGAACTCTTAGATATCCTGAATAGTCAGTGGTTCATGTTGTCGGTCTATAGAACTCTTAGATATACTGGAGTAGTAAGTGGTCTATGGTGTCACTCTATAGAACTCTTAGATATCCTGTAATCGTAAGTGTCACATTTTGTCACTCTATCCAACTCTTAGATATCCCGAAGAAGTAAGTTTTCCATGGTGTGGCTCTATAGAACCTGGAGTAGTAAGTGTTCCATGGTGTAGCTCTATAGAACACTTAGATATCCTGGAGTAGTATGTGTTCCATGTCGTCACTTTATAGAACTCTTAGATATCCTGGCTTTGTAGGTGTGTCATGTTGTCACTCTAAAAGAGTCTTATATATCCTGGAGTAGTAGATGTTCGATGTCGTCGCTCTATATAACTCTTAGATATAATGGAGTACTAATTGTTACATGTCGTCACTCTGTAGAACTCTTAGATATCCTGAATTTGTACCTGTTCATTGTTGTCGCTCAATTGAACTCTTATATATCACGTAGTAGTAGTAGTTGTTCCATGTTGTCGCTCCATAGAACTCTGAGATATCCAATAGTAGTAACTGTTAGATGTTCTTGTTACATAAAAGTCCAGGAGTAGTAACTGTTTGTTATTCTTGTTATATTTAATAAAATTACTTCTCCATGAGTACAGCCCAAATCTGTGTGACTTTCTTTGTTATAACTGCTCATTATTATCATTCCAGAGAACCTCTAATTTTCATATTTGCTCCTGAGTAGAACTTAATCTTTTCTCTGAGTCGTTTGTTTTATATCTGTCGCTTATTACTGCACGGAGCATCGGTCAGTTTCAGTGTGAGATAACTGATTTTACATTTAAGTTTTTAACTGGTTCATTGTCAAACAAATAAGTAGTTATCCAGTTATGGTGCGCAGTCAAAGGAACAAGCATTATAATGTAAATGTCCATTCACTGAGCATTGTGTGTAATGTCTCCAGATCTGTTTTCCCTGTACAGTGGAAGTATTTTCAGAAATACTGAAGATATGAAAGGAATCGATATTGGGGGATGATGCATCAATAACATTGGATATGCAGATGATATAGTCTTGATTGCAGACAATGAACAGGACCTGCAACATTTAGTAGATGCGGTTGTTACACACAGTGAACAACTAGGGTTAGAATTAAATTGTAAAAAGACACAGATTATGGTCGTCACTAGGAAGAACGAAATACCACAATGTAATATACACGTAAATGGGAATATTCTTCAACAAGTGAATAGGTACAATTATCTCGGAACAGTAATAACATCTGATGGGAGATGCCTTGAAGAGATTAGATCAAGAATGGTCATGGCAAAAGTAGCCTTTAGCAAGATGAAAAATATACTTACCAATATAAAGATGTCAATTGAAACGAGAAAAAGAGTATTGAGATGCTACATAGAACCTATACTTTTGTATAGATGTGAAACTTGGACAATGAGCAGTCAAGCTGAAAAGCATCTGATGGCTATAGAAATGTGGTTTCTGAAGAAAATGCAAAGAATATCATGAACAGCCAGAAAGGCCAATGAACAAGTCCTTCAAGAAACAAATGAAGATCATAAACTGATTAGAGACATTTGATGCAGACAGTCAAAATTTTTTGGGCATGTTATGAGAAGAAATGAATTGGAGAACTTGGTGACAACTGGCAAGATCGAAGGGAACAGACCAAAGGGAAGACCTAGCAGCAAATACCTAAATGGCTTGGCCTCGTGGCATAGTCGAGACAGAAACACGGAGCTGATCCACGACTCTGGTGATCGAGTGAGATGGAAAAACATGACCGCCCACGCTTACCGGCATGGCACATGATGGATGAATGGAGCATTGAAATTGCGGAAGATACCGCGAAACGAAACAGATAACACGGTGACCTTGGTATGGCGATATATTGTCTGTCTGTCAAAATGGGAGGTCACATTTGGAAACGAGTTATCTCATAAACAGTGTTTATAAAATGGGCGATAGTCTGATAAATGTGTCTAGCCCAGTGTTTCCCAACCTTTTTTGTACCATGCCCCACTTAAGCCTTTCTAAAATTCATATTGCCCCCCTCCCCCGCCCCATGCCCCCCCCCCCTCAACATATACATTATTTTTAATATTCAAAAATTGAAATGTTCACTAAAGAAACTTGAATGATAGGTTTTAGGAAGAAATCACTAGGTAATTATTGAGCAAACACAGTAAGTAAATTTTCAAAACATATAATGGAGAACTGAAATTCAAGTACAAAATAATATTAATGAAAGATTTTTCTATATTATTTTAATTATTAGTAATTATTTATTATTTAAATTTAGTGAGATCCTTGTGCTTGATGCTTGCTGCAAAGAGATCTTATGTCAGGTTCCAATTTAGTTAACTTCAGTCTCAAGTCTCCCCGTTTTGTTATATTCAGCCGATTTCTTCAATTTTCGAATTGCCCCCCTTAACAGTCAAATTTCCCCCCTGTGGGGCGTGGGCCCCACGTTGGGAAACACTGGTCTAGCCTGTCACGGTGAGAAATCAAACAACTTTCCAAGGACAAACATCGAGAGAGCTTTGCATATATTACAGATGGCCAGCCTCTAGATCGTGCCGACAGAGGTCGCGGTAGACTTTGATGCCAGTGGCTCCACATCGTTGTCTTGAATGAGAGACTTGTGAGTAAGAATTTTCACGGGAAGACGCGATAGAGGCACATCGGGAGAATAAAGGACTTCGTCAACCAACATAGAACTGGCATTATTATCCGCTGGACTCTGATGCTCATGTAGGGAATAGGGTGGGGTAAAGGGTGGGGGAGGGGATGGATATGAGCACCTATGGACATGTTCGGAGTGGAAGGATGATCCACCAGATAACTAACTAACCAATCAATTAACTAACTAGCTATCGAGAGAACACTCGAGAGAACGAATGAACGAACAAACTTTGATCGAACGAGGTTCATTTTCAATGAGTTAAGAATTGGGCACGCAGGCCCGTCTGACATTCTGCCCTTCTTATCTCTCTGCTCCCATATATTATTTCATTCATACATTCTTACATTAATAGAACAATATGCATTAAACGCAGTAATCAATACTATACCATCGTCGTCATTATCATCATTATCATCATCATCATCATCATCATCACCATCTTCCACTTCTGCCGTCAAGCGTCGTGGGGAGGAATAATTTGCGCTCGAGCTCCCGATGGGCGGCACTTGATAGTGTCATTCCGTGTAATTGTACAATGTCTTTGATGTCGTCAATCCATTTTCTTCTTGGAGTCTTCTTGGTCTCGTCGCAGATTATATTTGATGTAAGGCCAGTGATGGTAATTGATGGTGTTGCATTCTAACGACATGGCCAAACCACTTGATCTTCTGTCTTTCAATAAATGTGGCACAAGGTGATGATCCCGCTGTCTGTCTGATAACACCATTTCTTACTCGGTCTCGGATTATTAAGTTGGCAGTTCTCCTCAGACATCTCATCTCGCAGGTGTGGATTTTGAGAAAGTGTGATTTGGATAAAGTCCATGTTTTAGACTGGTAGCATAGAGTTGGTGTGAATATGTTGTTTATTATCTGTCGTTTTGCGGACATGGGTATGTTTGGATGTTTCAGTAAGGGTCATAGTTGATATGTAAGTGCACTAGCTTTTTGACATCTGATTTCGATTTCTCTGTCCAATCTGCCATCTTCTGTGATCATACGATACATAACTCACTAAACCTAATTTTTGACATGGTAATTATAATTACATAAGGCAGTCGTTACGCACGACAGTTAGGGGAATGTTTATTAGACTAGGCATCATGTGAGATAATTATTTTTTAGGGGGATAGATATTTTCAGATATTTTTAGGAGTCTGCATTGAGATAGTGTCCTCATAGGTTGCGACTGTGTGTATAGTGATTGGTGGTGTCTTTGATTTCTTGTGGAAGATGGTTCAACCACTGAGCGGCTGTGTACGCTAAGTTTGTTTTGTATAAGTCTATCCTAGGTTTAGGGACATGAAGAATGTTTAGACACTCGCTTTGTCTAACGTTATATTTAAACAATGGCCAGAGGTAGCGTGGAGCATTTTGAAAAGGATTTTGTGAATTAATTTGGCCTTATTAAAAAGTAAGCGTTTGCGAAGTGGCAGTAATCTTGCAATCGTTTATGTAGGCTAGAATTGTCTTTATGCTGTTTGCTATTAATTAAACCCACTGCCCTTTTCTGGAGTGAATAAAAGCATTTTGTTATTGATTTTGAGAATCCATCCCAGAATGTGAAGCAATAGTGAATATATGTTTGCAAGTGGGAAGTATAGAATATCTTGCTTGTGTTTTCATTAAGGAAATATTTAATTTTGTTACGTTATGTATCTTTTGTTTTGCTATTTGTTTAACACATTAAAGTATAACTACTTGCCAAAACAGAGAACAGTCATCTCATTTCATCATGTTCCTCTTGTACCTTGCGGTGTCGAGGTGAAGTATAAACAGCGTGAGAGTGCCCGATTTTGGGCTTCATGTGTCGATATTCCCATGGACTCTGCTATTCCCTCCGTCCAACGTTTACGTGGTCGGCCTCGTCCTTTGATTCCATCTGGTCTGTACATCATTGCTTGTTGTGGTATACTGTTGACTGGTAACCTACTTGCATGGCCAAACCATTTGACTTGCTGCTTTCTAATAAAATCCAGTACTGCTATAACCCCCACTTTAGTCCTTATTTCTTCATTTCTGATCTTATCTCTTCTTCATACGTTGAGTATTCTTCTCATTTCTGTTGTTTTGATGTTTCTTTTCTCTTTTTCTGTCATTGTCCAGGTTTGGCATTATTAACATAGAGTTGGTAGGAAGATTGTATTGTAAAGTGCTTTCTTAGTAGTTATTGATACATGTTTGTTCTTTAGTATTGGTGCCATTTGTCCAATGAGTTGGTTTGCCTTATTGCATCTATTTTCGATCTCGTCTTCTGATCTGTCATTTGATGATGTTATACTTCCTAGGTACTTGAAACTCTTTACTTGTTTCAAGGGATGTTCGTTTAGGTGAAATGTTGTTGTTTTTTCTTCTTTAGTTATAGTCATTACCTCTGATTTGCTTGTGCTGATTTTCATATTATGTTCCCTACACATTTCGTTTAGACTATTCATGTGGTCATATAATTCAGCTTCTGATTTTGCTATTAGTGTTTGGTCGTCCGCAAACAGGAGTTCTCTAATGGTTAGATATGCAGATGGTTCTTCTTCTGTGTTCTCGTCATGCGGTATTCTTGCTGTCTCTGCTTGGCTGGTTTCTTTACATATGTTGCTCTGTGGCGAAGTGGTCAAGCCGTTTGACTGGTGATCCGAAGGTTGTGGGTTCGATTCCGGGCCGCACCCTTCGCACCCTTCGGAGTTCGTGCTTTGTGCGACGCTTTCCGCGCTGCGGAAAGAGACCGAGCCATATGGGATAAAACCCTGTGCGATGAAGTCGACCCTGTCGACTTTTAAGCGACTTTTGTTGTCTATCCGGATCTTATGGTGAAGGGTTTTGAGTGTCCCCCAGTTGCTCTCACTATGCATTCACTGTTGTTATATAAGCTTCTACATAGGTTTGTTAGATGTGTACTCACTCCGTATTGTTTAAGGATTTCCCACAGCTTGTTTCTATCTACTCTATCAAATGCCTTTTCTTGGTCGACAAAGGCTAAGTAGAGTGTTTCATTAAATTAGATTGATTTCTCTATATCTTGTCTAAGGGCGAAAATGGCATCTGTGCATCCTTTGTTTTGTCCTAAATCCAAGAAAAATCGAGAGAACTAAAACGCGTAAATTAGAGACAAAACGAAATTGACAATTTTCAAAGTCCATCTTTTAATATAAATGTGAGATGGCAAAAACTAGATCACACAATAAGCCCAACGAAAGGACCAAAATGTGGCCGACAGAAATAATCAATCTTAGCCTGTTGTGTTCAGTTTGTAGGGTCGCTTCGCTGGGTATTTTTGGAAGCTGATTATTAGACTGTCGGCCTTTCGTTCCCTAACTGGATTTTAAAAAATCAAGATGTTTTTTTTTCTGACCGCGCTCTTCGTTTCTTGATTGGGTTTATGTTTGGTTGGTCTGTTGGCTGGTTGTTCAATTGATTGTCTTTTGTTCAGTTGGTTGGTTGGTTGCTCAGTGGCTTGATTGATTCGTTGATTGGTTGCTCAGTTGGTTTGTTCGTTGTTCAATAGGTTGATTGGTTTGTTTGTTGGTTGGTTTTCTTAGTTGGTACAATGCACAGTTGGTTCATTGCACAACTTATTCATTGCTAAATTGGTTGGTTGGTTTGTTAGCTTGCTGCTTGGTTGATAAGTTGGTTGGTTGGTTGGTTAGTTGGATGGGTGGTTGGATGGCTTTCTAGTTGGTTGGTTGGCTGATTCCTTGGGTAGTTGGCTGGTTCGTTAGTAGGTTGGCTGGTTGGTTTGGATGGATTGCTGGTTGGTTGGTTCCTTCGTTGGCTGGCTAGGTTGTTGATTGGTTGCTTCGCTTGTTGGTTTGCTAGTTGTACATTTGGTTTGGTATATTGATTGGTTGATTGGTTGCTTAGTTGG